>OX387319.1:21133745-21738387 GCA_947562085.1 Eudonia lacustrata | reverse complement strand
GAAAGCCTACAGCATATCGTCAACCTAACATCCAAAAAATTTGGAGTAGACTTGTCGGAAGCGGACGTTGATGGCGTCTGGAGAGTGGGTCCGCGCCTTCCAAAGAAAGATGCTAGTAGAAAGGACTGGAAACCTCGTCCAATTGTTGTGAAGTTGCTGAGGCGAGCTAAACGGGATGAAATCATTAAAGCTGCCAAATCTAGGCGTAATGTTACAACTGAGGGTATAATTTCTAGCACCCCCATTAAAGTTTCTATATACGAGCGTCTAAGCAAGTCTAACCGCAACTTATTTCGTAATGCCCGACTTCGCATTAGGCAGCATAACTTCAGTTTCTGCTGGATTATTAACGGGTACATTTACGTTCGCAAAGCAGAGGGGGCCCCTCCCATCCCCATTCGATCGCTCCAAGATCTTAATGAACGCGTGGGAGAAGACACTAATGAAGCGGCACCATTTCCTCAAAAGCCCCGAACTTCTAAATAGTTGCCTACCATTCTTCCGTAATAATTCTGCTTCTAAATTCGATATTTTATCTTTTTACGTCCACCTTTTATTATATTTTTTGTTTACATACACACATACACAGATACACAAACTCACTACTACCAACTCGAACATTTCTCTACTAACTCTCATTATTAGCCAATTCGCATGTCAAATTGCTGCGCTTGCACTTACAACAGCACTCAACTACAGTTCACGCTTGTTTCCTAGCAGATCATATGAAAATAGCTTCTTCCATGTTGTTTTTAACCCATTCTTTTATTTAGCGGTCTTGTCCGCAATATACTATTTTAACATGCCCCCCTGAGATGTCGATTATTAACTTAGATATTGTTAACGAAATAGATGAAGCTTATGCAATTCCTTGTCACGTATTTAATCTGCTAGAAAATTGTAAAGACGTGCTAAACAACTCTTATGGGCTAAAACTTCTAACACTAAACATTCGTAGTATTAGTCACAATTTTGATTCTTTTTGTATCGCCTTGAGCAGACTTGCATTTACTTTTGACGTTATTATCCTGACAGAATGTTGGCTGCAGTGTTCTCCTCTGGTTGGACAAATTTCTGGTTACGATGTCTTTCAAACCCAAAACAATCTGAATAGATGCGGTGGTGTCACTGTTTACGTTCAAAAATCTTGGCAAGCATCTGTCCAAGAATTACAAATTTCTGAAGCTGAGGGTCTATCCGTTGAAATTACGAACGTAGGTACTACTATTCTATACTATTCTATGTCTTTATCGTTCCCCTGCAGCGTTAAACAAATCTGTCTTTTTTGAATGTCTCAACTCTGTATTAAAATGCTTTGAAAACTCGCAGTCGCTTATATTAGCGGGTGACTTAAACATAAACATACTGGACCCCAGTGATCTCGATTCGTCAAAGTATCTGGATATTCTGGCTGGTTTTGGTATGGTTCCTGCTATCACGCAACCTACCAGAATAAATACATGCATAGACCATATATTTGTCAAAGCTCAGATGGTTGAATGTTTGGGTGCCATTGCTCACACTGATGTCACTGACCACAATATCTGCATGCTTGGTTTGAGCTGCATTAAACCGAAACCTCAAACCCGCCTCTGTTCTAAAACTGATTTTAAAGCCGTAGCAGAGGGTCTTAAGCATGAAAATTGGTCATCTGTAATGGTAACTCAAGATGTAGACACCGCTGCCGAAAATTTTGAAACAATAATTTCGACAGCTGTAAACAAACATACTACAAAAAAAACCAATTAGTCGCTCAAAATGCATCCTAAAACCTTGGATGACACCCGGTCTCTTAAGGTGTACTAGGCATAAGGACAGGCTCCATCTTGATTGCCGAAGAAATCCAAATGATGACACAAAGGCACTAATCTATAAAAGATACAGAAACTACCTCAGAGATCTTTTGCGTCGTCTAAAATCTGAGTACGAATCTACTGAACTTGCCAATCACCTTATAGGTTACTATCTAATTAAATCATAGATATTAGCTTGTTTTAAAACTTACGGTTTTGACCTTTTATTTTCAGGTAAAAGGTCTATTAAAAGAAGTTCGGAAAGAAGAGAAGATATCGATAAAGGAGCAAATAGTGCCATTATTTAGAGCACCACTGCTCAAGTACACCGTCGTTATGACCACACTCTTCATGTTCCAACAGTGAGTTCTCATCATCTTCATCATCAGCCTAGTAACGAATACACACTGCGGGGGTCAGGCTTACTTATGTGAACAATAACACATGAGGGATCGGGCCATAGCAGGGGCCCGACCGCCTAACCGATCGCTTTGACTTCGTGTGTGGTTTATGACGTCATCTTGTCGTTTCCTGCCGCCTATGAAAGCAATATCGAAAGTATAAGCCTTTAGCTTTTGATATTGCTTTCATAGGCGGTGCGAGGTGGCAAGATGACGTCATAAACTATACGCGTAGTCAAAGCGATCGTTTAGGCGGTCGGAGGGCAGATTGTAAATTGGTACTGATGACTGTCATTTTACGATATGCCGATCAAAGCCGTGCGTCATCAGATTCTGTGCGAGTATTATTAAGGCTCCAAATGGTTCGTGTAATATTACACACGGTGCTGCTCGCCAGTTCTATTAGCTTAAACTTGGCTTGACACGCTACCGCGTGTCTAGATCAAAACTGGAATTTGCCGAATGGAATGGCAAATAAAACGCCCACTGTCTTCGTGTAGTTACATTTCTATATGTGTTCCTTTATATTTCTGAAAATTGGTGTTTCGTGTGTTCAAATGAATCACACTAGTATTATAAATGCGAAAGTTTGTGTGTATGTCTGAATATTTGTTTCTTCTTCACGCTGCAAAGGATGGATGGATTTGGATGAAATTCGGATACCTACAGATACTTTATATCCTTTTTACATAGGATAGTTTTCATCCTAATATTTATTTATTTATTTATTTGTTTTAAACTTTTGCAACAAAACATTACATGGCGGACTTAATGCCTAAGGCATTCTCTACCAGTCAACCATAGGGTGGTGCAGAAATGACATGGGAGGTGCAAATTGTGAAAGACAACAAAAGTAGAAAACAGTGTAACAAAAGATTCAAACTACATAAATAAATATTCTATAAATTACAATTACATAAAATACTTAAATAAAAAATATAAATATATATATAAATATACCTACATAAATACATAATTTATAAATAATTTAAAATCGGTCGTTATTGAGATGATTCTGCCAAGGTTTCATTAAGAAAAAGCATGCGGACTTTCTTTTTAAAGACATCGCGACTTGTAGCCATCCTGATTTCGAGAGGCAGCGCGTTCCACATGAGAATGGACTGGATATAAAAGGAAGAATGTACGAATCCGGAAGTATGGGAAGGACAGAGAAGAAGAAGATTATTAGAAGATCGGAGATTCTTACTGTGGGAAGAGCAAAGGAATTGAAAATGGGGGGTAAGAAAGGAAGGAGAATTTGGAGAATTAAGAATCGAAAACAGTGTACTTAGGGCTCGTAAACTTCTTCGCTGACGAATGGGTAACCATTTCAACTCGGACCTATACTGTGAGATGTGGTCATATTTTTTCAAATTATAAATGAATCTGATACTATTATTAAGCAATCTGTCAAGCTTATCAAGCAGGACGGCGTTGAGGTCATAATAGCACACGTCACCATAATCGATCATGGGAAATATCAAAGTTTGCGCAAGCATTACCTTCGTCTTGAACGGCAAAAAATTCCTCAGGCGATTCAATATTCCGACGGGAATCACACTATAAATATACTAAAAACGACAATTTAACTTTCCAATACAAAATGATTTATTTGTTTTGTTGTCATGGAAAACAAAGAGAATTTTATCACTTGATGGAAACTGTCAAAGCGGTACGAAGTCCGTCGGGTCCAATAGTTAGTGGTTCATAAATCTATCACTCACTCAGCATTCTGACATAGTGTATTTATTTATGCATTTCATCAGCATTGTATTTCAAGTGCACGCACGCTACTGAGCAAGTTACAAATCGTACAATACAAAAAATACAATAATACAAATTAATTGTTCCTTATTTCTAAAAAGTTGTTTGACTAACTGCACATTTGGTGTGTTAAGGGTGGGAGCGCTGATGGTGTGGCTGCCGTCGGTGGCCAACCAGTTCATGCAGCTGCTGGACTCCGGCGCACCCACCAACCTCACGCTCTGCGGGTTCCTCGCCGTCGACATTGAGGTCGTAGCTGATGTGAGTACTTGTACCAACATCGGTCAACATCACCTCAGTAGTTGAGGATTCCGGGAAAGTGCGCCTCCACCTTCGGCTTTATCATCACTTAGCAAAAGGTTAGATGAAAGCCAAGTGTTTAGGTGCCGTAAGAAATAAAAAAAGACAGTATCAATTTAAGATGTAACAACCTAATGTATGTGTTTAAATGATGTATGATGGAAGTACCTACTACCATTTACATAATTATTATAATGATATTACGATGATTGTCGATATCACCATTCCCCAGGACGAGTACCTCGTGAAAGCTGAGAAAGAGAAACAAATCAAATATCTCGACTTAGCACATGAGGTTGTCGACATGTGGAATGTGGACTCGGCTGTCATCGTGCCGATTGTTGTTACGGCCAACGGCAACGGCCTGATGGCCAAGAGCCTCGATCAACATCTCATGAAGCTCTCGTTAGGCGGCTGGATCAAGGGCCTGATTCAGAAGGCAGTTCTCCTCGATACGGCACGCATTGTGTGGAGGTTCCTGTCTCTGGAGCCCTAATCACCGGTAGTTTGGACCCTGGTCCCGATACCGGCGGACCCCTATTTTTTATATTTTTAAATGTTTGTTTTGTTTTTAAAAAATATTTAAAAATGTAAATTAATATGAAAAAAATAATAAAGATAATAGTAATATAATAATAATAATATAATATTAGACAACATGTTCTGATCCCAGGGTAAGTAGCTAAAGCACTCGTTTTTTGGAAATCAGAAACAATACGACGATACCACAACCACCCAGACCCGACACAATATCGAAAAGTTCGTTTTCGACATTGACCCGACCGGGAATCGAACCCGGGACCTCAGAGTTAGTGCCGCCCAAAGACCGGCGTGCAAGCCACTCGGCTACGGAGGTTGTCAATCAGTGAATGTCAATAAATACCCTTTTAAAAGCCCATAATCTATTTTTTTTGTCATATACGAGATTGTTGATCGAAGTATACGAGGCGTATAAAACAAATGTTATGGATAATCTAATTATGTTTAGCTTACAGAAAGTGTGAGACAGAAAGCAGCTGTACAACGATAATAAAAACAATTAATGTTTCAGCCAGATGCTGTGCCGTGCAATCTGAACGTGACGGCGATGTTGATAGTGCTGGGGATCGGGGCACTGCACTCGGTGCTCAACCTGCTGCTCAGCTTGGTAATATTTTATTCTTAGTCGTTACACCCTTGGCAGAGTCTTGGTCGTTACACCCTTGGCAGAGTCTTGGTCGTTACACCCTTGGCAGAGTCTTGGTCGTTACTTCGGTCGCAGTGAGCCGCCTGACCTGCCGACGCCATTCTCCTCCACCGCGATGCTTGGTAAGATATCTTCTGTAATTTCAGTTCTTCTTGAGAGGGTTCATTCATCATAGCCAGAAGACGTCCATTGCTGGACAAAGGCCTCCCCAAGGGTCTCCACAACGACCGGTTTTGTGCTGCTCGCATCCAGCGGCTACCCGCGACCTTTACCAAAGACCTTTGCTAAGTCGGTCCACCTTGTTAGAGGCCTGCCTACACTGCGTCTTCCGGAGCGCGGTCACCACTCGAGAGCTGTTTCGCCCCAGCGGCCATGAGTTCCACAAGCATGCTGGCTGGAATGGTGGAAATTTTCATTTCAACGCTCAAAATGTGTTATATTCCAGGTAGTGAACAGAGCTGGCCGCCGCAACATGGTGATGGTGATCACCGCTCTGTGCGGCGTGAGCGGCATCCTCATCAACCTGGTGCCCAACACGTACGCCAGCGCCACCCTCTACGTCATCCTGCTGGTGGGGATCATCGTGGTGGGGCTGTACACCGCCATCGCGGTGGCTCTCTTCCCCACGCACCTCAGGTAATTGTACAGACGCCTGCATTTAACCTATCCACATCTGTCAAATTTCTTCAATACATTTTCAATCATATTCCATAACTATAAGGTTCAAAGGATATCCCTCCCTTTGGCCAAATTATTTTTCGTCAAATTTATCTTCCCAAAAAACTTATCGCCTAAGTTAAAAATTATATAAACATTTATAAATAGCTTGCCTACTTCTTAACTGATCTTTAGTATTTGTAAAAATATTATGATCGGATGTTAATGACGGTAGTTGTTAACATTAAATGGGCGCCTTTGGCTTTCAAAGTAAAAAGTAAATAGTGTTGAATAATTTCGGCGGGCTGGTTAGAACCACGATAGCTCAATTGGAAGAGCACCTGACCCGGTATGTCAGAAGGGTACAGGTTCAAACCCCCTGCTCGTGGAAATTTGTGTTTTTGTAATTTGTTCGCAACAAAATTTGCGTTAAAAATTATTTAAACATTTATCGCCTATGTTCCATTTTTCAAATGACTGAATGAATGATGATGATGATTATGAATCATTGCCTAAGCAATTACTGTATATTTCGCACATAATTCATTTGGTCCAATTATCATTTGGCAAATTTTTTTTTAGTCAAGTTTTAATAGGACAGCAAATTTTCCAAAAAAATAGGTATTTCCTCAAATTTGTCACTTCACATACTTGGATACTCAAATCGAAGCGTAGGCAAATTATTATTTTTGGTAATACAGGAATTTCAAATATAAAAACAAACAGATTGCAGGAAATAGTACAGCCATACTCCTGCAGGTCACGTGATAGGTTAGAAATTGAAGATAATCGCGAAGCAAGGTTAGTTTTAATGAGATTTAAGCTAATTTAATTTGTATTCTATGCACCAATCAAATTGTTTTGTAAATCGTATGCCATGCAATATTTTGGGAAGAGCAAGTTGTGCTAAATGAAACATTTGATTAAATAATATTTGGTTAAATAAAACATGACCAAACAATTATTTGTTAAACAATAATATGCCAAAAAAAAAGAGATTTGCTAACTAAACATTTGCAGTAAGTTGTTTTGACAGATGTTTTTTTGCCAAATGAAAATTGGCATAAAATAGTTTGCGATGTGATATTTTGGAAAACGTTTTTTGACCACACATTAGTAATCCGTTCAAAGTCTATTTAGAAAATTTGACAGTCTGTGGTAGTCTGATGCGCAGGCGCGGATACCTAGTGTAGTTGTTGTGTCGTCAAATCTCTGAAGGATGGAGGCTCTGCCCTTAAAGTTGTGGACGACTATGTTTTTCTGGGACAAACGGTTCAGTTAGAACTACAGAAAAGAGGTCAATCGTCGAATCAAATTCGACTGGGCAGCGTTCAATAAGCTACTAAATATCTTCTCGTCCGATATACCGTAGTGTTTCAAGACGAAAGTCTTTGACAATGTTTCCAGTGATAAAATACGGGACTTAGACGTAGTCGAACACCACAGAACACAAGCTTGTGTTCTGTGTCGAACACTATGGGCCTCAAGGAGGCTCAAGGTCACCCAAATAGCTATGGAAAATCCCAAAGAGGGCTATGCTTGTGGTTTCTCTGCGTGATCTAATCCGAAATGAGGAGATCCGTAGAAAAACAAAGGTTACCAACATAGCTATAATATAGGTACCTAATCTATATATATATTAATACGTGAAGCAAAAACTTTGTACCCCTTTTTTACGAAAACTGCGCGGACGGAGGAGTATGAAATTTCGCACACTTATATTCTATATAGAAGGTTATCCGAATGTTAAGTTTTTTTTTAAATTATGCATAAAAATACAATACCAATAAAACAAACATTACACACACTACCATGTATTTGACACACACGAATTTATACTCTTTTCAAAAATTTCAAAAATGGAAGAGGAGCGGCCGAAATCTGTCAATTCCAATCCAAACTCACATTCTATATTTTTAAATTTTTCATTGCTTAGGATACAATCCGTGCAGCCTTAATAAAATTACGGTGGAATTTCGACCACAGGGCGACCACTAGCAATAACAACTATAGATTACAATATCTAAGAGAAATGTTTTTTTAATAAAGTTTCTTACTATTGTGTTTGTGCAGAGCGCTGGCCGTGTCGCTGACGATGACTGGCGGCCGTATCGGCACGTTCGCCTCCATTCAGATCCTCAACCTGCTGTTGGAGACCAACTGCGACGCTGGGTTCTACATCTTCTCCTCGCTCTTTGCATGTAAGTTAGCAATGGCTTCATCATCGCCATCATCATCATCATCAACATCATCATTTCGTTGGTTTAAGAGCCGAAGCATTCATAATCGTTGGAAGCGGCATTTCGCTCGAAAAATAAAAATAAATATGGTAGGAGAAAGCGAAAATATAAAACACAAGCAGCTTGGTTGGTGGTAGGACTTGTTTGTCCGCCTGGCTAGCTACCACCATCTTATCTAAATATGTCGCCTTGACATCAATGTTTGTAGCATTGTTGTGTTCCGGCAGCTAGAGATAAGATAGCCAGTGCCTCACTAGTTGAGGTTCCCGGGTGAAGTGCGCTTCCATCATTGGCCTTATCATCACTTAACATCAGGTGAGAGCAAGGCACTGTGCTTACCCGTAAAATATTAAAAAAATTCTAGGACTGGTGTGTGTTCACGGATCAAACCCTTTACGGATAAAGGGTTTGACATTATGAACGCGAGTAGATTTTTAAAGTTTCATTTAAACTTAGGAGAACTAAACTTAACTTCTTTCCTAAATAAAAAAACAGACTAACTAACTATGACCACCTATTTGTTTCGTTACAGCATCGGCAATCGTAGCGTCTTTGCTGCCCGACGACAGACTTCTAATGAAACCGAAGCAGACAAACGAAACTGAAGAAAAGGCCACAGAGCACACGCATGCAGAGTAATCGAAATATAGTACCTACTATAACGGATAATTATTTACTATCAGAGTCAAAATCAGAATCTTTAAGTATTGGATGTCACAAAAGCTACACAGTACAAGTACTTAGGTCTTAAAAAAATGTTATTTCATATATGTGACGCCCTGCAAAGGCATAGTAATTAAGTAATTTTTGGTCCAGAGGGCCCTAGATGTCACAATACAAAAATCAATTATTCAATTTAATTCACATATTTTAATAAATTAACATAAAATAAATTCTTAATAGTATAATTCCAACAAAATATAACATATTAAATTATCTGCATGTCCATCACATAAATATTAATTGTAAGAAATATTTCCATATTATATTACCTACATAGTTATTATTTATATTCGAAAAATTCCTTAATGTTATAAAAACATTTCTCAGTCAAGAACTTATACAACGTACAGAGACGCCTGTACATCCGGCTTTCCAATACTGTCAAATGTCTTCAATAAATGTTCAACCATATGTATAGGTACATAAAGTTCAAACTTATTGAGGAATTTTGACAGTTCGTGGAAGTCTTGGAAGCAGTGGAATCTGCGAGTTGTGCTCTTAGTGCAACGAGAAGTGAGCAAACTTACAGCTCCGATAACCTATCTGGATATTGGTTATGAACTATGCGTGCCCACGGGGTAACTAGCTCGAGACACTAGTCTTAAAAGTACCGGATGTATAATGCTTTTCGGCGCGTCCTGATTTGTGACGCAGATGGTCCCTTGTGCTTGCAGGATGTCTGACACCTAACTTTATGACCATAAGGTTACCTTGTATACCTTGACTTTAAATACATTAAGCAACTTTGAGAGAAAATAATGGTCTGGTTTAACAGACAATAATGATGTACTATTTCTAGTCTATAAAAAAATTACAACTACAAATTTGTACCCACCCAGCTGGGAGTCGAACCTGGGACCTCCGGTGGGCTGACCTCTAGACTACAAAGAGGCTGTTTATGTCCCTGCGACAGTAAGGACATTCTTTAAATACATACTGACCAGTATTATTTCTTGATGAGGATTTATCATCTAATCTCTCATCTAATAATTTGCAGTACGTGTGCGAAATATAGTGAAAGCTATTTTCTTTATGTAATTTTAGTTAGTAATTGCTTAGTAGTTACTAACTATTTTCTAGTTTATTAGAATAATGTTTAATGATTTTTGTAGATTATTTAATTAAATAATAGGTAAGTAATAATATGTTATGTAATTTTTATTTATTCCAAAAAGGGATCAATATTTTGGTATTGAAATTGAGGTGTACGATTGATTAGTTTAATAATTCATTAGGTATGTACTAACTATGTTCTAGTTTAATAAGATAATAAAAAATTATTTTTGTAAGTATATTAACACTTTGTAATTTTATATTTTTATATTTCAATTATACCAATTATACTTTTGTTTATTTCATCTTACCCTGATATATTAAGTAATAAAAATAATACGTATCCCTGCCCAATCCCAATGCGTTTTTGTCCGGAAAAACTTACTTATCTAAACTAAAAAAACAAGGAAAAGAGATACGTACTTTAAAGGTTATTGCTCACTTAAAAGTTATTAAATATATCCCAATGTCTTTGATTACCAAACTAAAAATGTTTACTTATCAGTGTCTTACAAATGAACTCCGCTTTGCATCGACTATAATGATAATAAACAATTATGTAGGTAGATATAGGTGCTTAATAAACGCAAACACTTATCTAGTTGATTCATAGTTTCGTCCTAAGAGTATTTCGTTTCGTACAACTGAACAACACTTGTCATTAGATACACCTGCATAATTTTGTATTTATTTATTTTAATATGTTAAGAAGTGAACATAAGAATTGCGTACATTAAAAGATATACTAAAATGGCTAGTGAAATGTGTGTTATAGTGAATGATGAAGGGAAAATGTCATTTGAAGATGCTCTTACCAAAGCGGGTAAGTAACTAGATGTTCGTATTCTTAAAATTTAAAGTAATTATTAAGAGAATGTCGTTATTAAGTAACAGAGTAAACCGCATCGGCAATATTTTATAAGCCGATATTGGTGGTTTTAAGGTGAACGCAGACCTGGTCGCACCGCACACGCCGCAGTCGCCGCATTCGAATTCTTTATATGAAGTTCTGAGTGCCTAGGTGAGTTTTGATTACTATCCGTATTCATTAGATTACGTTTACGAAAACGAAAATTAGTATGGCATTGAAGCAGCGAGTTAAGGTTGAGCACCCCTGCCGAATATCATTCGTTTGCACACCATCAGCAACCCCATCTGGGTCAAGCGTAAACACTAAATAAGCTGAGTAGTTAGTTTTCCTTTATATAATATTAGTATAAATAGACAATAGTAACTAGTTATAATCGAATATTGTAGCAATAAGTATCTTGCGGTAACTCTGTCGTAATAAATAAATATTTTTTTATTTGAAGTTTGGCTCGTTATCTTAATTCCTGATGGCGGCATACGAAAGGAGTTAACATTTTGCCATACAAATTCTCGTTTTCGTTAACGTGATCGAATGGCGAATGAAACTAGCACTTGGTTGCACACTTGCACAGAATTTCATATAAGAATTCGAATGCGGCAACTGCGGCGCGAGCGGTGCGGCCAGGTCTGCGTTCACCTTTATTCACACATTTTGTTGAAATGTGGCCATATCGAAAGTAGATGTCAAAATTTTATCTTTGTTAGTTTGCATTGCATTAACTACACAGGAAACAACATAAATAAAAAAAACACTTTAAAAAGACTGCCTCAGATAGGACTCGAACCCACGATTTAATAATATAACTCAATATTATTTTGTGCAAAATTTCAAGTGTTAATGCTTCGACTACAGTTGCTGCATTAGATCTTAACCTTTGATATGCGCAAGCGCAGATCAGCGCCGCCAAATAATTAAAATTCTATTTAGTCTGTATTCATGATAGACGACGGATTACTATTACGTGACACTATTTTTAGGTGAACAGTCGCTAGCACTATAGCATTGTAAATTAATAATCATTAATTATTAAAAATTCTATCATTTTTGTTCAGTTGATTTGGCCTCAACAAGATGACTGTTACTTACTTACTCTTTGTCATAAAATGCAGTTGTGAACCTTTTTCAATTTGACAAGTTCTTTGATAACAACTCCATCTACTTAGTAATCTTTATTCAACTTAATATACGAGTATACAGGGTCTAACAAAATCAATAAGCAAACGTTTAAGGGCGGTATCTATATATAATTCTGAATACAATGACAAAAAATGGGCTCCAGTTTTATAGTGATTTTTCAATGTTGTTTTCTAACAAACTAAATGAACAGTTGAAAAACCATTGTATGACATTCATACACACACGTGCGTGTAGTACCTACAGCAGTACTATTTTTTGGTGAATTATGATAATGTATTGTTGATTATCTCGGTAACGAGCATGTAGTTATGGACCAAATTTGGTGAGCATGCTCAGTGTGATGTATAGATAGATGCTCCCCTTAAACGTTCGCTTCTATTCCCCGACCCACGTATTTTGTTTTTTCTGACTATTTTTAAGGGTCATAATAACGCGATGTTAAATAGCCTTTAGACTTCCACAAAAATTGGGCTATCGAATGCATAGTTATTTTTTCAAACACGAATAGTAGTTCCAGAGATTATCGCGTTCAAACAAAAACAAACTTTGTATCTTTATTTTGTTATATTTTTCCAGGTTTTGGTCTGTACAGCCTGTTGATGGCGGCGCTGGCGGGCGTGGCCATAATTTCTTTCGCGTGCATCTTCTACAGCAGCACCATCGTGGTGCCCATCAGCGCCTGCGAGCTGGCCACCTCGGGGGCGCAGCAAGGGATGCTGGTGGCCGGCCCTATTGTAGGTACGCGCCAATCATTATCATCGTCACTTCTGCCTACTGCAGGGTATAGATCTCTTCCCTCGTACGCTACTCTGCAAGGTCCTTCGCCGTCCTTATCTATCCCCTACCCGCCAGGTAGACTAAGCCGTCCGACAACCAAACTTTGTCGCACCTCCAAAAGATGGAATAGTCTACCAGCACACGTTTTCCCTCCTTCCTATGATATGGGGTCCTTCAAGAGAGGCGTGAAGAAGCACCTTGTGGGCCGGCAGAGTGAAGTTGACTGATGCTACGTTTGTTTCCACGCTGCACCAGTTTTCTTCGCGTCTGGACTTCATTTCCACTTAACATCAGGTGGGATGGAGTCATTTGCCGAGCTAAGTATAAAAAAATAATAAAACAAAGAATAACAAAAAAAACTAGGGGTCTGCCTACCTATCTGCGACCGATTGGCTACCACTCTGTCAGCGACCGAATCCATCAGCCGTTTTCCCGTCTAGCCACGTTTCCTGCCTACCCACTTGAGTCAAAACTGGCCATTATTTTGTTACAGTCATCGTAACTTTTGTAAGGATACGCCGTTAATGATAATCACTTTCTGAATAACTTATTTATTTTTCACTATTTTAAACACACAGTACACTTTAAACGTTCTTCTCCAACCGTGTTCCAAACAAAAAAAAGAGGCCCAACCAACCTCGAGACTCGCCTTTTATGTCTCTACCCCCACTTGACACATTTTTCTTTTCTCCCGCCACGCGCGGAGTTGCCATCCCAAAAACTCAAGCTAACAAGACATCGTTTCGAGATTGGTTTAACTGTTTTACATAATAATTATAGTTACACGAATTGAGTATTATTAATAATAATAGAAATGAATTTAGAAAACAGATTTTACTTTAGCTGTGATATGATAACTATAATTTACTTTAAAGTTGCTCAATTGACTAAAACATTATCTAGGTAATACTATTTTTAATAAAATTACAATATTTTGCTGAAAATAGGTCTCAAAATGAATAACACCTTACACTTTTAATGGATGTTAGTGATGCCAAACTATCGATGCTGCTATTGATAATTGACCTTTATAGTATCGATATTCGACATCAATATATCGAACTTCTACCTGTGCTTCTACACATACTTACAACTAAAATTCATTATTTAATAAAAATAATTAATAACCTTATTTTTGTCTTGCCACACCTCGGTGGCCGAGTGGTGCTCGGTCCGAACGATGTCAAAATGTGTTTTGAATGTTTTGCTTCATAGGGATTGTGATCACCAACCCGCATTCGGCTAGCGTAGTGATTAAGCCATGATGATGACTTGATTTCAATGACCTGGCAGTTAAAAACTAGTAGTAATTACTTTGCATTGGTTTGCCAGGTGCCATTTTAGGTGCAGTGGTGTGGGGGTACATAGCAGACTGGCGTGGCAGGAGGAACACCTTGACGACGTCACTGCTCCTCGGGGCCGGGGTCAACGTCCTCGCGAGTCTCTCCACCAACTGGATCATGCTGCTGACGTTGCAGTTCATTGCTTCTTTGATGTAAGGAACTTATCTACCACCGGTTATAGAGCTAGGGGTCCCAACTGCCTTTAGTTAGTTAACCTAACCCAACTAGCCAAGTGCTTCCCATAAAAGAAAAATAGATTAAGAAATGACTTGTAATAGGGAAAACTTCTAAATGTAATAGAGACTGATAACAATTTTTGTAGTTGACAAAAATATATAAATACTAGCTGACCGGCGGACTTCGTACCGCTTTGACAGTTTCCATGACAACAAAACAAACAAATCATTCGTCCGCTTAAGAACACCCGTATCCCATGATGGACCCGGGTCCAATTGTAAATCTAAACTATTCTTGAATCCACTTGAACACACACAGAAAATTTCATCCAAATCGGTCCAGCCGTTTAGAAGGAGTTCAGTAACATACACACGCACAGAAAATATATAATATATAAATATATGTACATATAAAGATAATAATATAACATAAATAATTAGTAATAACTTACTTATAATTTTTTAACTAAATAATATATATATATAATATAATTATGATTAATTAAGTATATAAATAAATTATTTAGTTAAAAAATTATAAGTAAGTTATTACTAATTATTTATAACTTACGAAACAGTTCTTTATACATTAATCATTTTTATATTTTACCAAAACACGAATTTCTGCTACGTCATAGTTCGCTATTCTCATACAATTTACATGAAAATTTGTTAGGTACGAATACCTAAAAATAACATATAATTATTTTCCGTTTTATCCTATCCTATATTATACCTAGTTACATAATAATTATTGCCCAGCTGAGCGTATCAAGTACTTATTGCTTTGCGCAAGTGTAGTAATAATCGTAGCGAAATCGTAGCGTAGACAGACGTACCTAGCAAAACAGTAGCAAAACATAGCAAAAACGTAGCAAAAACGTAGGAAAACGTAGCAACACCGAAGCAAAATCAAAGTAAAAACAGAAAAGGGAGCTCTGTTGAAGCAATTTTACAAGTAACACACAAATAATGCTAGCATTGTATTGGTGTACTTAAATCCCTAACCTCCTTTTTTGAAAGGTATGACAAATCGCACAAACTCGTACTTACACTCTTCCGCTCGCAGCCTCGGAATTTTAGAAAATAGAATACTACAAATCAGGAATCCGACGAAACAGGAATCCGACGAAACAGGAATACGACGAATCAGGACAGATTCCTTAAATAGATTAGTGTCTCAGTCAAAAAAATAAAGATTAATGTGATTGTAAAACATATTTTCAGTATTGGTACAAGTACGACTAGGATTTATTAATCATTGCTTTTCTCAAGGATATCGGGTCAGTTCTCGCTGGTGATGACGATCCTGAGCGAGAGTGTGCCGCTGGCACGACGCAACCTCGTCATATTGCTCGTCACCAGCATATTCCTGCTCTCACAAGGGCTTATGGCTGGTAAGGAACTAGGAAACATGTACTAGCCATCAATAATTAAAACTGTACTTATTATTTGGAACAGTGTTGTAAAAACTTTCCACGAATTTTGTTTTTTTTTTAAATTTTGTTTGCAACATCTTTATCATCATCATTTTTATTATCATCATTATCATCATTATCATCATCATTGTCATCATAATCATCATTATCATCATCATCATTATTATTAGCTTATTTTATCCCCACTGCTGGAACACGACCCTGTTAACGACAGACGGGACTAACGGCTTTACGTGCCTTCCGAAGCACGGAATGTTCGCAACAGCGTAAAATTATATTACCCTTACCAGTAACCCATAATTGTAATTATATATACAGTCTAATAAAATATAATTAGTTTGGACGAAATACCTAATTTATGAACACACGCTCCCTGGTGGATTATCAAGCAACGATATTAAAATGTAACGTAATCCATACCATTTTGTAATAATAATATTTTAATAAAAGTAATCATTATTAGTTATGATGTTTCTAAGAATTAAGAATGTTGACGCTGCATTTACCCAGCCTACTGAATTTCAGTTCTGGCCATGCCTATAATACCGATGAGCTTCTCATACCACCTGTCTTACCTGGACATCCAGTGGACTTCTTGGAGGCTGCTGCTGGTGGTCTACTCGCTGCCCAGCCTCCTCACCGCGCTCTGGCTGAGCTACATGCAGGAAAGCCCCAAGTTCGTCTACTCGAAGGGAGACGAGGACAAAGCGCTGGAAATTCTGAAAGTCATACACAGAGTTAACCACAGGAGATGTGCGGATGAATTTCAAGTAAACATTTAATTAGAATGTATTTTATGTATAGCACCGGCTTTCCTAATGAAAACCTTACGTAATCATACAATTTTTTGTTATTTTACGTGCACATAATAATAATATTTATATCGAAACTGCTAATACTTGCCTTTAACACGAAAAACGATGGCTAATAGCAATATATCGTCGGAGGAAAAGGAATACTGCTAAAGCGCCAAAATTCAATTGATAGAAAAATTATTTTAAAGTTTAAACTTTTACATGCCCTTTTGGCGATTAACCAGTTTTCCCTTTTCACTGACAATATAATAAGTAAGCATTTGAAAAATTCGACAGAGAAACCAAGGTCACCGTAGTTAAGTTGAAAGAGTCGCTAAGATTACGAAAACTCATGGTATCGAGTCCCACCAAGTCGTTTTTAGTTTTGGTAGGTAATTTTCATTGTAGGCCATTTTTGGAATGTGCCTTATGTCCGTTTTTACCGTCGAGCATCCCCTAGGTTTTAGGTAAGATAATTTTCATTTTAGGCCATTTTATAATGTGCCTTATGCCCGTTTTTAGTTACCGTCGGACATCCCCTACGTTTAAGGTAAGCCATGTTAGGTGATAATTGCCGGTTTAAAATCGTCACCTCTCATGGATTAGGATGAGTCACCTAAAATTTATGGGCAGTCGGGAATACATTGATATCATTGTCTTCTGTAGTTTCAGGTGAAAGGTCTGTTGATGCGACGCCCGTCCTCTGAAGGAGCAATGACATCAAACAATCATTTCGCCTTGCTGTTCACACCACCTCTGCTGAAGCACACGTTGATTATGACGCTGCTCTTCTTGCTGGAACAGTTAAGTAAATCACCATTCACATACCCTGTTTCCAATCTTGTTCTTCTTTTAACCTCCTCGATCAGCCTTCATCTCAACACTACTCCTTGTTTCGCCTTTCTTCTTTTACCCAGTTTATTCATCCTTTCGTCAGTTTTCCTGTAATCACCGATCTTCGTCACTGAGTTACTTTTAGACTTCCCCTAACGCATGAGGAGCATATATTGTATACTATTAAAGTTAAAAAGTCAAAGTCTTTTTCGACATATTCAGCCATTTAGTTACGATTTGATTTCAGGGATGTTTTTGCCCTGTAGAGGACAGTATATAGAATTTTTACTCATCTTACTCTTTTTTTCTCAATAAAGACTGGCAGCTTTCAAGGTGTGGTTGCCGACGATAGCCCACCGGTTCGTCCAGGTTGTGGGCAGTGGTCAGGGCGGGAACCTGACGCTATGCAGCATCATCGCAACCAGCTTGGACGACCAGCGCTCCGAAGATACAGCAGTAAGGAGAAGCTACTGTCTTGGTACCTGTAATGGCTGAATAAATCAATCACTTATGATAAGCTTCAAATTGCAAAAGCGTCGGTAGCCAAATGGATATAAGCTAAGTATTCGGGTTAAATGTGGTAAACTGTTTAATCCCTATGGCGCTGTTAGACTACTGTCTGATGTGAACTTAAAAACAAGCGTTCTAGCTTTTTTGGATGGGTTATTATTAGGTTTTCTAAAAACCTTTACTTACCAACTAGTTTATACACGTTTAAAAAAATCATACCGGCTTTTATAACCACAAATAACAGCTCATTAACTTCTGAAGATTCCTTAATTACCGTACTCAAAGACGTTAATTAACACTAATTATAACTTAGAAAGGTCGCGAGAAATTTTTTGGGCTGAGAATTAGTAATCGTCATGTAATTTAGGCCGATAATGATTATGATGACGATGATGAAAAATTAATCCTTTGTACTACGTCTACTAAACGTACTTTTTAAAGTTATATAATAAATTAAGTAGGTATAGATAGCTAAATGTCAATAACTAGGTTTTACTTTGAGGGTTAGTAACGCCGAACGGAAAAAACAAACTCCATATGGTGTAAATTCCTGTTACAGCCAAGTGCCGCAACGTGTGCTTTGGATTTCGAGGCACTTCTCATAGTCCTTGTGGTGACTGTGATGTTGTCGATGACAAACGCACTTATGGCTTTGGTGAGTTTTTCCCTTTAGAATAATATCTGAATCCTGTACCTGTGCCAGGAATTAATCTACTACAACTTGACCATCTGTTGTAAATATCAAATTGGTTATATGTGTATAATCCCGGCACTAGCCATGCAACTAAGTATAAAGAACACCGTGATAACATGCAAAATCATAATTACATAGATTTATTTTTCCATACAAAAACTAAAATATTTTTAATTTATTTATTTTTGTTTATCTCTGACATGTTTTGACTTCTGTTTTTGTTGAACCACGAGATTGACGACCGAGAACAATGTATCAGCTGGACCTAGGTAGGTAAGGTTGTCACTTTATAATTCTTAGTGCCTAACCTGATTTTTTTTCATTTAATTTTTTTTTTTCATTTAATTTTTTTTTTTTATAAAATTTATTATTTTTCCCTTTTAATCTAGAATTATATAGGGGACATTATTATGCTAAAGATACAATGCTTCATGAATATGAATATTATACCTATGAATATACTTAAATCTATGTACCTCTAAATCTTGATCAATACACATTTCTTACACTCCTACACGTATTAGGTATAACATTTTATTGCTAACACTATGATCTTTCCAGCTTTCACGTTCATTACATTAAGTTCATAATATTCAAGTCAAAGTCAAAGTCAAATATTATAAATAAACTTTAGAAAAGTGCTTTTGAATTGTCCAAAAATTATTTTACCTACTACCCATTCAGGACGTCTATTTTTTAGCTGTGGAGAAGAATGGGCGCAAGAAACTCCACAGCTTTAATTTAATATGTAACGACACTTACGAAAAGTTACCAAGTTATACAAGTTTAAAAAAACTTTAACAATATTTTGAATTAGAAAATACCTGTTGGAGTGATTGGATGCTTAAACCCATGCTGTTTTGTCTTCACTGTAATCAGACACTTTATAATAAGCTTTTTATAAAGCTTTTCTTTAATAGCGATTTTAAATTTATTCATTTAAACTCTTTCAGAGTTTGGACTTCTTAATGGTACCTACAGTACGTTTCAAACGTTTCTACCAGTGATTTCTACCATGTGCAGGGTGTTGAACGCATCGGTCGCCGCTACATGGTGATGGTGGTGACGTGCGTGTCGGGCGCGAGCGGCGTGCTGGTGAACTTGGTCCCCAGCGCCGCCGCCAGCGCTGCGCTGTTTGTGCTGCAGCTCATGGGCATCGTGGCGCTGGGGCTGTACACCGCGCTGTGCGTTGCGCTGTTCCCCACGCGCTTGAGGTTAGGTCTAAGGAACGTCTTTGTTTGCTCCGGCAAAGTTCTTGGACTTCATCTCACTTGATGAACCTATCTATGTATCTTTCTGGTGGTAAGTGGAAGAGAAGGCTGAAGGAACGCCTAGAGTCTTCAACCACTAAGCCATCATAGATATATATTTATTTTATTTTTCTCTTTCTCTCTCCACCGCCGCGCCCTCACCTACTCTAGGCTTCAAGAAGCTCAACGAAGCAGGCCTCTCCACTTGAACCTCATTACCATCCTGCAGTGTCGTAAGGGTGGCAAGGCACTGCGAGAAATAGGTATGCACCGAGTACCTACCACCCCGCGGCCAGCAGTGAATAATTGATATGGCGAAACCTCAGTCAGCCATGACCTTTTATTGATGTTGCCACTGAACTGTGTTTCTACTGTTTTTGGGTTTAGGGTGTGGCACCTGTGCTCGACAGGAATCAATGATCGACATTATTTTCCTTTAATTAAAATTGTTAATAAAAAAAGAACTAAAAAGTAAAAAATAATTTGAAATCCTAAAACTTTACACCTTGTATAAAATCTTTACATTTTTAACAATTTTTTTATAAATAAAAGTCTGTTACCTTCCGGTTCCATCATCAGACCCTGGTTACCTTCTAGCACCAAAGTAATCGTCAAGACGTATCATACGAGCCAAATTCGATGGGGTTGTATAGTTTAATTACCGAGTTCCTATGGGGCCATCTTCCAGCTCCATTACCAGACACTGGTTACCATGTATCACCAAAGAACTCGTCAAGACGAATCATACGAGCCCAATCTCGATGGGGTTGTGTCGTTTAATTACCGAGTTTCTATGGCCATCTTCCAGCTCCACCATCAGACCCTGGAAGTGGATCAAATTTAACTTGCAAGATTTGATTACAGACAAACACACGGACAAACATCGGGACAGGTGAAACTAAATAAAAGCTTTCAAAAATAGGGTTCAGCAACTGATTTTTGACATTAGCAAAAATTTAATACATACCACCTGCTATCCTATCTGCCAAACAGTAAAACAATGTCATCATCATCATCATCTCAGCCAAAAGACGTCCACTGCTGGACAAAGGCCTCCCCCAAGGATCTCCACAACGACCGGTTTTGTGCTGCTCGCATCCAGCGGCTTCCCGCGACCTTCCCCAGATCGTCGGTCCATAAACAATGTAGTTCTATATTATTATTTGGCGACGAAAACGTGTGTCAAACTCGGTCTCACTACAATAGTAAAGTAATAAAAATGTGCTTGTTTCAGGGCACTAGCGATGACTCTGACAATGACCGGCGCGCGGGTCGCCAGCTTCATGTCCATCCAGGTCATCAATTACCTGCTCATCCATAATTGCGAGCTCGCATTCTATGTCTACGGATTCCTGTTGGCATGTGAGTGAGGTCAATTTAATTTATTAGATTATAAAATATAGTGAAAAATTAAGTGCCCACCCGACCCAGCCAGGAATCGAACCTGGCTCTTCCGCAATCCGGGCGGCTGCACTGACTACTGCTACCGGGAAGGCTTATTTATTAGAATTTCTCTTAATTTAAAAGTACCGGCCTCGAATTCAATAAAAAATCGAGACGTTAAGGGTACGCCGTCCGTAAGTGACAGTGTCATTATATTTTATTTGAAATGTCTTCGTCCATACTTATTTTTGATGCCGCGCGGCCATACTTTTAGGGAATTAACCGTCTTAATTTTAAAAATAATAATTTATAAAACCGCTCGGTAAATCGAAAATGTGAGACGGAAGATTTGTAGTTAAGACATTGGTGGTTGTTTAGACAAAATCACAGGTGCAATAATTTAGATAGGTAAAAAGATATCAACTAAACGCCGCCACTCGTTTTCATGATTTTTGCCCAACTTTAAATTTTAATGCTATTGTAGTGAAAACTATAGTGTGTTATGAATTTATGGATTGGACTTATTGTACACACATTCTCTTTGATAATAAATATAGATTTTGTTTAATGTAATATGATAGTATTAACAAAACTGTAGAAAAAACATTGTTTTCTAAAGTTTACGCGAACACTACACATTGAAATGAAACAAGCATCAATCTGGTCGGAAAGGTTGCTAATGCCGCTTGTTAAAAACATATCAATTTAACTAATAATTTAACTCTTTAAAGATATTTCTATAAAATTTGTAGAAACCACCCGGGACGCCAGAGCTAGCAGCTACTTGGGCCAGCGTATAAGTATAGCTATCCAACGTGGCAATGCTGCTAGCTTACTGGGCACTCTGCCTGATGGGGATGATTTGGGGCAAATTTTTTATTTATAGTTAGTAGAACCTAGTTATAGTTCATAGTTTTTGTAAGTTTAATTGTAAGAACTTTAATTATTATCTTGTTTTTCTCTTTGTTTGTAAAAAATAAAATGTCACTATCATCAATTTAACCGTGACTACACTTTTGCTTTTTTTTTGGTCGGCGCACCCTTAATAAGCACAGTAGGCTAGCGGCACATTTTCTCAACAAGAACTAGTGATCGGCTTTTTTTTTTCTTTAATCATTAAAAGTAGGACTCAGCAACTCATTTTAGCAGCAATTTAATACATACCACCAGTAGGCTTAGCCAAAGTAACATTAAGAAAACGATAGCGAAGTTCGAACAAGAATAAGGCGACGCATCGCTAAACAATTATTCTAATACGGAGCGTTCGCGCCCCGTACCATAAGAAAAACTGTTTTTTTTTCATTCCAATCAAAACTACAATTACGTTTTAAAAAATTAACTAGCATATTGAAGTGTGTGTTAAGACTAATAATCTACTAGGAAAATTTAGATGCTTAAATCGGTCTGGTTTGTCTGTAAAATGCAAATCTGTTTTAAAAGAGGTTACTTTGATATTTTTTCTCTGTTATAAAAGTTAACAAATCGTGTTTCTGCAACTAGCAAAATGAAGTCAATTAAATGAAAAATCATGTCATCAAATATCACTTTCATATGTTTTGTAATTGTTGGGAAAAATCAAGATCCCCGCCACGTAAATTTCCAATGCGTCGCCTTAACCACGTGATTTAGCGCGGCTTATGTCAATCCCATACATTTTATTCTTTTCGAACTCCGCTATCGTTTTCTTCATGTTACTTTGGCTAAGCCTTGCTTCCTAACTGTCATAGTAAAAAGTTCAATGAAATTTTATGTTATTTTTGATGACGAAAACTGTGTCAAACACAAGCGGTGAAAACTGGGTGCCGCTACCAATATATATTTTTTCTTTTCTATTCTTAAAGAAGGCTCGATGGCGCAGTGGTTACCGCGCCCGGTCTGCGAGTGCTGAGGTTAAGCCACTTTCGCAAAGGCCGGTCATCGGATGGGTGACCTAAAATTTATCATCTCGAGCTCCTCCGTGCTTCGGAAGGCACGTAAAGCCGTTGGTCCCAGCTGCATTAGCAGTCGTTAACAACTACCAATCCGTACTGGGCCCGCGTGGTGGTTTAGATATGGCCCGTTCTTCCTATCTATACATAAGGAAGGCTCGTGCCCCAGCAGTGGGGACATAAAATGAGCTGATGATGATGATGATTCTTAAAGAACTCTTAACAAGTCTGTAATTATTTTTGTTTTTATTACTTTCTTATCATTCTTATCTTGATGATAAGTGACGATAAGGCAGAAGGTGATTTGAATGTGAAATGAAAGCGAAATTCCTTTATATTTCAGTTTCTGCTGTTGTTGCATATTTCTTGCCAGGAGACGCCCCAACAAGATGCTCACAGCACGAGTTATTACAAGAAGAACCTGATGGCTAATATTTAAGCAAAAAAAGTCAAGACTAGCTCTATAAAGCTAAGATAGCTAAAGCATAAGTCTATTTACACAAATGAAAACTATTATTATTATTTATAATAAATTTTTATAATTCTATAAAATACTTTTTTATACAACACTGTTTTATTTTGCAAAACAACCAAACTAACTAGAATAAGAAATAAGGCTTGGGTTGCGATTGCGACCCAACATTCAATCAACAAAATTCAGAAGACCCAATCAACCTTTTACTAAACGAAGTGTAATAGACCTAAATTAGACCTCCTTTTCATACTTCTGGTTCCAGCCCTGTCTATCCATCGTTATTTGCCACAAGATGGCGCTGCTTCGGTTACATCGGGGGCGTATATTTCTACCGCAATATCAGCCGTATCAATGATACGGGACCCCTTCCCCCGGGCTACAGGGGTCCCGAACGTGTGTGAGCAAAAGTTAGTATAATGTTATTAACTGTATCACACTTCATTTGGGCTCCCTACAGATTTGATACAGGGCCCGTCTAAAGCAGCTACGCAACTGGGTCACATACAAATTGTAGTAAACATACGGGCTTAATCGTTCGAATTGATAAAAAACCAGCACTCAGGAGGTCCTTGGGCTGCTTTTTCTTAGCCCACTTTCAACGATTAACCTCTTCAATATCCCTGCTTCTTTCCACCGAAATTTTACCACGTGACTCTCTTCTCGTCTATAGTTATAAGATTAGTCCATGCCTTAATTTAAGGTAAATTCGAGCAAGTGATACTGTTATACAAAACTAATGTAATAAGTTAAATTACTAGTTGTCTGGAAGAAATCCCTTCTAAGCGATAAGACCGCCAAATTGTAACTTTTTTATTTATATTTTGTGTTCATGTTTATGTTTCATGATGCAATACTATCTATCTAAAGCACATAATAAAGTACCTAGTGAGATTCATGCTAGGTACTTTAAAAATAGAAGCAAGAGATACATTGTAGGAGATATGGAAATCTGTTACATAATCAATCAATCTGTACATTTATAAAGTCGTTCAACAAAAACAATAATCATTTAATATAATTGTAGTACAGTTTTACATAACATTGCCACAACGAAACCGGCAAGAAATTAGCTGTTTACAAAGTTGCTTTGCACATAACTAGAGTTCTTACAACTTATATGTCATTACGCGCAAGATGTGAGTAACGAGCTACGTAAACACAAAAGTGCTGTCACAGTCCGGCTGTCTCTTTCAGTGTCAGACAGACTGTCAGATGTTACTATCAGTGTGAGCGATAACGACAAAAAAACACAGTTTTGCTTAGTTCTAATGGTAAATTAACAATATACAAGTTGAGTTCATGGTTGTAGCCACCGCTGAACAACGTCCAAGGCCGTCATTCTGTATTCACTGAGGTAAGGTCTGTACATTTAGCTGTATAGGTCTTTGTAGACGTCAATTATCGCAAGGCGTCCGCCGTCTCATTGATTTTTCTATAAACCAAGCTAGTAAATATTGGTTCGGGGTCATCAACGCGAACTTAATGTCGGGAAGGTTAATTTGTGCCGGTCGCGAAAACGCACAGACGTCAGACCGTTTGAGGAGTGCTTTTTCTGAAATTGTGGTTATAGACCAACAAGTGTCTCATTAAATTCGCGAGTGTTCAACGATCGTTAGTACAGGTACAGTTAGCGATATTGAACTATCTTTAGGACATTTATTCTATCGGTATGTTAGTTTCGGATAAATCTATATGAAGTGATTGATAGTTTTCCCCACTTTGTACAGTATAAAGCTCCCTTTTTATTATAATCAAAGGGAGCCCCCCCTTTTTATTATAATGATCAAAGGTTATATTAAATGCTATAAACTGTCTTGCTAACTTTTATTATATTGAGTATAAACACTATGAAAATTACATGTTTTGTGTCAGTTAAAATTTTATTACCTAATTTCTATTTATGATTAATTTTTTCAATGAGATTTAAAAACTTTTTAATGAGAAATATTTTTTTGACTAAAATAGAATTGGAAAAGAAAAAAAAATTAAAAAGTTTATTAGTGTTTAACTATTATTTATTAACACCTTAAACGCCATATGTCTGACAAACAATTGAATTTCTATTGTGTCTGGGCATGTCGGTGGTCAACCTGTTAATGGAAGCTATTATTAATAAAGAGATAACTATAGATAGTTAACTATTAGAACCTTACAAGTCTGGGAAAAAAATATATAATTGTTTGTAACTTATTAAAAATGTAGCTTCATAAGCTTAAAACTAAAGTAAATAAAGTACTACTACTATGTAAACTATTAACCTGGACATTTAAGTAAGAAGTCTTATAAGTTTTAGGAAGTCTTGACTTGAAATCTGTGTATCGGGCTTCTAATGTTGCTGGCTTAATCCTCTTACTCATGTTATTACTGTTACTTAATTAAGGTGAATGTCCATCTTCATTAAATTTAGTTTTAAATTGAAACATACCATATAGCACCTTTTGCAATAATTTAAACATGGCGTTTTTATACTGTCATTACTTTTAAACTCACATTACTGTCCCAATTATTTTTAATGTATTGTTCTTAATGAATCAGAATTTAATGACAATTCTTCAGAAACTACTTTCAGTATTTTTTTTTTGGAGAGATTGCTGATTGCCTGAAACGGCATTTTCAGCTTCACTGGGCTTGTTTAGGGGCGGCGAGAAACTTAAAGGGTTTTCTAGAGTGAACGGCATCACGCACTAGTGTGTGTCCCCGTGCCCTACTAGATTCTCCTAAGGCTTCGGATCAGATCAGGGAACTTTCTAGGTGTGCATTTAGTGTATCACATGTTGTATTATCTCAAAGCATTGATGAGTTCATATTTCTTGGAAGAAAATGAAGCTGTTTATGTACTTATAACAGTTTCAGGTCAACAAGGGATTATCAGTGATGTGTATCTAATGAATTGGTTTAGTAAATCCGATGATACAGTGGTTAAACAAGGCATAATTAGTAATGTGCGATACATCTATACTAATATTATAAGGCTGAAGAGTTTGTTTGTTTGGTTGAACTTGCTAAGTCAAAGTCAAAGTCAAATATTCTTTATTCAAATAAACTTTAGAAAAGTGCTTTTGAATCGTCCATAATTTTTTTACCTACTACCCATTCAGGACGTCTATTTTTTAGCTGTGGAGAAGAATGGGCGCAAGAAACTCCACAGCTTTAATTCATTATGTAACGACATTTACAAAATTATATGCCGTTACGTTACCAAGTTATACAAGTTTAAAAACCTTAACAATATATTGGATTAGAAATAGATTGGAGCATTTTAAACCCATGCTGTTTTGTCTTCAATGTAATCAGACACTTTATAATAAGCTTTTTTATAAAGCTTTTCTTTAATAGCGATTTTAAATTTATTAATATCTAGTTTTTGGATATTACTTGGAACTTTATTGTAAAAACGTACACACAGGCCTCTAAATGAATTATTTACTTTGTGGAGCCTAGTATTAGGTACTGCTAGTTTGTTTTTATTTCTAGTGTTTACATTGTGAATATCACTGTTTTTAGAAAAAGTTTCAATATTTTTATATACATACATTAGGTTCTCGTAAATATATTGTGATGCAACTGTCATTATATTAATATCTTTAAATCTCTCCCTAAGAGAATTACCAGCTTTTAGATTATAAATTGCTCGAATAGCCCGCTTCTGCAGCACAAAGATAGTTTGAATATCGACAGCATTGCCCCACAGTAAAATGCCGTACGACATTACGCTATGGAAATAACTAAAGTAAACAAGTCTAGCTGTTTCAATGTCAGTGATCTGACGAATTTTCATTACTGCATAAGCCGCAGAGCTCAGTCTACTCGACAATTTATCTATATGTGGGCCCCACTGTAGCTTTGCATCCAACGTAATGCCTAGAAACACTGTGGTGTCCACAAGGTCCACATTCTTATCTTTAATTTTTACACTGGTTTTTACCTCCTTAACGTTGGGTAATACAAATCTTATGAACTAATCTCATGAACTACTGATTCGAATTGAAAAAATATTTTTGTATTGAATAGTCCATTTATTGAGGAAGGCTATGCTATATTACATCACGCTATGGCTAATAGAACGCGGGTGAAACCGCGGAGCACAGCTTGTGTAATATAACAGTACTCATTGTCAAATTGTTCAAGTTAACATATTAAACTTTTCTTGTTTTAGGTTAACCTTTGCTTTAATACTATTTTACACATTGAATTGGATTCTTATGTTCTTATGTATGTGAATGTAATCAAAAATAAATATTTTAGGACTTCATTCTGCAACGATGTCGAGCGGCACATGGGAGGAATTCTTCGCAGTCCACCTGCCCCCCACCGACTTTGAGGACAACCGCTCCCTTCTCAAAGAGTTTTGTGAGCGCCATGATCAATACGGGAGCAAAATTGCACTTGTCACGGTATGTTGTACACGATTTAGCGAAAATAACATTCCCAATAAATGCCGAAATAATTAACCAAAAGTGGTTACTGTAGCCTACCCATGTGTACAACCCAGTAGTATCACTTATGTGTTGTTGATTCTGAATACACAGTGAGTGTCCCAGAATTGGCTTGTCAGACTAACACAAGAGTGCAAAATGTATCAAACAAATTCCACTCTAATAGGGAGTTTATTTAAATTATTAAAATACGAAATGCTTGGTTGACTTAAATTTGCTTATGTCTAACACATATTAGTATTTTTTTTATTTTTTTATTTTGGCTACTACGGTTACATGCTCTTCTTCAACCGAAATATACTAACTATGTTCTTTGACTAAAGAGCTTTAATAACGTTTAAGAGCGTTTACGCCGCACGCTACTTTTGTCATTTTAAAAACGGCCACTTTTAACTATAACGCCGTATTTAACTAAACTATAACGTGTCAGATGTTCATTAGGTGACGTAAAAATGCTTAATTACTTCATTCAAATAGTTTGTTGAGCATAATTTGTTTTCTATCTCTAATTACTAGATATGTTTTTTTTTCATTGGCGGCGCTCTAGTGTGCGGCGTAAAACTGCGTGTCTAGGCATATAGCTAGCGATCGGCGCGTGGATGAATTTGATTGCTTGTTTGATTAATTAAACATGAATACGCACGCACACTAATAACAGTACAGAGTAGGCTGGTGATTTAATTGGAGCAATGTTTGCTTTCGTAAAATCATAGGCGTTTGGGTAAAAAATAATAAGTCTTAATATTTTCATTTTCATATTTTTTCAATGAATTAGACAACAGTGGCCTGCGGAATATCAATACGAACATTTTGATGTCGGATTATTGTTTCATATGCTATATTTACACTGTTTTTTAAAGAAATAAGTTTTTAGATATCATTACTTTTACGTATTGTTAATGCAGTTTCTGGGTATTTGTTTCAAAGTTTAAGACGACCATGGCCTTGTGAAAGGATCAAGCTAACCTACACTAATCCTTTTAATGTATATGACCTATTCAGCGCCTAGCACCAGTGACTTAAAAACACGTAAATTTTCGAAATTCCGCGCGGCACCCCCTTAAAAGCCCATTCTCCCTATCCATCCACAGGCAAAGCTCGTGCTCCAGCAGTTGGGACATAAAATGAGCTGATGATGATGGGCGAGCACTAGTAGATGTTTTTAATGCCACATGTTCCAGTCGGGTGGCACCACAGTCCCTCTCGAGCACAACACGGTCCGCTTCGTGGACAACTTCAGCGCGGGCACGCGCGGCTCGGCCTCCGCGGAGTACTTCCTGGAGCAGGGGTACGCGGTCATCTTCATGCACCGCCAGAAGTCGCTGGAGCCCTTCACGAGGCACTTCAGCGGCCAGAAGCTTTTAGACATGCTGGATATTCAGGAGAGGGGGCCGAATACTACGATTACCGGTTGGTGAAGCGTTTCATATTTTTTTCTGTTTACTGACGCAACACTGATCGATCTGGTAAGCGATCGCCATGTGTATCAATTGACGCATGACATGATGTTACGATAAACGTACTGCTTTTGGCGTAACAGTTTTTTTTACTATTTAATATAATATACAGGTGAGAAAACCAGTTATGGGAAGCCCGAAGTCCAGTCCATAATTAAATTGCACTTTTTGCTTTATAACCTTCTTAATGTAGCTTAGAGCATTCATAACTGGAGTCACGATTCCTAGGCCACCCTCTCTGCCGAAGTATAAGTTAAATTTTACCACCGCATAATAAAAACTAGTTTAGAAATTGATTTGTAGTCATTCTCACAATCGATTTCACGAAGGTAAGAGCTCCAAAAAACATGCCCTCGTGCGCCGTAAATACCTGTAATAGGAAACCAAAGATTGAACTACATTTTATAAGTATGCATATTTTTCCATTTTTTTCAATTTTCCACTTTATTTATAATTTATAAATAACATTGAATCGATTCAATGATTCCACCAAAAGATAGTTCGATTCATTCAAACTTGTTGTAGAAACTATCTCATTGGTCTAAAAGATCATAACCATAGTTATTAGTAACTAGCTGTGCTCGCGACTTCGTCCGCGTGGAATAGTGACTTTCGGCAGCATTTTTAATTTTTTAGGCTCTTTTCCCGTTTTTGCAACATTTTTCACTGATGCTTCGCTCCTATTGGTCGCAGCGTGATGTTATATAGCCTAAAGCCTTCCTCGATAAATGGACTATCCAACACAAAAAGAATTATTCAATTCGAACCAGTAGTTCCTGAGATTAGCGCGTTCAAACAAACAAACAAACAAACAAACAAACAAACTCTTCAGCTTTATAATATTAGTATAGATACAATTTAGACTTTATTAACGTATCATTGAATATATAATTCAACCCACTGGTCAAAATGCACTCCCCACGAGACTACCTCTTTCTATTGATTGAAAAAAGTTAATTCCATGTGTAAAAAATCGTAACTAAAAATACTTATCATACAAATATTGACGATGGATGAAAGGCTATCCTCTTGCTTTCTTGCAATTTGTAGGAGTGATTTCGTGTAATGGGACGGAAGTGTGTGATGTGTAACAGCTTTCCTCTGGGACGGAAGTGTGTAACAGGTAGTCGGCCATTTGATTTGACGAATGAGCGCGCGGTAGTAGTTGGCCGTCGGATGGTATCAACCAATCGGGGATGCGCGCGCCATTTGATTTGACGAATGAGAGCGCGGTATTGCATTACTCTTAGTGTCAATTAAATGAAATACAATTTTCATTAAAAAGAATTATTCTTTGTTATGAAAAATCATTTTCAATATTACCTGACCCATTTTTTTCAGAATATAATGTTAAAACGTTGTAAAACTTGTTTCATTTCAATAAGCAAAGTTGTGTATAGTCGGACAAAAGGTTTTTAAGCCACTGTTTGTTGAACGTTCATCGTCACTCTGTCCAGTGAAGCCGGATAGCGTGGACGTGCTGGCGCCGGTCCTGCTCAGCTACAAGGCGGCGCACGCGGCGGGCGCAATACTGCACGTGGCCTTCACCACGGTGTCTGAATACTTCTGGCTTCTGCGTGCCGCCTGTGAGTGCCTGGCCAAGCTGGGGCCGCGGGCGCTGCTCTACCTCGCCGCCGCCGTCTCCGACTTCTACATACCCAAGGACAGAGTGGTGAGAATCGACGACCCTTTAGCTAGTAGTGAGCAACTCCGCATTACAAGAGGTCATTTGGTAGTCGACTTTAGAGATGACGACCCAAGCAGTTGAAACTGCGAGTTGTAGTGAGCAAGCTTACGGTTCCGGTAACCTATCTGTCCAAGGGGCAACTCGCTTGAGACTAGAGTTAAGAGTTCCGGATGAATAATGCGCTTCGGCGCGGCCTGATCTGGCGTTATGACCTGACGTTGATGGTCCCTTAGCGAGTTAGTTTTCTTGCGCAAAGCTGTCTGACACGTTTTTGTAACCTAACTGGTAGGGGGTGTCAGTATAAACTGTAAGTCGTGTATAGCAGGCTGACCCTTTAGCTATTAATGTCGATCCTCTAGCCAGGTACAAGAATGACAGTGTGGTAAGAAATGCCACTTCCAATACCGATCCTCTAGCTATGTGCTGAGAACGGACTAATCTTTATTTAGGTGCGAACAGATTGGTGACACTGACAACTGGTGCGGCGGGGTTCGAAGGAACAAAATGGTTTGGAGAGAAGAACAAAAAATGGCGGCGCGAGCAGTCCAGGGAGGTGGGAAAGTAACATACCTTGAACGGCGACAGCGGCTGACGGCGCGTTGTCGGCAGGCGGGCGAGTTGTCGTAACCGGCACGAGGTTGGTGGCCGATAGACGCACTTTGCTGGAGTATGGACTTGGAACACCAGCGCGTGGTCCCTCACAGGTTGTTAAACCGGGCACAGTGGGCGCGGCGCGGCGTGCGTCCTTCTCAACCGTCGGTTTTGCATTGGTTTGCGTAGCCGCCGCAGCGCGCTCATTGGCGTGCGGCGCTGCATATCGCGGTATAAGTAGGTATGTATGGAGGGAGATGAGACAAAAAGGAAGCTAGTACAGTGCCAATTACCTTTATCGCGACAAATTTGCACCAACAACCTTCTAGCTTTTTTATAGGTGAGTTGGCAAATGACTCTGGTCTATCTGATGTTAAGCAGAAGCAGCTAGTGGAGCAAGATTGTGGCTCTAGTCGTCTCCACCGCAACTGCTCAAGGTCGGCAAGACCCGCAAGTTATAGGTAAAAGCCCCCCCCAACCTAAACTCGTACGGTAACACCCTTGCGTGTCTTTTCACAAAATAGTATGGGCAGTGCTAGTTGTGGGCGTTCCATGCGAAGGGTTGGCACACACAAAACGCGCGGTGTACCCCCTTAGGGTATTCGCCAAACATTCTGAGCAGAATTCTACCACCAGGTGATTTGTTAATAATAATTGATTGCTATGTTGTCTCACAGCCAACCCACAAAATGCAGTCGGGCAGCGGCGCGCCCATCATCCAACTACACCTAGTGCCCAAGATGCTGGCGCCACTAGTTAACCTTTGGGTGCCCGAGGCCTACGTGGTCTCCTTCAAGCTGGAAACTGATGAAAACTTGCTCATACCTAAAGCGAGGGCCGCCTTGGACAAATACAAACACAAAGTAAATATAATCAACGTTCCTAATAATGTTGTTGGTGTTTTATTTTAATTTGGCAACCTTCACGCTCGGACGGTCGTGTAGGTAAGTTCTGAACACAAAGGAATTGCGATCTAGTGCGCGTGGTGTCAAAGCGCAATTTAGAGTAAAAGCAGTGCTCTGCCAGTTTTTTAGCCAAATAAGACGACGGCAATCTTTTAAGATCAAAGGAGTGCAACTTCTGTACGTGATGATATAATCTATTCTGTCGTAATGTTCAAAGCAGTAGGTGGTAATCTTTTCTATCTTTAAAAAAAATTAATACCGAAAGTTATAGAAAAATCATTGACATCAAGTCATCAAAACATGGCTATGGGACCCTATTACATTTTGACTATGATTTTTGCGTTAAATGGGCATTTTTGGCGTTCTCGATCTCAGAAACGAAAATACATTTACAATTTTGACTTATTGAATAGTGTAGAATAGCTATTGGCATAGTTCGTAGCGGCCTTGCATTTTGTAAATTTTGCTTAGCTTTTTAATGAAACCCAAAATAGCAGAGAAAGATTTTCATAAAATGCGCGAAGGCACTTTTTTGAGCTCCTAGATTGAACTACTGTTCTAAACAAATGAAATAAAAAAAATAGAATGTTATCTCTTATATAGCTGAATAGTTCGTAGCGGCCTTGGAATTTTTAGATATCATTGATTTTAAATAAAAAAAAAATTTATTCTTACCAAAAAACTTCGAAATTCGCTTTAAGATCGCTGTGAATTTCTCCTATCTACGATAATATTATTGAGCAAAATTTATACCAGAATAATTGTTACTTCATGATGAATAAATATTTTATAATAAATTTATTATCCTATTTCGATAAAAACGATAAATACAACTGCAAAATTACTACAAAATGCGATGCGCCGGCCATCCGAACTCAGCTTTTTCTCGCAGAGTGGAAATTTGAAATACTAAGCATGAATTTATTATCCTATTTCGATAAAAACGATAAATACAACTGGAAAATTACTACAAAATGCGAAAATGGGCATTTTACGCAAAAATCACAGTTGAGATGTAATAGGCCTCTTAATCACCACGCTTACCAAATAAATGAACGAATACCAACCTTTGCCCTTCCTTCCAGATGGTAGTGGCGAACTTACTGCAGACTCGTCACCACAGAGTGATATTAGTGTCGCCGGAGGCCAGCCAAGAGATCGTGCTCACCAGGGAGGAAGTTCACGCAGGTACATTCATAATTGACGGCCCTTTCACCCTTTAACAGGCAGTGGAATGAAAATTCCCACTTGATTCTAAACTTTTTATGATTGTAAACCATTACGGAACTTGCAAGATCGCAACCAGATCTGAACTAAACGCGCAAACTGCTGCGCCATCGAGCTTATATGTATATCCTTGATATTCTTATATAATTGTTCTATATACGGATTGAAGGACCAAAAGTTTAATGAAAATGAAATGAAAATTTTAATGTTTGTCGAGGTTGAAGAATCCGAACATCCACACTTTGCTCGACTTGGGAATTGAACAATGCATATTCAGATCAGATGGATTAGTAGCAAGTCGTCATAAACGCAAACTCGTCATGCTAGCGCAACTCGCCATTTTCGCAACTCGCCATTTTCGCAACTCGTCATTCTCGCAACTCGTCGATATCAGTACCTAGCGATACAAGGATTCCTGGTTTAACGATTAGGATTAGATCGGTACCTACGTTTTGAAACATTAGGCTACACAATTTATAGCTTAATCAGCTTTTGGGAGGAAACCGTTAAACTTGCAATGACATTACCTACATATTTTTTATGTCAGTCAAGTAATTTATTTTCGTCAATTTACGGGAAAGGCAAAGGAATTAGGCCATACAGCCAATTTTACTTAAAACAATAATCGTGAAGAATAGTATATAATAATCGGCGATTAGGATTAATCGGAAATATACCGAATAATCAGGATTATGATTAATCGAACCCTAATCCTTGCATCACTAGATATCAGGCTTTAGTCCTTTGACAAGTTAAAAAATAAGTTTATTTTACACCGTTTGAGTTTACGTTAGTATTTTAAACAGACCAATGTGGATTGAACCAAAATTTCTCGCATTAAACCTGAGTGTCCATCCGTTCGGGTACCGAACTACCGACCGACAGTCGCTTCAAATATTGACGTGTGTCCGTGATTGCAGGCGTGGACATCGAGGGCGCGATAGTGGGCGAGATCGTGCGCCTGCACGCCGCGCACTCGCCCTGCCCCCCGCCCGCGCCCGCCCGCTGACGCCCGCCCCGCCGCCGACGGCTCTACCTCACGCACGACTAGCCGCCCGCCCCAACCCGCCGCCTCTACCTCACGCACGACTAGCCGCCCGCCCCAACCCGCCGCCTCTACCTCACGCACGACTAGCCGCCCGCCCCAACTCACCGCCTCTACCTCACGCACGACTAGCCGCCCGCCCCAACCCGCCGCCTCTACCTCACGCACGACTAGCCGCCCGCCCCAACCCGCCGCCTCTACCTCACGCACGACTAGCCGCCCGCCCCAACTCACCGCCTCTACCTCACGCACGACTAGCCGCCCGCCCCAACCCGCCGCCTCTACCTCACGCACGACTAGCCGCCCGCCCCAACCCGCCGCCTCTACCTCACGCACGACTAGCCACCCGCCCCAACCCGCCGCCTCTACCTCATGCACGACTAGCCACCCGCCCCAACCCGCCGCCTCTACCTCATGCACGACTAGCCGCCCGCCCCAACCCGCCGCCTCTACCTTATGCACGACTAGCCACCCGCCCCAACCCGCCGCCTCTACCTCATGTACGACTAGCCGCCCGCCCCAACCCGCCACCTCTACCTCACGACTAGCCGCCCCGCCTCATCCTCAAAATGCCACTACACATTCACATGATACACAAAACATGCACACGCAGACCTTACTCGCAGAACACGAGCACGAACACCCGAGTCACACGCGCTCTATACCAAGTACAGACATGTGCCTGGGCCATTTCCCTACCCCCACGACCCGGTCAACCCGAGCTGAAGTCATAGCCTTTAGAGACGCCCTCGGGTTGTTCCGCTCGTTCCTATCCCAACCCCTTTGGAGAATCTAGTAGGAAAAGGGGACACACACACCCAGCTACACACTACTTTAAATTTTATACTGACACCCCCCACCAACCTCACGGTTATAAAGTTAGGTGTCAGACATCCTTACGCAAGCACAAGGGACCATCTGAATTAGGAAAAGGGGACACGCTTGTGTCATAATGGCATCACACCTCTAGAAACCCTTTGACGGTGTTTTGATCGCACGGCTTGAGGAACCCTTTGAGGTTCTCGCCGCTCCCAAATATCCCGGTGCCGTTGAAAAGAGCGTATGAGGCAATCAACAAACTCCAAAAAAATCGACTAGTCGCCCTGCCCCTTCCCCACCACCACTCCTCGACACAATCACATAATAAGAAAACCTATTGGCGGCCGTGAAGTTAGCGGCGAACGCAATACACATTAAGTCTTACCTCGCAACTAAGTTTGCACGGCGCTATACTACAATGTTAACTTATTCAAAGTTTAAGGCCATAAGCTGGAAGACAGCGGCAGCGTTGCGGCGAGTATCACCGGCTTCCTTAGAGCGGTTACACAATGCGAATTTTGTAGTGCGTCTGCAGCGATTTAGTTCCGCTAACCTTTACAAAAGCTAATAGTAGTAGGTTCGAACCGTGTGTTATCGACCTTAGGTGTCGCTTCCTGCCACTGCAGCTGACATCCATTTTATAGCGTAAGAGTGAAATATATTTGCCTTCTGTCGTTATACAAGTGTTAGAATGTTTGGCGCATGGGTTATAGATTATTGGCTGTGAGGCGAAAGTGAGCGTGCACCCGCTGTTGTATTACTGACACTGTGTTAAAATCCATATCAGTTTATTTTCGATATAATAAATATTTTGTTCACGTCTAGCCATCCTAACTAGTTGAATGGTAGAGATTCTGAAGAATAAAATCTACCGTTCACTGTTGATTTAGGCAACAAAGTCTATAAAAATATATATGAAGGCCGCCATCTTCTTTCCTGAAGTTAACGCCCCAAAGTACAATTTACATTTGTATCAATACTAAAAACGTTTGTAGCAAAATGGTTTAACATTCCGTTGGTCTTCATAGAACGATAAGAGTTAATTTCGCTTGCAACATTAATATTTAAAAGAAAGAAGTTATGGCAGACTTTTATGGCTCTCTGTACGTAGAAATAATTATTAAATTACCACCTTAATAAAAATAATAAACATTTCTAATAATAATCGAAATTATTGTATTGAAGGGACGACATCATACAATATCTAATGAAACTGCGAAATGAAGCATCCTTCTAGATATACTATTCAAAGTTTTACATACAACTTTTATATCTACATCAATGAAGTGATTCAATGATTATTTAAATTGGAGAAAAAGTTCTGAGACTATATTAACATCAATCCTTAAATCTAGGATTTAGCTAGGTTTTGAAACATCTTTTGTTTTTAAAGAGTATAGAGTATGAAGGCCGCTTGCACCGAATTCTTAAATCTTGAGTTACCGTTAATCTTTTCTTAAAACATTATTTAACTCACTTTTGTTTTTAAAGGACAAAGCTACATATAAAGTATGATTTTCATAGTTGGTGTAACCGGCCTTCAATAATGTTTCAAGTTGTATGTTGCTAAACCAACATTTAAAGTTATGTGGTTCTAAAAAGGTCACGTTGAGCAATTCTTATTTTGTTATTTTGTAAAATGGTTAATTACACCATTGAGAATCGTATTCATTTCATATGATAGGTTCAATGTCGCATTTGAATCTAAATAGGAATATGACATGAATCGACCAAGGTGGCCTTTTTAGGTCTGCCGTTAGCATTAACCGAATTGGATTGTAATTTCGCAAGTATTCCTGAGTATAAGAAATACTTTTGCAATTTCATACGGCGAAAGTGGAGTATTATTATAGTATGTACTCGCGAGTATGTACTTTAGTTGTAAGCTACTCATAACTGAAATGTAGAATTTTATAAATCTCCATGTGCCCCATTAAAGGATCATTTATTCGTAGGTTTTTTTATGTATATTTAATGGGTAATGGCAATCGTTCTCCATCGTCACTGCACAGGTCGTTCGTTAGGTTAAAGTTAGCTAAGTCAAGGGCCGGTCGAAGCATTCTCAACTATATTTCAACTGCAATAGAGTTTATTTTAGACTCATAAATGTTAAATGCTCGAAACATTGTTTAATATAGCAGCTAATTATTTATTTTAATGAACTGTTGAAATTGTGTCTGAACTGCTATCTAAAGGTCCACTAGAGACGATTTATTTGCTGATGTGTTACATCTTAATGTTCAACTTACTATCGGCTATTTAGATGTTAGCGAATGTTTTTAAAGAGTTCTGAACAAATAGTTGTATTTATTCTCCAACCTTTGCGTGGTGCGAAGCAAGACGTTGTCATTACCATCTTTTTGTAAACTCTATAGGTGCTAAGAGGGTATTTTTAATTACCTCAATGGACGTGAGAATAATTGACTACCTTAAAGGCGCTTTACACTGACCCCGTTATTAAGAACTTGTACGAAATCGATTCCGATGTAAAGATTATCCTGTTCTTCGTACTAATCACATGTCTGTGATAGATAAAGGTACATATAACAATTGACCCGAGCTGTGCCAATATTATTCAAGCCACATAATCGTTGACGTATAGTTGTATAAAACCCAAAATAAACCTTATTTTATGTTGTGAAGACTTATTTTCCAAGAAGAATAGGATCAAGAAAATAGGTTTATAGTAAAATGTGTCTTGGTTCATTTTGACACAGCTCGGTCTAATAGGAGATAATCTTGCTATATTATACCGCTAGAGGCGCCACTAACATAATGCAATTTTTTTAGATCTGCTATTTTTAAATTTAAAAAAAATATCTATATTATGATGTTATGATATCATTAATGTTTGAGCTTTCAGAAATTATATTAATCTTGTGGTATCTTTAAAAATTACGTTAAGTTTTGCTTTTACATTTATGGAGTGCGCCAGTGGCTCCAACTACGCAACGCTTCACGATTAATGTCCACGCGCCTGCGCATTAGACTACCACAACTGTCAAATTTCCTCAACAGACTAATGAAGAAATTTGTCAATTTTGACTAGGTTGATGTGCACGCGTCTGTCCTATTGATGTTCGATATTGTTATTGTTTGTACAGCCGACCATTCCGTTAACACAAAGCCAACGGATAAGTGTAAATGTCCCGTTTTGTATTCAATACGTGTTCTTAAATGTTTATAAATCAATTGTGTAATATCTAAGTGTGATGGCCTTGTACATAATTATATCAGGAAAATGTTCAAACATATTACCGTTCATACTTCCCATAAATGTTGTCATTGTACAATTACTATTATCGATAATGTAATAAATAATGTATTGAATAGAAATTCTAAATTTATTAAAATTGATACAGTCGGCTTACTTAAATCTAGAGTTCTAGAGTAAAGTTTGTATTAGCCGTCTGTGGGTGTTATATGGAACGTATTTTGTATACTTTTAAACGTGTCTTAACTTTCTCGAATTATCTTCGTTAGGAGCAGAGCTAGAATCTTACAGCAAACATTGGAGTAGACGATGCTATAAGAATATATTTTACAAAACGAACATAATTTTATAACATGTGGGTGAGGCAGCGAATTTTGCATTTTTCATGTCCTCCAAAGAAACCTTTTTTGGTAAAACTATATTGTTTATGACCAGCATGGCCAACTGTCAAAGTTTTATAATTGTGGTAAATATTCTCATTAATAAAATGTGTAAAACCACCGTGCTTTTTGGTACTCTGCGCACTTTGAGGATAATTTAAAAAAAATCTTCGCTAATTACTGGTCAATTTGTATTCTTACGATAAAAGCATATAAATCTACGCAAAAAAAAGCTTATAAACTAAGGCTATTTAATGTTGTTATTTTACTAATTGTATAATTTTAAGCGATATCATACCATTGCGCGACTTTTGTTGCGCAACCAATATTTAATAACAGTTTGTCAGTCACATTTTGTAGATTTATGTTCTTTTGAAAGGCAACACCGATACGTCTTGTCTACGGAAGCTACCATGACAGGAGGAAAATATATGTAAATTGTGGAGTAACGCTTGTATACTTTTGCGCATTTTTACTTTTGCGCTACTTTTTGCGTCACTATAGCGAGACCAGGGGCCCGACCGCCTAACCGATCGCTTTGACTTCGTGTGTGGTTTATGACGTCATCTTGTCGTTTCGTGCCGCCTATGAAAGCAATATCGATAGATATAGCCTTTAGCTTTTGATATTGCTCTCATAAGCGGTGCGAGGTGGCAAGATAACGTCATAAACTATACGCGCAGTCAAAGCAATCGGTTAGGTGGTCTGGGGGCAGTTGAAATTATTGCGTCACTACTACTGCGTTACCAAAACAAGGTGGTGGTACACTATTGCAGTTTTTTTATGCGTTTTGGTTTTTTTATTTAGTGTATAATCACATAGTAAATACAAATACATGTATTTACATATTCTTTGATACCCTGTAGATATAAAGAAATGACATTTCAAACAAAATTCGCGACCTCACCCATGTATTAAATAAATATTGACATGACGTTTTAGGTCATTCTTGTTTGTTACTTACCGTCAGTAGTATCGAAATACGTGACAATGTCATTGAAACTGTAATATCAAAAGTATTTTATGGTATTTTATTAAGTTTAATGAAACTTTGCTTATATTCTTATTGTATCATCCATGCCGACTGAAAAAATGTTTTAAGGAGTTTTCGATATAAGAGTTATTTGATTTTGACTAGTTTTGATGAAGTTGTTGAATGACTCGTATTAAGTTTTAAGGATACATTTTCTTTATCGTAAAGTATTTATTCTCGTTTACATTTATATCTTTTTATCTATTTACTATACACAAATATGAGCTTTACATATCATGAAGTATAGCTTAAAATATCAGTGAAATTTCTTAAGGACACTAACATAGAAAAAAATCATACATTTCTTTGTATATTTTTATAAGTTAGTTCTTGTAGGAAAATCACATTGGGTGTAAGATTACAAATGTTTAAAAAAAAGTTTATTGAATGAGAGTTTTGTGTAATGAGTAGCACATGAAATAACACTGCCGTCGGTTGACGGAACGGTTTTATTGATATTTTTTATGTGTAACTCATCGTACAGTCACCATCAAATAGATTGAAACATAAATAAACAAAAAAATCTTCACATTTAAGTCTAATTAGTTTTTATTGTGTGGTGCCGGGGATAAAGAATTGCACCACCCCTCTCTTCCCTTGGGTGTCGTAAAAGCCGACTAAGGGACTATTCCAGAGGATGGGCAGCAGCATCTCTCTGAGGTTACCCTCAACCTACTGCGATTGCCAACCCGCCTGCCAAGCGTGGCGATTACGGCAAATACCCCTCATATCCTTGGGGGAGGCCTTTGTCCAGCAGTGGACGTCTTTTGGCTGAGATCGGATCGGAGTTTTTATGCGTAAGTTAAAAGTCTATATATTGCTTGTATCAACAATGTTGACATTTTACTTTTTATTTTTAAGTGCTAATTGCAGCACTGAAGCTGAATTAAATATTTATATCTATATATATTTAACCTGGGTATTCCGCAATCCGAAGGAAAAGCAGTGTAAAAATTCAGCGCTTACGTCAGCCTTCCCGATTCCTGGCTGGGTCGGGTAGGCATTTAATTTTTTCACTGTATTTAATAAATATTTAATGTTGACATTGTTAATGAAAATCATACTCTAACAACATAAAAATAAGGTTGTTTTTTCTTAAATGCCAAGGTATGTTCGACAGCTTATGTTGTGTCAATCCATTTAATGCTGACTAGATAATGTTAAGTTTAAGTTGACTATTTATTACATTGGATTTTAAAGGGTATATTTATTGTGTAAATGTTGTGTGCAAGTTCTAAATTATATATTAAGAGTATATGGACGACGACTATTGTAGTTGTAAATGTGTTTTGAAATATATTTATTATTTGGATGTGTTTTTTTGTACTTTTACTTGGTACTTGCTGCCATAATTATCCGGTTTTTTTTAAATTTATTTGAGTTAAGGACCACTATGAAAAGTTTCATTACAATTAGTTTGGCTGTTGTCGTTATAAACCTTTAAAAGGCAGGGCATATAAATAAAAGTATAGTTTGCTGAGGGCACAATTTTTGTCGGTTCAATGTACAAACTTATTTTATTTATTCATTTTATTTACTATACACATGGTAGGTATACACTATCAAGAGTATACAAATTATTATTACTGAAGAATGTTTATCTAATAGGTTAGGTTCGATGTGTCCTATATTATCATGTGTGGTGTTGATATAGCTGATAAAGCCTCAAAAACTTTGAATTAAATACAGAAAAATAAAAATAAATTGGCATATTGTAGGAATTATATTTTTATCGTGATTTTATGAATAACTAGCTGACACGACAGACGTTGCCCTGTCTAAGTTTTAATAAATATGTGCCACGAACGCCATCAATAAATTAAAAGTAATGAAAAGTGGCGATTCTCATACAAAAAAAACCATTTTAATTTTTCGATATTTTTTTAGCAGATTTTTTAGTTTTCCCTTGTTTTTTTCTAAAATATATAATAATATAATATAACATATCTGTATTAGAGCTAACAAAACAAAATAAAAATTATTGAAATCGGTCAAGCTGTTTTTGAGTTTTAACGAGACTAATGAACAATTGATTTTTATTTATATAAATATGATATACTCATAGTTATACACCCTACACATTACTCACCAAATTGTAGGCCCTCTCTTCTCGACCTGATGATTATTTCAAATCCTAACTTTGTTGTTTCTCATGGGCAAATGACTGCTCCATTTTCCTACCACGACCGATCTTCTTAATTCTCAAAGTTCGTCCTCCTAAAATCAAATCAAAGGCACTTTTTCAGCGCAACTTTCGGCATATGGACTTGGACCGCTTGAGAGAGGATATCAGATGTGTGGATTGGTCACCAATTTTTTTGTCAGATGATATCAACTTCCCCCCTTACAAATAAACACTATTTAAGTATTTACTTAGTTAATCATTGTTTTGTCAACGTCACACAAACGTCGTTCTCAATTTGAGAAAAGAGACAAAACAATGATTAACTAAATAAATGCTCAAATAGTGTTTATTTGTAAGGGGGTTCATGACAAACTAACCTTACTGTTAAATTGACTAACATTTTTGATACTCATGCGCTGGTACGACCTGTACATATTACACATTTAGCATTACATACATTAGCACATTTCCTGCACCTTGGCTTACACCGGTTATTAGGATGGTGATGGCGAAATGTGACAAAGCCAAAAGTCAGAATAAAAAACTTTTACTCCTGATAACTTTCAAGCCTACAAGGAACTTCGCAACATATGTAACAGAATGTGTAGGGACGCTAAACGGAAATATATTCATATGAAGATTGAAAGTGTTGGTCGGAAACATGTTTGGAACTTCTTGAAAACCTGGGCGTGGGCAAACCTACTGTCTCTTGCCAGAACTCAGTGGATCTTGATGCTCTAAACAGCTATTTTACAACTCCTCCCTTAATTTTAGATAGAGCTACTAAGTCTGCTCCTCTTGCTTTCCTTTTAAGTCTTGTTTCACCTGATTGCCCCTCCTTTTCATTCAGCACAGTCTCTGAGGACGACATCAAGAGGAGTATTTGCTCCATAACCACTAAAGCCGTGGGAAGTGATGGTCTCAGTATGGACATGATTCTTCCTGTACTGGAGGACATTGCGCCAGTAGTCAAATTCATAATAAACTTTTCACTTACCCGCAATGTCTTTCCAGTTTTGTGGAAGAAAGCATATGTCGTTCCCCTTCTCTAAAAATCCCAACCCTTCTGCTTTTTCCCAATATCGTCCTATAACCATATTTCCAATCCTGTCTAAGGTTTTAGAATCCGTCACACACAAGCAATTATACTCCTTTCTTGCATCCAACTCCCTCTTATGTCCTTTCCAGTCCGGCTTTCGACCTTCCCATAGCAAATGTAAAACTAAAAGTTTTATTTCAACGTGTATATCGCCTCATTGACAATAATCCTCTTATCAATAATAATCCTCTCATCAATCTCTTATTAATAATAATCCTCTTTTAATAATATGCTATCATGAAGCTGTAGTTATATCTACATCTTCATGTATGCTATACTTACCTTTTTCCAATCCTGTAAACCTTCTTCTAAAGAATCTCTAATCACAGACTTTAAAAATAAACCCCGTTTGACAGTTTTTCCTAGTTCAAAGTTGTCATGGCCTGTCAGAATTGCACTGAAATATTTGTAAATAAATAAGTGCACTCGATTCGGTGGTTACGCTGCGATTGGATGTTGTGATTTCTGTTAATTTTTGTTCAAAATTGTGCCACCATGGTAAGTAAGTATTGAAAATAATTACCCTTTTAATTTTTTCGTTTGCTCTCCATACACGTTACCTACAGCCCATAGTTATTACTTATTTATTTTTGTTATAGGATGATGACATCGAAGACCTGGTTGGCGATGTGAAATATACGGACTCCCAAAAAAGTGTAGCCACTTCGAACTTGTACTCTATGGACTTCACCGATAGTAGTTCAGATAAAAACAACTCTTCTGGCAAAGACACATACGTCATAGAATGGGACGACAGCGACGACAGTGATAAGAACTTTAAAACACATGAAATCCAGAGCATCATTAATTTAAAGAACAAAGCAACTACGCCCATACAAGTAAACCACAACGCTAACGTTAAATGTAACACTTTCAATAGAATGAGCAAGTCTGCATCAGCTAGTATTCATGAGTGTTCCATAGCCCAGGAAATTTTTACACAAACCAGCAAAACAATCATCGAGTTAGCACAAAGCGAGAGAGCCCTAGCAAAAACCATTGAAAATAAAACATTGGAGACACAAACATCCTTCATTTCGATATCAGAAAGTAAAACTGTTGAATACAGAATACAAGTATCCGGCGCACAGACTACTTGCAGAAACCATGTTCAGTATGATGATTTTAAAAATGGAGGCAACAACTATTATAATATCACCTGCAATCAAGTCTGTAATTTTATGAATACATCAATAGATGACGCATCTTCGAAGTTCCCCGTTTCAGAAACTGAAAACGAAAGAACAGACTACTTCCAAAGTGAAAGTGAAAGTAGTAGTGATGATAAACTTGTGACAATCATCACTGATGAGGAATCAAAAGCTGAAAACAAAGACGATGTGTGTCACGACAACAACAGCTTGTGTGACAAGTCTTCGAAATCCGACACGGACATAGACGAAGATTCATTAATGTGCAATGAATACAATGAAAGTAAGCATTACAATGCGGATAACACGAGCGACACGAGTGAAGTGCCTAAATCAGTGGATAGCGACGTTGAAGATTTGTATAAGAAACTTACTGAAAAAGTACAATTCAACGTAGAAAGATCTTGTGAACAAGAAGCGCCCCGATTTAACACGTTAACACCACTTACCGAAGAGTGTATTATGAAAAAGGAGTCTGAAAGTATGTTGGACATAACACCTCACGCCAACGACATCGTTAATACAATTAATACAACAGAAGAAGACAAATACGTTCTCTTCGTAAAAAACGATGGCATCAAAATAAAGGTCCTACCTGAAAGTGAGATTGCAGTTACCAAAGATTACGAGAGAGAAAATGTTAAGTTGCCTCCGATCAAAACCAACCAATCGTGTCCAAGCAGTCCCCATTTGAATTTTCTATTCTCTGATAACGCCGTGCGACCTGTCACCAAGAACTTTTTTATGGATTGCGCCGGTCATAGGGAGTGGTCTATGGGTGATCGATGGGAAATCGGGACGAAAGACTTAGCTTCGGGGGAAAGTCCACTCATAAGTGGTAGGAGTGGTTAGTATTTTTATCAAACTTCTTGATGTAAAGTAACTACAGTTAAAAAACGACTTTGGCGTTAAGGCGACGCATCGCTAATCAATAAATCTCATACGGAGCGTTTGCACCCCGTACCATACCTAAGAAAAACTGTTTTTTTTCTTCAAATTAAAACTACAAATTATTTAAAAAAAAATAACTACAATATTGAAGTGTGTGTTAAGACTAATCTACTAAGAAAATTTAGATGCTTAAATCGGTCTGGTTTGCCTGTAAAATGCGAATCTATGTTTTAAAAGAGGTTACTTTGATATTTTTTCTCTGTTATAAAAGTTAACAAATCGTGTTTCTGCAACTAACAAAATGAACTCAATTAAATGAGAAATCATGTCATTAAATATCACTTTCATATGTTTTGTAATTGTTGAGAAAAATCAAGATCCCCGCCGCCACGTAAATTTCCAATGCGTCGCCTTAACACCTTGTCTTGCCACGTCATTTTTAGAAGTTGGTTACCTATAGGTACTCAATATTCTCAATAATTATTTGCACTTCTTTGTGTACACAATGGTCTTAGAATATCGAATATGATGAATCATTGATACAGTAATTCTTTATTGTATGTGAAAGTTTGATTTTGAAAAGAACTGTTCTAAAATAGCTCTAAAACGAACTGTTTGACTTGACTCCGCATTAACTTGCCGTATCTATTGAATTAAGCAAAAAACTAGATTCTAGACATGCAAGGGACAAAAGACATTGCTCTGTAAAGTAACTATATTATGATTGGGAATGCGGCACGCTATCGGTGATCGTGTCTACTTTTTGAAATACATTGTCAGTAAAACTACTCGCATTTTCAGATCTAGTAAAGAAATTAATTGAACCTATTCAACTACCTCCGATCCACGAAACAAACGTAAGGCTTGCAAACGGAAAAGTTACGCCCAACGAAATAAAAAATGCCAACACTAATATTAAAAAGGATATCTTGCACACCAAACCACACGAATCGATCAATATAAAGGATAAAATTTCGGAGTTGAAGATAAGTAACAACTTGAGGTACTGGCCGCAACTCAAGAGCTCCTCGTAAGTAATAGAATGCATTTACTCCTTTCCGATGGTAGGCATCAAACTACTACATCAAGGAAACAGAGTTTTTTTAAATTCGAAGTTAAAAAACAGAGACCATTATTTAGAGGAATCCATGGGAACGGCCGTTTGGATATAACGTCAGTTCAGCTCGAAATTTAACTGCCGCTGTACACCGGTCTCAGGACCCCGAGGTCCCGGGTGGATTCCCAGTGAGGGATACATGTTTGTGTACTCGGTTTGGTTGGTGGTAGGGCTTGCTTGTCCGCCTGGCTAGCTACCACCATCTTATATAAATACTAGCTGACCCAGCGGACTTCGTATCGCTTTGACAGTTTCTATGTCAACAATACAATCAAATCGTGGAACATTTTGTATTGGAAAATTAAATTGTAAAAAGAAAATTTAGGGGTGGACCACCCTTAACATTTAGGGGGATGAAAAATAGAAGTTGTCCGATTCGCAGACCTAACCGATATGCACACAAAATTGCACGAAAATCGGTCGAGCCATTTCGGAGGAGTTTAATTACAAACACCGCGACACGAGAATTTTATATATTAGAAAGAAGATGTCGCCATAACATAAATGTTTGTAGCATTGTTGTGTTCCGGCAGCTAGAGATAAGATAGCCAGTGCCTCACTAGTTGAGGATTCCGGGTGAAGTGCGCCTCCACCGTCGGCCTTATCATTAGGTACTTAATATCAGGTGAGGTGGAGGCATCGTTAACCAATAAAAAAAACTAAAAAATTGCCTCTGTTTATTCTTTGCAGCTATTTGTGCCAGAGTCGTAATTGAGAGAATTTGCATTTGAATTTTGAGTCTAGTGTTATAATTAAAGTTTTTATATTTATAGTATAACTCAATTGAAACTGCCCTCGAAATTGCCAGAACAATAGAAAGCCGTAGAAGTCGAAGCCCGTCGCCCGCCAGCCCAGTGCCCGAAGACAACGGCCTAGCAGACGCGGCGGAGCGGGGCTGCGAAGCGCTGTGCCAAGAGCTGCTGCGGCGGCTGCGCTCCATCTCATGGTGACCGCCATCACTCTGTACATCCTTACTTAACAATGTTGTTTTTAACATACTTAGCTAAGGAACGACTCGTAATCGGTAAGTTAACAACTTCCTCCTAGTAACATGGGTCGAATATGACAAAATAATTTGGACTTCCCATACTAAAGCGAGCAATTGATCAGCCTGGTTTGTATGAAGAGTCAATCAGTTTTTGGTATATTTCGACCCATGTTACTAGGAGAAAGTTGTTATCTTACCAATTCTGTGTGGCTCCTGGAAACTTGGCAATTACTGTGCTATAAAATAACTTTGTATAAAAGTAAATCTGCACAATTGCACAGTTTGTCACCTGTGTCTTTAGGCTGAAAGGACGTGACGAATAGCAGCTGTGAGTATTCTAGCAGGAAGCGCTGATGTGACTCCGGTTCTACTCATGGTGACCGTCTGCTTACATTCTTATTCCTTAGTTATATCGAAACAATTCTGAACATTTCGTCGACTTAAGACAGCAGCCTGCACAGGAAGTGACGAAGAGAAACTGCAAATATTATACCATGAAGGGCTTATGTGGTTCTGTTTTAACTTCTGGTCATCACTGTACACATCATCATCATCAGTCTGCACAGTCCGTAACCTGTTCAACACCCATGGCGAACACGTTATTGCATACTTAACTAATATAGGTACAATCGATTTGATCCATACCCCTAGATGAAGGAACGCTTGGATGCGTGCGAGAATGCGTGAGGCTATTCTCTGTAGTTTGGTCTGGTGACACTAAAAATGCCATCTGAAGCAATCAGCAAAAACAACAAACTAATATACAAAGTTGTCTCACAGTTAGACTGTGCCTAAAGACAGCGGGCTGTAGAGGACGGCGAAGCTAAGCTGTAAGTATACTACCAGGCCGTGCGCATGTAGCTCCGGTCCAACTCCTGGTGACGTCATAACCGCATACATCTTTACTGACATGGGAGCGCGTCTCACAGCCCGTTGTCGTCGTCAGTCCGACACTAAAAACTAGAAAGCTGGGGAGGTGACGGTGCGGAAAAGCTGTCGTGATTCCAATCAACTGCTAGTGACGTAATCACTGCGTACGGCATTTTTTTTGAACGTAAAAAGACTGTTTTTATTCATAAACAATCGCATCCAGCATCAAAGGCATATCCTTATAGTATTTAGATGTGATAGTTTTGATCCCAGCATATTTTTTATAAAATGCCTCGCTAATGTTATTTTTGTTAATCTGTAACACGTTTAATTGTACTTATTAGGAAAATTCCTGTTATGATAACTGTATTTGATGATAAATAAATAAATATTGTTTCTAGGTTCGAAGTGACAGACACACTGGAAGAGCTACCGAAAGTCATGGAGAAGTTCTGGGGAGTCGTATCAGAAAACCGGATTGCCGATTTGATAAGACAAGTACATGAAATTGAAAATAAATACCTAGTAAAATAATAATAGCAGTTCGACACACATGTCAAATAAATAAATAATAGCAGTAGGTAGATTCGTTTACTTCAGTTTAACTGGCTGACCCAGGTCCTGGGTTGGATTCCCAGCGGAAGGTGTGTTTTGGTGTGCGGAAGGCACATGGTGCGGGTGACTGATGCTGCGTTGTTTTCAACAAAATTATTAGCATTGTTGTCTTCTGATGCGTCAGAGGTAGATATGATAGTTCAAAGTAGCAAGTTCGCCTCGACTCGTCATACTGTCTTTTTTTTTAATTTGTACGTTTATACGTTTCTCAAAATTAAACTCTATATAGGATGATGATGAATGATAATAGAAATGAGAAGTGAGAAATGATATACCTCCCAACCCCTCGAGTATCTCAGTAAAGATGTGGGACTTTAAAGTCCTCACGCGACTTCTTGAGAGAATTTGAAAAGTGCCGTTGCACTGTTTTGTTTCATTTGCCAACACTCATGCACACTCACGAACACTTAACGGTTAATGTTCCACCATTATTTCACATTAATGTCCGGCATAACACAAATTTTAGAAAATAAAACAAAACCGCAGACATGACTTCACTTTTTGAGGATACCTTAGACGTTTAACAATTTAAAAAAATACTTAGTCAGATGTCAGCAATACGAAGGAGACTATACCCAATCAGATTTTATAAAGTATACTTTACCCGTGTGTGCGTCGTCCGCGTGGATTTGAGACTAAAACAACACTTTTTATCAATATAAAATATAGCCTTTGTTATCCGCAAGGAAGGTAGCATTCTATCAGTGAAAGAATTTTGGAAAATGGTCCAGTAGTTATAGAATAGATAGTATATTACCCTTCTCAAACAAACAAACAAACGGAGTCACAAGCTTTACCTTTTTATATAGATATAAGTTTATTGTAGTTTACAATAAGAATAAAGAATAAGAATAAAAGACATTTATTGGAATCACATAACAAAACACACAATTAAACATACAACATGTAACAAAAATAATAAAAAATAATAACAATTGACATTGTGCCCTGTTATGTGATGCCAACACTGTGCACAGCTCAGTATACGCAGCAAGCGGGGCCTGCTGCACTGGTATTCTGCTGTACACAGTAGTGACATCATGGCACGAAACAGGAAAAAAAAACAAATCATACAAACAGTAACTTACTTTTAAAACACTAACATAATATAACACGAATAATATTAACAACTTATTATATTATAATAACACATATGTGTATGTATATTTATAATATTATTATTTATGCATGTATACACAGTTATTTTTTATTGGTTTTGGACCCGCAGGTGGGTAGATCAGACCATGAAACTGAAGAAGTTTCCTCAAGAAACATAGGTCAAAAAACGAGATATTTTTTTTTACTTTTCTATACAAAGCCTCTATTGACCGAACACGGTTTGTATGGGAAAGTTAAAAAAATATCTCATTTTTTGACCTATGTTTATTGGGGAAACTTCTTCAGTTTCATGGTCTGATCTACCCACCTGCCAGTCCAAAACCAATAAAAAATAACAGTGTATATACTTACATTTTAAAATTTAAAAATATCCTAATTGCGCCTACCAATGTTATCACTGCACCACCCTATGGTTGACTGGTAGAGAATGCCTCAGGCATTAAGTCCGCCATGTAATATTTATGTTGCAAAAGTTTAAATAAATAAATTTAAGTAGATATAGAAGATAGTATTATACTGCATACTTTTTGCTGTAGATAAGCTGTCACGTCGAATCACCGAGAACGCAACTTGCAAGATCAGCTTGCAGCACACTAGCGGCTGTATTGAAGAACACCAATTATACCAAAAAGCCGGTAAATGTGTAACAATCTACTGACGCCTGCTCGTCAGACTATTCAAAACTGTCAAGTTTCTGCAATGAATGTTCAACCATATTCCATAGATGAAGAGCTTAAAGTCTATTGAGGTAATTTGGCAGTTAGTAGTACTCTGAGGGGCTGGCGCGTGTGTACCATATTTTTGCAACCATATAAAAGCAACAGCCAAAGTCATATCATTACAGAGACGTCCGATTCTTGACATATTTATTTTCAAAATAGAGAGTAATTAACTTGTACTCTGGCGATCTCCTGAGCACTTATTTCCTTGTTCATACAAACTATTTATACGTACGAAAAAGTTCACCTGTATAAAGGTGTCGTCCAGTTTGGCTATATATAATATACTCGCGACTTCGTCCGCGTGGAATAGTGACTTTCGGCAGCATTTTTAATTTTTTAGGCTTTTGTTCCCGTTTTTGCAACATTTTTCACTGATGCTTCGCTCCTAATGGTCGCAGCGTGATGTTATATAGCCTTCCTCGATAAATGGACTATTCAATACAAAAATAATTTTTCAATTCAAACCAGTAGTCCCTGAGATTAGCGCGTTAAACAAACAAACTCTTCAGCTTTATAATATTATAATATAGATTAGATATAGATTGGCTATATATACAGGGTGTCTCATTGAAATGGGTCAGTATGGGAAAGTCTGAAACTATAAGACATACGAAGATCTGTCCTTAAGAACCATGTCATCGATTTTAATAAGAAGAAAAACTGCATTCATACATTTAAAAAAAAACCTGTACTCAGCTCGGGAATCGAACCCAGTTGTTTTGAAAAAACAACTTACACTATTACACTATTTAAGAACTTACACTATTTCTATTTAGACATCGATTGTGTAAGTTTTAAGCAGTAAATGGCTCTATGAAACATGATGCCTAAAATTAATAAAATGCATTGTTTTCACATACTTTAATTTATTTTAGTAGGTGTTCAAAGTAACCACCGTTTTTTTATATACAATATTCAACACGTTTATATAACGATACCTTTGTACCTCTTTGCTGTATATGTACAGCCATAGTTAGGTTCTGACGCGTGATCTGGGCACAAAGTATGCCTAGTGTGAGTTTTGTTTACTATCCGTATTAAGTCGAATACTCGTACGTTTACGAAAACGATAATTAGTATTGCATTGGAGCAGCGCCCCCTAGTGACATACGAGAAGAGTTAAACATTTTGCCATACAAATTCTCGTTTTCGTTAACGTGATCGAATCGCGAACGAAACTCACATTAGGCACCCCGTGCGGCCAGGGGCGGTAGCCAAAGTAACATTAAGAAAACGATAGCGAAGTTCGAAAAGAGTAAAACGTATGGGATTGACATAAGATTGACCACGTGATTCAGCGCGGCTTATGTCAATCCCATACATTTTATTCTTTTCGAACTTCGCTATCGTTTTCTTAATGTTACTTTGGCTAAGCCTGCAGGACTTCTACGAGGCGGTGACGAGCCTGCTGGTGAAGACCGGCAGCTTCAGCCGGCCGGTGCGGCGTGCCGCCAACGTGGCACTCGACGGCGTCGTGTCCGGCGTGGAGCTCGCGCACGCCGTCACCGCGCTCTGCGTGCACGGCACCGAGTGAGTGTTACCCACCTCATTTTATGTCCCCGCTGCTAAGGCACAAGACTTCCCTATAGATTAACGCCCGTTCCCAATAACCTATTTGTCTGTTGTTTTGCCTACTACAGATACAAATTTGACATAAGCTCCATACAAGTTATGTCAAATTTCTAACTCCAGTAAGCAAAACAATAGACAGATACAATACAGGGAACGGGCGTAAAACAACATAACCGGACTGTACCTGAGTGGATCTACTACTGTCTCTATCTACTGACCCTAATAGGGATAGGTAGGGTATGGCAGCTGGAACTACGGGTCCGGCTGTCTTTTCAAGGGTACCACGGGAGTTCCGGATCCTAGGCCCCCTGCCGGTTATGCCTTCGCGGGCGTCTCCGGTAAGTCCCGGACATGAGTTAGACTCGTGGTGGCTATGTGGTTAGCTGTAGAAGTAGGAATGTTCGTCTGCCTGGTTGAGGTCTGGCCAGGCTTCCATTTCGTGCATAGCGAGCGGGTCCGAGTAGCGGTACAGAGAGGGCCCAAAGCAAAGGATCTGCGGGGCACGTGAGTTGTCCATAGTTGGTTGTTCTGCTCGGTGGTTTTCGTCGAGTAGGTTTCCAACATCTCCGGCACTAGTTTGGAAAACTAGTAGAAGCGCCCGCTAGATGCAATGTCTCCGGTTGAATCAGCCGCGTAGGATTTTGGAACTGATGAAGTGCCTAGATAGGTACTGAGAAGTGAGTGGCCTTACAACTCCGCCACCAAAGAGGGTATTTGGTAGTCGTGGCTGGCAAGAGCTGGATGAGAGTAGCCGCGGATCGTGCTCGCTAATTTTATGTCCCCACTTCTAAAGCACAAGACTTCCCTATAGATGGAAATACTACAGGGATACTGGGCCATAAACCACCATGTAGTCACCGCGCTCTACGTACGCGGCACTAAGTGAGAGCTACCTTACCTATTCTCATAACCTGCTAATTTTATGTCCCCACTGCTAAGGCACTACTACAGGGATACAAGACCATAAACCACCATGTAGTCACCGCACTCTGCGTACGCGGCACTAAGTGAGAACTACTTACTTATCCTCATCACCAGCTAATTTTATGTCCCCACTGCTAAGGCACTACTGCAGGGATACAAAACCATAAACCACCATGTAGTCACCGCACTCTGCGTACGCGGCACTAAGTGAGAACTACCTTACTTATCCTCATCACCAGCTAATTTTATGTCCCCACTGCTAAGGCACTACTACAGGGATACAAGACCATAAACCACCATGTAGTCACCGCGCTCTGCGTACGCGGCACTAAGTGAGAACTACCCTACTTATCCTCATCACCAGCTAATTTTATGTCCCCACTGCTAAGGCACTACTACAGGGATACAAGACCATAAACCACCATGTAGTCACCGCACTCTGCGTGCATGGCACCGAGTAAGTATACCTTATCTATCATCATTACCAGCTCATTGTATGTCCCCACTGCTGGGGCACGAGCCTTCCCTTTGGGTGGACAGGAAGAACGGGCCATAAACCACCACGCGGGCCCAGTGCGGATTGGTGGTTCTTAACGACTGCTAATCCAGCCGGGACGAACAATTTTACGTGGTCACCCATCCTATGAACAGCCATTGCGAAAATTACTTAGCTTCAGCAATCGTAGACCGATCGCGTTTGCCGCTCCTCACAGTAACTGATATACTTACTTATATGAACTTATTTCTCACTACACTCTGTTACGCCTAGATTTATCTTCATATACCACGTTAAAAAAGGCATCTGTACTTTGTTGGGAAATATCAATAACAACTTATCAGGCACTCTCAATATCAAGGCAAAGACTGGCAACAAAAACAATAATTGATTAACAATATATCTGAGTAAACAATCGTTCAAACAACTGCCAATTTAAATTGGTAGTTTGGCCAAATTAAATCCAAACAAAGGCCGGCAACGCATCTGTGATTCCTTTGGTTTTAAGGGTGTCTATGGGTGGCGGTGATTGCTTCCCATCAGGTGACCCGCCTGCTCGTTTGCCTCCTTCTAATATAAAAAAAAAACTTAAGGCGACGCATCGCTAAACAATTAATCTAATACGGAGCGTTTGCGCCCCGTACCAGAAAAACTGTTTTTTTCTTTCCAATTAAAACTACAAATAAGTTTAAAAAAATTAACTAGCATATTAAAGTGTGTGTTAAGAAAAATCTACTAAGAAAATTTTGATGCTTAAATCGGTCTGGTTTGCCTGTAAAATGCAAATCTATGTTTTAAAAGAGGTTACTTTGATATTTTTTTCTCTGTTATAAAAATTAACAAATCGTGTTTCTGCAACTAGCAAAATTATGTCAATATGTATGTTTTGTAATTGTTGGGGAAAAATGAAGATCCCCGCCACGTCAATTCCAATTTCCAATGCGTCGCCTTAAGTCAATTGATCACAAAGCATCTCAAGAAACACCGAAGTCGATATTACCGAGATTGTCAACAATTTATGTGGATTATTGTTATTTTATCTTCGATGATTTATAATTGTTGTTAATTGGTTTTGGGATAATTAATTAAAGTAATTAACTTCGATTATTATATTAAGTAGTTTTAAATATTTAGATAAGTACTGCTCATGTTAGTGAAGGTGATATCATCTAAAGAGATTAGGAAAAATTAACAGTTTACAAGAAAGTGCAAGCAATATGTTAAATTGTATCTCCTACTTTAGGAGGAGTATGTTCATGTAACTCAAAAACTTATGTAAAAAGTACTACCTATTCATATGTAAAACAAAAAAAAACACAAAAATCTTTATGCCCCTCTCCTGTACAGTTACCAACAAGTTTTTCTTTTCAGTTACCAACAGTTTTTCTTTTCCAATTTGTCTTTGTGCCATATCAATATAACATGTACATTTAATAACATAATCAGGTGCAAATCAAGTACTTCTCACGCGGCAGACAGGTGCCTGAGGATCAATTATGATTTATGGTTTTTATCTATTACCAGCTGTGCGTGTGAGTCCATTTGCGTGAATTAACAAGAAGTTAATGAAAAATTAACATAGTCAACTAAATTTTTCAAACAAAAAATGCGTTAGCATCATCCGTACGAAGAAATTTCCCTAGGACTAGACAATGACATTCAGCCAAAAGGAGAACCCTAATTTTGTTGTGTAATAGAAAAGCCTTGTTAACGACCCGTGAAGAGGCACTTTGTGGGCCGGCAGGGTGAGGGTGCACCAGTTGTCCTCGCGTCTAGACTCCCGATTGCACTTAACATCAGGTGGAGTGGAGTCATTTACCGAGCTAGGTATTAAAAAAAATAGTATATTTTGAAGCTTTTTTATTAAAATTACTTGAATTTTGGATTCTTTAGACACAAGAGCCCGCTCGTTCGGTGCGCGGCAGCTCGTCTTCTAGTGGTGTGCTGCGCTCTAGCGGGCGGCGGGCGGGAACTGTTGCGCACGCGCCCGCCCAGCGCCGTCTGCGCTAGACGGCACGCGCTGCACTCGCTGGCGATGCTGCTGGAGGACAAGAACTCTGACACTAGGTAACTACACCGTATTTTTTTTTTATTTTTTTTTTGGCACGTCATAATGACTACATCCTGCCTGATGATAAGCAGCCGATGCAGTCCAAAATAATGAGAGCGCTCCCCACCGTGGAACAAGCACGATAACAAGCGCACCCATTCATGACGGCCTACATAAATGCCGTTTCACGCCCCGCTTAAAAGACCCGGGACTATAGGAACTGGGAAACATATGCGCCGGCAAAGAATTCCAAAGACGAATAGTCTTACAGAGGAACGACTTGCTAAATTTTTTGGTACGAGTACTGATATATATACTGAGTCTGTACAGTATGATGGTGATTCCTAAGACCAGCACGTGTAGTCCGGGAGAGGAAGGGAGAGGGCGCGATTAGATCAAAAAGCTCTTCAGAACACTCTCCGTAGTGATTCCGGTAGAAGACACTGAGAGAAGCAATGTCTCTACGCAGCTGGAGGTCCTCAAGAGAGGCTGTAACCTCAGCATCTCCAATAATGCGTACCGCTCGCCTTTGCAGTCTATCAAGTGCATCGAGGAGGTATTTAGCGGAGCTGTCCCATAGATGGGAACAATACTCCATACTCGATCGCACCTGAGTCTTGTACAGCAAACAGCGCTGCTCGGGAGTGAAAAACCGCCTCACCTTATTGAGAATACCCAACTTACGGGAGGCAGTTAAAATAACACTCTCGATGTAACATTTTGGATTCAGTTTCTGGCCGATGTCCATGCCAAGAATGCTGAGGTCCATCGAAATGGGTAACGGAGAGTTCTGAAAAGAGGGAGCAGTAAGTATACACCGTCTTAGACCCGCAGGTGGGTTGATTAGACCATGAAACTGAACAACTTTCCCCAAGAAACATAAGGTCAAAAAACAAGATATTTTTTAATAACCTTGCCCGGTCAATAGAGGCAAGAGCCAATGTTTTTTGGGAAAAGTTGTTCAGTATTATGGTCTGATGAACTACCTGCGGGTCTAGACGAACAAAAAGCACAGTGTATGCCTGCACATTATTCTATTTATCATAGCACCCATTAGCAGCCATCATACTAGCGTCAATTGCGCTAGACGCCAATGCTGCTCTCGCTCTCGTGGTATAGCGCGTTGTGCGCACTTCGTATACCTGGGATGGGCGCTCTTTTGCCCACACCCCGAATGAGAACCGGAATCCTAGTGTTTACAGGCGCCCACAGGTTTCACCACTCTCAATTCCGATCCGAACGACTCGGACAAACTTGTAGAGGACGTTATGCCATCCATCCCTTCTAGAGACCCTTTGCCCGCCTTTAACGCACGGAGTTGGGACATTGAAATAAAACCAGACTTTGAATTCGTTGAAGTCACCAATAATGTAATAGTAGAAAAAGACTGCCTCGCCTCAATACCCAATTTATTTATTTATTGTTATTTAATTAAAACTATTACATACCCAATTACAATACAAGTAAATATATTAATATTAAATAAAATGCAAGAAGGTCGTACATTAAGAACTACTAATGTAGTTCTAGACATACGTCATGCATCTTCTCACAAAACCACAAGCATTCAAGTAAGATTCTCTCTATCCGTCCGCAAACAAATGACAATCAGGGCTACTGTCCAGGAGAGCGTTAAGCGCAGCCAAGGAACGCGGTACAGGGGAGCGGAATAGTTCGACACATTAGCACAGCAAATATCTTGTGCTTTCTAGTACGATGGTACTTACTAGGAACATCGTCGTGCAACCCAGGGGCATCGTCTGACAGCCTATCGCAATGTGGGCGTGTAATTCAGCTGTATACCTACCGACACAATTTGGTTTCCCTTACGCTATTCTCATGTGTTTCGTTGTTTCAACATCGTTTACGTAATACATTCAAGTATTAATATTAGATACACAATAATAGCGCTATTTCTGTGCGTTAGCGAATCATGCGTACCGTAGCGTGACATGTAGTCAAATCAGCCACACACGATGACAGCATGCCACGCCTCTGGTATAGGTGCTTCGGGCTTTGGGGGCACGGTATCTTGCACGTTACGCTCAGGCCTCCGATAAGAGGAACACACCACAGACAAAAACTATAACCTACCCATTCGAATGATCAAAGTTCGGTAACGTCACATCGAACCATTCTCTTCTCGTAACAAGAGATTAGATTATGCAATACACTTAATTTATGTTAGCACATAGAATTGTTTGTATCCAACTCTTTAGAATAGACTCGTTACTAGCCACATCGATATTTCTATTAGGTACTAGTTGTCGCCCGCGACTTCGTTCGCGAAGACTACACTATCCCAGAGGAACCTGTTACCGGGATAAAAAGTATTCTATATCCTAGTCCGGGTCATGGTCTGTCTATGTGCAAAGTTTCATCCAAATCCGTTCAGCCAATTCCACGCGATACGCGGTCAAATAAACAGACATACAGATAAAAATTCTAAAAACTGTTGGAACGTGTTCTGTTATCGAGTCTAAGTATCCCCAGCCAACTTTTTTTCGAATATCTTTCATGTACAGACTTTCGACCCTCATTAGCTTTAATATATGTGCAAATTCAGGTGAGCCAACTGATGGGATGTAGTTATCACCGCCCATGGACATATGCAGTATCTGGGGTGCTGCCTATGTTTTACTGACTATGAGAGCCAACCCAAGACTATTAAGCCCTGGAGCCTCGTGGGTAGGTTGCGGCAAATCGGACTGATCTCTCTATGCGCTTCAGCGCGTCCTGATCTGGCGTTATGACCTGACGCAGATGGTCCCTTGTTCTTGCGCAAGGATGTCTGACACCTAACTTTATGACCTAACAGTTGGTGGGGGGTGTCAGTATAAACTTTAAAGTCGTGTGTAGCGGGGATGATCTCTCTATGTGCTATTTCAGTTTATGTGGGAACTGAGCCCACTCATTGGACGTTTATAGTTTGATGACTGGCACTGGTCTGGGTTCTGGTGGAGAATTTTAAATGTCCCGTTCTTTAGAAAGATAGCATGGGCAGACAAAGCTGGGCTTTGCAGACACCGTTTGTCAAACCCTGGCCAAGCCGTCGAGGCTACTGACTCCTGCACCACCATTTAGTGACAACAGAAGATCGGAAGATTTTTATTGGAAAGGGGAATGTGAGAAATGGAACTTATTGACCGCCGTCTCACTCTCTCTCTCTCGTCTTAGTGACGCTTGCACGCGTGGTATTGTAATAAATTCATCGCTACATTAGTTAATTGGATGGTTTTATTCAGATACCATATACTTGCTCATTTTGGGCAATGGGACGGGGAGAACCCACACAACCCATGGGCTTCCCCAGGCCTGCTAATAAGTATGCGTAATGCGTTTCTTTTCCATTTTTAAAAGAGACCATATAGGTACCTATCACTCACTCACTACAATGACCTTTTTAGATAACCTTTTTACGATATCAATGTTTTTAATTTACATCAAGTCTTTTTGTAGTTCACCGAAGAAGCTGCAAAAATCTTGGCAAATGGCATATTTAGTTACACAATAGCAAGTAAATGTTTATATAATTTTTAACGCAAATTTTGTTGCGAACAAATTACAAAAACACAAATGTTGAAAAAATTTTCACGAGCAGGGTTTGAACCTGTACCCTTCTGACATACCGGGTCAGGTGCTCTTCCAATTGAGCTATCGTGGTTCTAACCAGCCCGCCGAAATTATTCAACACTATTTACTTTTTACTTTGAAAGCCAAAGGCGCCCATTCGCAATAGCAAGTAATAGAAATGAACCAGTTTAGAGAGAGAGTCCTCCATTGGATCGCAGTCAAAGATCATTGTTAGCGGGCAAATGTATTCTAGTAATTTCTATGTTACGCAGATATTGTTATCCAGAAGTGTAATAAATAAACTGAGTATTGATGATAAATGGAAAACGTAGGTCTTACACATGTACAAGAATTGTACAAACGACCTCTTGCACGAGTAGTAGGCATCTGTGAAAGAAAAAGAAAGACATTAATTAACCTTGTTCTTTTATTGGATCCTTGACTCATTCTATTAATGAATTCTTTAGATAAAGGTGTATCATTTATGAAACCAAAATAACTCCTACAAATAAAATTAAGTAAGGAACATAGTAAATAAAAGTATTCGAAACGAATTGTCTATTTGTTGGTTACTACTGATCAAAGCGATACTTTTACTCTTAGTGCAAGTCTCACAATCTCTCTGAAACCAAATTTTGTTTTTAGGTACTGTTTTGTAGTGTAACTCGTTTTGATTTAGTTGTCTTTTGTGTAGGAAATACGCGGAGCGCTTATATTCAATGCTGCGCCCCCTGAGCAACTTTGAGGCGTTCTACCTGACCGACGTGGAAGTTGAAGTGGCTTCCAGACAGATGAAGAAGTACGACCAACTCCTGCTCTGCGGCCCACCTAAGGAACATAGGTGATGGGGTGCTTCGCCATATTGACTCTTAAACAGTTAAGACCAATAGTTGAAATTCAATTGACTCGTGCTAAGTCAATAGCAGTCGCTGGGTCCCCATAAATACTTTTTGAATAGTCTTACGTTCAATAAAGTCTGCATCCAATAGAAGAACAAAATATTTGAAATTTGAGTAACTCAGGTGAGATATATCTGTCAAGATTGGGTTCAACCTTTTGTTACTCTGCTTTGGCTTAGTATGTCACTATTTCGTGCATGACTTTTGATTATTCAAAAGATTTTGCATACTTAAATCATTATACTTGCCCGCTAGCAGCAACTACAACCACAGTATTGTTTTAATTGATTAATTTGACACCTGCATGTTTAGAAGTTAATATCACTACATTGTACTCCCATTCCTGGTACTTCATATCATCACCTTTCTGTCTTAACGTTTTCAAGTTTAGAATAACTGTTTGCCCAAGAGTAGGACAAAATAACATTTTAAAAGGAACGCTCACGCCCCGACTGGACCCAATTAGAACGTTGATTCAAGAATTTATGTATTTTGAATCTTTTAGTGCTCTTCTGACTGACAGAAAATCACGATAATTTTATAAAAAAAAAGATTTAAAGTTTTGATCTCAACTAAGAGTACATAATGAATGGTAAAGTCGAAATTGATTTTTTTTTTCATTTTTGTAGGTTATGACGGCCATGTTTTTTGTAAATATTGAAATAATATTTAGCGCGGTTTTTATTGAAGGTTTTTTTAAACGCTTAAACTTGTAGGTATATGTACTTAGTATGTCGTTAGTTTTGGTCCAATAATTGTGCGTATTGTGTAACTTGGGTTGATGCGTTTACGATTAGTAATGCAATAAAACTGTTTTGTTAATGTACTTGTTTCATTTCATTTTTAAATTACGAATTTAACTGTCTACGCAATTAGATCGAGATGTTTGTTTACTTTGAATATTTATTGACACAAAAATTTGACAAATCAAATAAGCTCTTTCCTAATATATCGTGAACTATCTATAAGTAGGTAGACAATGCATTATGAGTGCTATCGTATTTCAACATAATTATCTAATGTTTCCTGTAGGATTTTAATTTGGATTTTTTATTTATTAATGGAATAGGGCTCAAGATTTCTGACAAAACTCGTAAACATTTATAATGACGTACTAAACCACGCAACATTAGAAGTCCAAGTGCGTTATGTTATTTGACCCATGTTCTCCATCTATCTACTTCGTTACAATTGTTTTTCTATGCGCATACTGCATACCACAGAACACATACGTACTTCCCAGTGAAAGTTTCGATAAATTGGCTGCAGCTAACGTGCGTATTAGATAGTGACCTATTTATTATTAGCAGTAAGGTGTAAGGTCGTGTTGCGTGCACGGCGACAAGAAGCGTGTGGACGCAAGGTCGGTGGTACAGTGCGCGTGCACCGTGCCCAGTGCAAATGTACTGCACTCGGTGTGAATGCACTAGAATTATGAGGAGGAAGCACGTTTGGGTTGCAATATTGTAAGTTAAAAGCAACTTTAAAACTTTGGTCGTTGGTCTCCGAATAGGTTAACAAGTTTAAGGTACTCTGACTTCTCTGTGATTAGGTAGGCAAGCTAAGGCTTTTTGCGCCAAGTGGCTAAAACTATAGTGAGTTTTTGCTCGATATCTCCACGTGTTTGTTGGTGAGATGATCTAAGCCCAGCAACATCGCTACACACGACTTTAAAGACTATACTGATACCCCCAACCGTTAGGTCATAAAGTAGGTGTCAGACAACCTTGCGCAAACACAAGGGATCATCTGCGTCAGGTCATAACGCCAAAACAGGACGCGCCGAAGCGCATTCTTTATCCGGAACTCTTAAGAAATGTCTCGAGCGAGTTGCCCCGTGGACACAGTCCACTACCTAATATCCAGATAGGTTACCGGAGCTGTAAGCTCGTTCATTTCTCGTTGCATTAAGAGTACAACTCGTTTCCACTGCTCAACTCAGGTCTAAGCCCAACAATGTGAGGTTTTCCTAGGATAAAATGTATCTCCTACGTTTCAATCTTTCACAGGGAAATCTCTTCTTAACTACGGCCGTCAAGCTAACATCGGCCAAATATAACACATCCGACCCGCCATAGTTTATTTATTTGTGACGCTTTTAAGTAGAAAAACGAAAGTCATTAGACTGAGTCAGCTTTAATAACTATTAATAACAGGCTCGCAACATAGTCCGCTAGTAATGCCATGGTCCCGGTTTCCGTCCCCTTAGTAGCACGTAAAGGGGATGTACAGTGGTTTGACCAGTGGTGTGACCCTTCCATTTTCCGAATATCTGTCGAGGCCTAGGCAGGGAGGCCTAGCACCTCACATAACCCCCCCCCCCCCCCCACCCCTGGGGCGGTTGGTACTTGGAAAGGAGGAAGTTTCCACTGTCCAAAGAGTTTTTAACGTGAAGTCGTTTTTACTAACCTTCAGCGCTACAAGTGAACCAAGATGTCATGAGTGCGCAAGAGCAACAGCAACAGAGTAGCTACAGAAAATCCAATGGGTCCAATGCACTGAGAGAGGGAAAAATTTATTCAGAGTAATAATATATAGTATTGTTTATGTTGCTTGTTTGTTGTTTGTCAGCGCCTTTGATCTTGAAGGCGGCCGACGCGTTTCTATTGACGCTGCCTGACACGCACTGATAAGCTAGGGATGTCACGCCACTCGACTCTAAACAAATAATTTTGATTATTAGATAAATTATAAGTTACATTATTTTAAAGTATATGTCGCAGTTCCATCCTTTCGAAGCTAAGGCATATCGCAGTTCCATCTCTCGATGTAGTCTCTGTTGAACTTCAGTCTGACACTCGTAACTATTAGAGAGATTTAAAATGGCTGTCTTTTTTATTATTTATTTAAATCAGTTGTTTCCCTAATAGGTATCTACTTAATTTTGATACAAGTTTATGTTTTGTCGTAAAATATTTTTTTCCGGACTATCATCATATATATAATCCATTGTGATTAATTGTATTATACTGATTTAGTGTTATTCCCAGATCTCCGTTAGTTTTAATAAAGTTGTGGGATTTTTAAAGTCGTCGAGATTCGTCTTCGGCTCTTTGGCGCCCACCTCTATCGTGTCAATCCAAAACACTGTAATTTGAGTTAAACCGTTTATAGGCTTTTACTGTGCTTTTAATAATACCGAAAAATAGCCCTCCTTCTGACGCAGTCGGGTAAAAATACTGCATGCAAATATGCCGAAATATCTACCAACAAAAAACATGGTAATGGGTCTTACAAATACACAAAGAATAAGGTCCGTAAGGTGAGGAGCTCGATGGCGCAGGGGTTAACGCGCTCGGTCTACGATTGCTGAAGTTAAACAACTTTCGCAAAGGCCGGTCATCAGATGGGTGACCAAAATTTTATCATCTCGAGCTCCTCCGTGCCTCGGAAGGCACGTAAAGCCTGGTTAAAAGTTGGTTGGTCGTTAACAACCACCAACCCGCACTGGGCCCGCGTGGGGGTTTATGGCCCGTTCTCCCTGTCCATCCAAAGGGAAGGCTCGTGCCCCAGCAGTGGGGACATAAAATGAGCTGATGAAGGTCCGAATAGTTATTCCGTGTTTTGTTTATTTTAGTCTAATTTGAAATGACGTTTACATGACAGGAACAAAACACGGAACTAATAATCCCGTTTAATAATTTCTAGTTAATTTTAAGGTACACGAACAGAATACCATCAGGGTCTATTGTGAGTTTTATTTACTATCTGTATTCATTCGATTACGTTTACGAAAACAAAAATTGGCATTGCATTGAAGCAGCGCCTCCTGGGGGCATACGAGAGGAGTTTTGCTATACAAATTCACGTTTTCGTTAATATGATCGAATGGCGGATGAAACTCGCTCTTGGCACCCAGGTCATGGCATAATATAAAAATATAACATTGTTTAAAAATTATTATTGTAACATTAATTGTAATCTATATATTAATACGTGAAGCAAAAACTTTGTACCCCTTTTTACGAAAATTGTGCGGACGGAGGAGTATGAAATTTAAAAACTGAGTCGGAGCCCTTTGGTTGACTCGACACATACATGTTACACTAAGGTTGTATTTTTAGTTGATATTTCAGTTCCTGTTATTTTTTTTTAATGTGACTTTGTGTATGTGTCGTGTATTACCAATAAATGTTACTCATGTTACTCATTCAAATTTCGCACACTTATAGTTTATATAAAGAAGGAGTACAGAATGTTATTTTTTTTTATTATACATAAAAAATACATTAAATCAATAAAACAAACACTACACACACTACCATGTATTTGACACATACGCATATGTATTTGGCACATACGCATAAACTCTTTTCAAAAATGAAAGAGGAGCGGCCGAAATCTGTCAATGCCAATCCTATCTCACATTCTATCTTTTTTAATTTTTCATTGCTTAGGATACAATCTGTGCAGCCTTAATAAAATTACGGTCGAATTTCGACCACTGGGCGACGTAATAATAAATATTAGATTAATCTGAATGTAATGCACGTGTTCTATCAATTTCAATGCCGTCATCAGAATAATACTAAATGGAATGAATAAAGTAATGTATGAAAATGCCCCACCCACGTCGCTATCTGGGAGAGAGCGGTCGGCATTTCAAGCCATGTCAACTTACGCTGTCACTCTTATCATACGCATACATTATTACCACGTACTAAGGGTGATTATCGCACGATTGGTGACCTGGATATAATATCGTATGATGCTGTAAGTTTTATAACATTAGCCTATTAATAATTATAATCGCGCGTCAAGTGTAGTTCAGTGGTTTATGCTATTGTGATTCGTTATCAGTTCAGCTGAGTAGGGTGCGGTTACAACAGAGGACATTTTAAATTAAATATTTTATATTAATTTGTGTTTTCTACATTGTTTTGGGAGGAGCTTCATACGAGCTGGCTTGGGCGTTCGCATTATAGCCTATACTTAACCCCGGTTGTCCCTATAGTGGGACGTTCATAGTCTAATGATAGCACCCGATCCGACACGGACCCCTCGGAGAATCTAGGTAGGGCACGGGGACACGCACTAGTGCGTGATGCCGTTCCCTCCAGAAAACCTCCGAAGGGGCTTCGTTTCACACGGCTTGAGGAACCCTTTAAGTTTCTCACCGCTCGATCCCAAAAAAAACCGGTGAAGCTGAAAAGCTAATTCTCAGCATTTTCTTTAAATAGCGTCTAATATTATTATGCTAAGAATGCTCTCCTACAACTACTTGTTGTCATGCAATTTCCCGATTATTTTTTTTCATGAATGGTGTAAGTAGAATCCTAGACACCTAATGAACACCTAACATGTTATGGTTTAGTTAAATATGGCGTTATAGTTAAAAGTGGCCGTAACGTCTTATTCACCATAACATGTGAGGTGTTCATTAGGTGACGTAAAAATGCTAAATTACTTCATTCAAATAGTTTGTAGAGCATAATTTGATTTTCTATCTCTAATTACTAGATATGTTTTTTTTTTATTGGCGGCGCTAGTGTGCGGCGTAAACGCTCTTAAGACTAATCTACTAAGAAAAATTGGATGCTTAAATCGGTCTGTAGCCCAAGAACTTTCCGATATTTTTGTAAAAAACTCAATAACAGGCCAAATTTTTGTAAACGGCTATTAAATATAATTATAAGAGACTATATTTTAGAATCTAACAAAATCTCGCAATGGAAGGTATCGAAAAAAAGTTATACCCCGAAAATGGTGCAATTTTACAGCAAATATGCTATCACCGGTTTTATCGTGAAAAAGTGTTTATGTTCACCTTATCTAAGCACCAAAGTTGAAATCCATAAAGATATACAACGGGAAACTAATACTTTAGGAAAAAGTCGGTTGTTTCACTAACTGCACAAGCGTGCGTTACCCCAGCGGAACGTTGTCGAATTTCTTGGATTCTTGATATAGAATAATTAGTGCTCCATCTCGTGTAATTGTGCGCGAAATCTAAAATTTGTGCGTCCAGTAGTTTTTGAGATATTCGCGAAAAACAGATGCCGCTGGGGTAACGTTACCCCAGCGGCACATTTTTTTTCCTGTGGACTTATCAAAAAAAAAGTACCCAGGAAGATAGATCTTGGGGCGCTGTAAATGTGCGTGTTAGTCTTGAATTTGTGCGTCTTATAATTTCGAAGTTATTCAAAATACCGCTGGGGTAACGTTTGGGTGGTTGCTGTATCTCGCGAACGGTGAGGCGCACAAATATGATTTTTTTTACACACAATGTAATGAATTTGTGCGTAATTTGAGCAAAAGCAGAAATTGAAAATATTCACCGTTCTGAAGATATATTTATTTTGAAGAAAAAAGATAATCGGTCCTAGCTCCTTAAATACTAACCTTAGAGACTAATTTCTGATGGTAATTCGTACCTTATAATACCCTACAACGTCTATTAAAATCTTAAAAGCTTACTGCAAGTCGTTAATGAGTTATGGCACTTTAAATGTCACTGGCCCGTGAGGTATTTTGGTCGTCGCTTACATGAGTTTGGTATGGATCAGCAAATCGCTTATTAAGCAAATAATTAGTGCCTTCATTCAACTAGCCATTTGAAAATTTTCAGCCTAATGCACTTATTATTTAAAGATTTATAGTAAAAATGGTAAATGAAGCGAAATACAGTGATAAACCGACCAAGTTAAGATGAATATCAAAAAACGGCCGCGCCATACATGACGCTAACCTTCTAAAATTGATGGCATTATTTGTACAGACGTTTACACAATTCGTAAAGTAAAGATATATTATTTAACATTTTATGATTTTTAAATGTTATCTTATCTATTTTAAATTAAAGTCCGTATGTGCGTAAATTATCGTATCTAATTGTTTTTTATAATGTAAAAATGTCATATAAATTTGTTTTTATATAAGTAATAATATTAACTGTAGGATATTTAGGTGCAAACTTTAAGTCCACAAAATGAGAGGTCATGCTTGTAAAAACAATCGGGCAAGTCAGCACTCGCGCCCCCATGCTCCTACTGAGTGACTTGCACTGAATTTAAGTTCAGGCGGGTCATAAAGTTTTGCTTATTGTATTAATATTTATCGTGACAAAGATACCTCTGAACACAGTCACCATAAACAGCACATTTGCTACAGTAACCAAGCAAGCACCAAAGTGACGTTGCAGCACTATATTATAAGCGAATCTTATAATATAATAAATCTTTTCAAAATGTAGGTACCTACATCAACTTTTTCGTAAGTATAATAATAAGCCATTGGCTGGTACGGGCCTCAAGCTTGTTGCCCGAGATTATTCTCTGTAATGAAAACCCATATATGAATGAATATATGAATAATTAAAGCGAACTGAAATTAATCATTTGACGCCATCGTCAAAATTATACCTAAATCTATATGAAATAATAAAAAACCTATAGCTTGTCAAGGTTGTGCTTACCGCGCCTACGGGGTACAGGTGTTGGCGGGGACGAGGTAAAACGGTCCCGGAAGGGACGCGGGCGGTGTAGTGGGAGGGCAAGCGAACGCACCGCGTGCGGCGGACTGCGTGCTACTTCGTCCCCGCCAACCCCTGTACCCCGTGGGTGCGGTAAGCACAATCTTGACAAGCTATAGTCTACTCATCGACTCAGTTTCACTGACACACACGCATACTGTACCTACTCATTGTCGCTTCGCGCTGGCAACGTTGGATAAGCAAAAAGAAAAAGAGCACGCATACACGTGGCAAATTTTTATCTACTTTCTTATCGTGCTTCCTTATATGGCAACACTACCCAACACTACACAACCACAGTATAAATAAGTATACAGTTACAGTATTTTAACTGGGCCGTGTCTTTGGATTGACTACTTACGGCTGCTCGGTTCGGTACGTAAACACGCAGTAGAGCTGCCTGTCTTGGGCATAAGTCAGTATAACGCATGCCATGGGGAGTCGTCCGGTAGGCGCAGCGATTATCTCGCGAATATTTCAAAATTCTTTCACCAGAAAAGAATTTCATGAGAAACAGGCTACATTTTATTTCGTTAAATAATAAAAAAAACTTATTTGTCACATTAAATGTTACAATCAAGGATACTTTAAGTAGAAAATATCAAATCCTTATCGAAATAACATTGCTCATCGTCATGAAAATAACAAAAATGCATCGGTGTTTTATTTCTCAAGAATAGTCTATCGCTTGTGTCTGCACCTGTACCGATCATAATGCCATAAATTTTAGAAGGCTAGCGTCATGTATAGCGCGGCCGCTTTTTGATATTCATCTTAACTTGGTCGGTTTATCACTGTATTTCGCTTCATTTACCATTTTTACTATAAATCTTTAAATAATAAGTGCATTGGGCTGAAAATTTTCAAATGGCTAGTTGAATGAAGGCACTAATTATTTGCTTGATAAGTGATTTGCTGGTCCATACCAAACTCATGTAAGCGACGACCAAAATACCTCACGGGCCAGTGACATTTAAAGTGCCATAACTCATTAACGACTTGCAGTAAGCTTTTAAGATTTTAATAGACGTTGTAGGGTATTATAAGGTACGAATCACCATCAGAAATTAGTCTCTAAGGTTAGTATTTAAGGAGCTAGGACCGATTATCTTTTTTCTTCAAAATAAATATATCTTCAGAACGGTGAATTTTTTCAATTTCTGCTTTTGCTCAAATTACGCACAAATTCATTACATTGTGTGTAAAAAAAATCATATTTGTGCGCCTCACCGTTCGCGAGATACAGCAACTACTCAAACGTTACCCTAGCGGTTTTTTGAATAACTTCGGAATTATAAGACGCACAAATTCAAGACTAACACGCACATTTACAGTGCCCCAAGATCTATCTTCCTGGGTACTTTTTTTTTGATAAGTCTACAGGAAAAAAAATGTGCCGCTGGGGTAACGTTACCCCAGCGGCATCTGTTTTTCGCGAATATCTCAAAAACTACTGGACGCACAAATTTAAGATTTCGCGCACAATTACACGAGATGGAGCACTAATTATTCTATATCAAGAATCCAAGAAATTCGACAACATTCCGCTGGGGTAACGCACACCTGCACAATGTACTCTAAGAAAATAATAATAGCAGATTTTTTATTATCATTATATAATTTAAATTGGATTTAGTACATTACGTGTTAATGGAAGCAAATGAAACAAAAGTAATTAAAAACTGATCTGATAGCATTTTTAACATAGGTGTAATGCCACTTTCGAGTTTACGTAGAGTTTTTTTAAGTTTATTTGTTTTTCATTTATATTTATAGGAAGATTATTAAATTTTACGAAAGATAACTAATACAGGTATTCAAATGTAAGGTAAATAATATTTATACCATTTTTGCCCATTTTTTATAGATTTTATAAAGCTTTGTATTGGTTTTTTTTAATGTCGCTGTCACAAATATTGGTGGATTACTAATGGATTATGTAATAAACTAGATAATCAGTTAAGAAAATACAGATATAGAATTATTGTTGAGTCTCCATATAGCGAATTAGTTTGGCTCTCAGGCTACTGCCACGGCCTGTATAATGCAAATCTATGTTTTAAAAGAAGTTACTATAATATTTCTTTCTCTGTTAAAAAAAGTTAACAAATCGTGTTTCTGCAACTAGCAAAATGAAGTTAATTAAATGAAAAATCATGTCATTAAATATCACTTTCATATGTTTTGTAATTGTTGGGAAAAATCAAGATCCCCGCCACGTAAATTTCCAATGCGTCGCCTTAATGCTTGTGACTGTAACTTAACTTTTCTTTGTCTTAATCCTTCTAAACCGGAGCACAACACAATAATGCAGTCAAAAAAATGTATGATTATTGCCTGCTTATTTATTTATTGCACTTGATACATGATCATTTCCATAGTAGAAATGTTTAAATACACAAACGCCGTTCAAGTATCAAGTCTCCATAAACATTTTCTTTTGATTTGATTTATCTTATTTTATTTTAGTTTTATTTGTATTTATTTTATTTTATTTTTGTATTGATTTCATTTTATTATTTTTGAATTTATTTGATGTTGATGTATTATAATAATCTTACTAAGTTTAAGAAACATTGTTACTAACACTCTATGGACCATGTGTCTGTAATAAATTGTTTAGGTATTATTATTATTATTCCCTTTAGGTATTTAATTTTTTACATATTAATTTACATTTTTAAATATTTTCTAAAAACAAAACAAACATTTAAAAATATAAAAAATAGGGGCCCGCCGACATCGGGACCAGGGTCCAAACTACCGGAACCTCCTCACAATGCGTGCCGTATTATTATTATTATTATAAATAATTGCCTATTGGTTGATAGAACGAAAGTGTGGCTCGTTATGCATAAATTTTACCTTGGATCCCTGTATTGTCATAAACAAATTTATTATAAAAATTAAACAATAACTGCTTTACCATAAAACCATGTCTAAAGTTAGACAATGCTTAAAAAAGCTGTTGCTGTCACTTTTAAGCTAATATTTTTAGACAGACACAATTTTTTGAATATGTATCTAGCCTTTGTTTAACTTTAAATACTGTTTTGTAGTAAAAGGGTAAGTATTCTACAGTTTAAACAACTTGAAAAACTATTTGAGATATAAGGTTTTTTTTCATAAAATATTTAAAAAAAAATCAGCTTAACTCAACTTTAAAATTTACGACACTGTTTTTAGAAGCTAATTGTCATATCCTACTAATATTATAAACGCGAAAGTTTGTAAGTATGGATGGATGTTTGTTACTCTTTGACGTAAAAACTAGTGAATGGATTTGGATGAAATTCGGCATACAGATAGTTTATAACCTGGATTAACACATAGGATACTTTTTATCCCGATATTCTCACGGGAACGGGAACCACGCGGGTGAAACTGCGAGTGGCCGCTAGTCTCTTATAAATTTTGGCTTTCTCTGAGTGATCCATTTTGATTGTTTATCACTCTTGGCTCATCACCCAGCCTGCTCCTGTTTAAAGAATAACCCTTGATCGTTATAATTGTAAATAGAAATCACTGTTCGCCGTTCATATCGGTACAAAGAGAATATTTTCAGCCGGTCGGTACCTTTATTTACCGACAACTCGGTTCGCCGAAAGAATGTTAAAAGTAATAAATGTTTCACCGCCGATAAGGCAATTCGCTGAAAGCTCCACTGGGCGAATTAGCTTTTTTCGTTCCTTCGTCGTGGTCAAACTAAATAGTCAAACTGATTTGACCACGAGGAATTTTAACAAACTGTGGACAAACTGTAACTATTATAATCTCTTTCTGTAACTAATAGTTAGTGAATATATATATATAATGTTGCACTAGATTTAATATTTCCAACATAATCAATAATATAAGCAATCTCCTGCATAGTTACCTATGGTAGCCTGGTACTTTATGTTGTAAATATTAAATCTGTGCAACATTATATAGTTACAGTTGGACCACGAGGAAGGAACGAAAAAGCTAATTCGCCTTATCTGCAAATGGTGGGATCGGTGAAACATTTATTACTTTTAGCATTCTTTCGGCGAACCGAGCTGTCGGTAAATAAACGTACCGGCTGAAAATATTCTCTTTGTGCCGATGAACGGCGAACAGTGATTTCTATTTACAATTATATCGCTCAAGGGTTATTCTATAAACAGGAGCAGGCTCAGAGTTAATGTTGTTTATAAACACGACCTTATCTTTATGTATATGAGTGTGTAACAACTGCTTAAGATATGAATTTTAACAAATTCAACTTAAGTGTCGGTGACGGGGTTGCTTACCTTATGTAAGTAAGTAATTACTTTCTTAATACATGTAGCCATAATCGTTAATTAGTAGCAAAATGCTTTTTTTAAAGTCTTTAAATTGTGTATTGACAATTTTTTTTGCTTAGAATGAACAGCACCTAAACCTAAATAAAAATGTGTCACCGAGCTTTCCAGAGCTTTAAAGTAGATATGAACGTTGCATTATTCTATGTGCAAAAGGGATTAATTTTGAGGTTCCCATACAAAATTACTTTCAGAAAATCAACCTCTTATCACAGGTTACTGGCGACATAGTAAAACACAATTTCGTCATATTCTTTTTCTTACAAGTACGAAACATATACACGTCGTTGTTCAATTGGTGGCACTCCGGCCAATCAAAGAGCGGCGTGTAACATAGGTACAGGGGGAATTCAATGAAAATATCAAAAATAAATTAAAATCATTTTTATATTACACCAAATCCTAAACATTCCATTCAATAAATACTATTTGTTAAATACTAAACAATAAATATTTTCCTAGAAACAAAAAATACTACAATGTCACATGTTCAACAGCACAATCTGCTGACATATTGTTTAAATCATAATCTATCTCTATACAATACAATTAAGCTCTACGTTGTCAATACTACATTTTCAATTAAGTACAGATATTACTTCTGTTAGGCGGTGACCTAATATAGGTCAATTGTAGCGAGTAAATACTCGAATTTTCACAGGGAAATTATTAAACCTTCTTCTTTCTTGCGATTCTTCTTCACACTTGCTGAGCCGTAGCTCTTGCTTCGCTGTAGCTCTTTCGGTGGAGGAGACTACCTCTCGTTGACGCGGTGCACTCGATGCGGGTACGACAGGCTGCACAGCTTCAGAAGACAGAGGGACGCCCTCTTGTATTTGTGGCTCCTGATGTACCGAGGACTCGGGCGGGCCTCTACTGCTGACAGCAGCGCCAGCGCACTCAGCAGCACCAGCAGGAAATGCAGCAGACGCATCTTGGTAAACGTACTTTTTATCGTTCAGTTGATTCAATAAACTTAAGTGTGTCACTAGCAGGTTCGCCGATTTGTTAGTAAATATATCGAAAAGCACACTTTCAAAGATTGAAGTTCAGTTAGGAGCTTGCTACTTTATCGAATGGCGTTTGTGTGTGTACTGATTATTTCTATTAAGATCCTCGATTTATATAGAGGCTGGGGTTATCAATCTGGCGCGTGCATGAATGATAACCCGCCGAATTGTGATACTGGTTAGGTTCGTTGACTGAGCCTCAATGTCATACGTTCGCTGCTCATTATAGTAAAATTATCATAACTGGGTGGGTTAGTGAGCGCGTGGCCGTCGAATATTGGGAACTCCGGCCCGTTTGTGAGTTCGACGCAACAGCTAGTAAGTTACGGGTCAAAATCGTTGAGGCGATTCGTCTTGTGCGCCGCACGTTCGCTTTTTTACGACGCTCAATTTTCCTCAATACAACGTTGTCAAATGGAACTTTTGAACCAAAAAGGATGATGTAAAAACGTACGATCTTACTCAAACTGCGCGGAATGCGGTTGACCTAACCCAATTTTTTTTTACATATTTAATTTCTATTTTCAATGTTTTTACCAGATGCCACTGTCTCTGGTTTATCGTGAATACGCAAACGAATGCATCGGATGATAACAACACGTCGCTAATCGTCGTGAGCAGTCACCCGCGTCCACCGATGATGGCTTATCGTTGCGATAAACGAACGAGTTAAACATCACTTACATTTGTATTACGACTTACAAAACCCATTCAACGATCGATGATAATTCTTATCATGAGACAGTGTCCATGACTTTGAGCCTTTAACAAGGATTGCTTATCCTTGTTTAATCCAAAAAAAACTATAAAAATTTTTTGAAGACAGTTAGCTGATCGCCTCAAACGGCATTTTCAGCTTCACCGGGCTTGTTTGGGGGCAGCGAGAAACTTAAAGGGTTCCTCAAGCCGTGTGAAACGAATCACCTTCGGAGGTATTCTAGAGGGAACGGCATCACGCACTAGTGTGTCTCTCCGTGCCCTACTAGATTCTCCGAAAGGGTTCGGATCAGATCGGTTTTTTGATAGGGTGGTGGAAACAGTAAAGTAAACAGCCTATAACAGTCCCACTGTTTTTTATTTTTATTTATTGGGTCACGAACAGTTCAGTTCAGTTCAGTTCATTATAACAATCATGTGGTTTACATTTATAGTGTCTTATACTTAATAAACAACTACTTAAAGGTGAACTCAGCATGCATTGAGGTACAGGCAGTATTTACAGACTAAGCTACGTATTTCTAAAACTGTTGCGTAAGGTAAGCGAATTACTGTTTCATTAAATAAATATGTGTGTTTAGTGTATGTTTGTGAGTGATGTCTTAGGTGTGCGTGCGTATACAGATCTATTAATGTATGTTATGTTATGTTATGTGATGTGTGGTTGTGTAGATGTAGATGTGTGTGCTGACTATAAAGTTTACTGTTTATTATAATTATTATATTTCTTATTTTATTTTTTATTTTTTTTATTGAGTGGTAAGGTGGTTAAAAGTTGGGCAAAGGCTTCCATCATTGAAATCAAGTCATCGCTACAATTTATGGGTAATGGCTTAATCACCACGCTTGCCAAGTGCGGGTTGGTGATCACAAACCCGGGCTACGCATCGAAAAATCCGAAACACTTTGCCCGACCTGGGAATTGAACCCGGGACCTTCGGGTATCGGGCCGAACGCTCTGCCACTAGGCCACCGAGGTGTTCCACTCGGCCACCGAGGCGAGGAGGAAGTAACAGTAATCGACATGTCTTTCCTTTAATCTATATCTATATCTATATAAATATTAAAAAGCTGAAGAGTTTGTTGGTTTGAACGCGCTAATCTCAGGAACTACTGGTTCGAATTGAAAAATTCTTTATGTGTTGGATAGTCCATTTATCGAGGAAGGCTTTAGGCTATATAACATCACGCTGCTACTAATAGGAGCTAAGCATCAGTGAAAAATGTTGCAAAAACGGAAACAAGAGCCTAAAAAATTAAAAATGCTGCCGAAAGCCCCTATTCCACGCGGACGAAGTCGCGAGCACAGCTAGTCATTAATACTCGTAGTAGATGTTAGCAACTGATTTTAGTCTTTAGCAACAATTGAATACAGACCACCTCCTAGCTGTCATGCCATAAAATTTTAATGAAAATCAATGTTATTTTTTCGTGACAAAAATTTTGTTTAACGTTGGGCTTATGGTGTCGATTACTGGTGCTATTACCCTATTTTTGTATTAACATTGGAGGAGCTCGGTGGCGCAGTGGTCAACGCGCCCGGTCTGCGAGTGCTGAGGTTAAGCAACTTCCGCAAAGGCCGGTCATCGGATGGGTGACCGAAAATTATCATCTCGAGCTCCTCCGTGCTTCGAAAGGCACGTAAAGCCGTTAGTCCCGGTTACATTAGCAGTAGTTAACAACCACCAATCCGCACTGGGCTCGCGGTGTGTTTTATAGCCCGTTCGCCCCATTCATCCATAGGGAAGGCTCGTGCCCCAGCAGTGGGGACATAAAATGAGCTGATGATGATGATGTATTAACATTTACTCGTAATTATACAGAATGAACAATAATAAATAAATAAATAAATTTTCCTACACTCACACCAATTATCTAGCCCAAGAGAAGCTTCGTTATGAAACTCGTTATATGGTTACTAGACAACGGATAAACATACTTAAAATACTTAAATACATACTTATTATACACCACCCAGACCCGAGACAATTTAGAAAAACAATAATTTCTAAATTGACCCGAACGGGGATCGAACCCGGGACCTCAGAAATGGCGACACCATGAAAACCGGTGTACCTACAAACCACTCGACCAATGAGGTCGTCCATCAGGTCGTTCATCACAATCTTAATAGGGAATAGGAAATCCGAAACTAATCATAGTAGCTTCAAATACCGCTCGTTTTTTTTTTTTTTTTTTTGGAGAGAGACTGCTGGTTGCCGAGGGGCATTTCCAGCTTCACCGGGCTTGTTTTAGGGGCGGCGAGGTACGTAAAGGGTACCTCAAGCCGTGTTGAAATGAAACACCTTCAGAGGATTTCTAGAGGGGTACGGCATCGCACACTTAAAAGTGCGCGTCCCCGTGCCCTTCCAGAGTCTCCGAAGGGTTCGGATCGGATCGGGGATACCGCTCGTGGGAAAAAATCAATACTTTTCCAAATTCTTGTTACAAAAGATAGGGAAAGTCGTAGATTGCACATATAATTAAACTGTCAAAGACAATCAGGAATCTAAGCCATCATCTCGCATCTGTGGGTGAAGGTGCCAATATCTACACCGAGTCGTCTGGTCATCGGCTATAAATAACTTGCACTTATAAAACTTAATTGGATACGTACATAATGTACCCAATTACACAAGCTAGCTTTTACCCGCGTCCCTTGCCTACTTAATAAAATTCAAAATTGAAATCATTTATTCAGTTTAGGCTCAAATAGCTCTTATGAACGTCATTATGCCATCGGTTCGTAAGTCTACTTTGGGTGGGAGATCTTGTACTGAGAAGAACCGGCAACAAATTCAGCAAGTGTCAAGCTCTTCTCCCTTACAGCGTCAAAAATATTGGAAAATCCTATCATAAAAGGACACTTTCCATCACAAATAATAACACAAAATATAAAGGACAATCACAACATACTAAAAAAAACAAACGAGAAAAATAATAATATCTAAGTTTGCTTTACATAGTTACCACTTTTAATTTTCACAATGTCATACATAGTGTTCAATTCTCTTTGGTCATACATACAGTAATAACGTACTAGCAGTATGTACACACGCCTGCACGTCAGAGTGAGTTTCATTCGACATTCGATCACGTTAACGAAAGTGAGAATTCGTATGGCAAATGTTAACTCTTCTCGTATGCCGCCAGGAGGCGCTGCTTCAATGCCATACTATTTTTCGTTTTCGTAAACGTATTCGAATGAATACGGATAGTTAACAAAACTTGTGAGTTTTGTTAACTATCCGTATTCACGTACGTATCCGTAGTGTGAGGCACCCAGACCACCACAAACTGTCTTTCCTCAATAGTTTTTCAGCTTTATATCGATGGCATACCTTTGACAGTTTTGAATAATAGTCTGTACCTACGAGATTTTATATACTTAGTATGACCTTTCTGACCCACAACGACGAAATGCGACCTTCCCTTTTAACTTGGCCACCACCTCTTGACATATAATTTTAAGTAGTTTATTTAAAAAAAATATATATTTGCCATTAGTTAGAAAAATACTCAGTGAGATAGACAAACCAATTCTAGTGTTGAATAGTCAATAATAAGCGATTCGAATTCTAGCTTCCTAAAAAATACGAACTGTCATCATGACTTATGGATTTTCAAAGGAATTTACCCAGAATAAAAAGTTAATGGCACTTTCAGCTACGTCTTTCAATAAAGGCGTAAAGACAAACAAACAACCGCACTGTCGTATTTACAATATCCAATTAGGTAAGATCATTAAAAGTGAGTAAATCGAGTACCTAGTAAATGAGATAATGCCGTCTAGCCCGAAGTTCGGTACCCGCGACCTCCATATCGCGATATCTAACACCTCGCAGCTCCAGCATAATCAGGTCAATGGAACTTTAAAACCTTGGATCGTTTTACTATAAATAACAGGATCACGCTAAGACCCCAGGTTTATCTATGTAGGTTAAATCGACCATAGCCCCGTATCTCTCGTGCTCTATTGGAGCCAGTGCGGGGTCACTTGGACCACCCAGCTTATTTCCGGTTGACGACAGATGCTGGTTTTTGTATCAACATCACGACGTAATTGCAGAGGCATCCAGCTCATTTTTGTGTCCCCACTTCTGGGGCACGAGCCTTCCTTATGGATGGATAGAGAGAACGGGCCATAAACCACCACGCGGGCCCAGTGCGGATTTGGTGGTTGCTAACGAATGCTAATGCAGCCGGGATCAACGGCTCTACGTGCTTTCCGAAACACGGAGGAGCTCGAGATGATACTTTTTTGGTCAACTATCACATAGGTACGTAGCGGAACCATCCCAGAGGTGCGAGCAATATTTACTTAACGCAGGACCGAACCTGTGTTCTATACATTTGTTTTGAGGAGGCAAGCAAAGCTTACTGTTTGCCTAATAGACAATCTGTTTGACCACAAAACAATGGCTAAAATTAGACAATGCTTAAACAGCTGTCACTTTTTGCTTATATTTTTAGACAGAGACCATATTTTAAACACGTATTGCCATTGTTTAACTTTAAACACTGCTTTGTAGGTACTTACAAGGGTACGGTGTCTATAGGGCGACTCTCTTGAGACACTATGTCATATGAATGCTTTATGACGTGACATGGATCGTCCTCTGTGCGAATCTTCTGCAGGGTCGTATGACACGTATCGTATTTAAACTAAATAGTTGGTAGGTAGGTAGTTTGCAAAAAAAAAAAAAAATAATAATAAAAGTTCTTTATTTCCTCTTCACAATAAGGATCTTAATCTAAAACTATACTAATGTTACACCAATTAACAAATTCTACCACAGCAATTCCAATGCGAGAGAAGTCGGTGCCTGCGATGGGTTTACAGAAGCCGGTGTTACAGGTCACCACGCCAGCCCTCACAGGAGAATTGCTGTAGTAATGACATTAATCTTAATACAACGTGAAAAAGAGAAATAATTTCATCTTTACATATAGGATAGTCGTGTAATAGTTTATAGTACATAGGTAGAAATAAGCTGTAGTATAGATCCCCGCGTGAGAGAGGCTGGTGCCTGAGATCGGTTTGTGACAACCGGTGTTACAGGTCACCAGGCCCAGCCCCGGAAAGAAACATGCAAAATATATATTAGTATTATAGTGGTAAGTAGAAAAAAGAAAATAATAAAAGAACAATAATATACATGGACTTAAAATGCTCATAATGTCATCATAAGTTCGTAAGTCCTACAGGACAGGAGACCTTGCGTTAAGTAGAACCGACAAGAAACTCAGCAAGGGCATTACTTTCCGAACCCTTTCTTGCACAGCGTCAAAATATTGGAAAATGCTCTATAATATAAACTACAACAACACCGCTTTTTTCCGTAGTCCCATTGGATTTCCCATTGATGGGACGATGGCGCTACCATTAAGACGACGCATTGGTAATTTACGTGGCGGGGATCTTGATTTTTCTCAACAATTACAAAACATATGAAAGAGATATTTGATGGCATGATTTTTCATATAATTGACTTCATTTTTTTAGTTGCAGAAACACGATTTTTCAACTTTTATAACAGAGAAAAAAATATCAAAGTAACCTCTTTTAAAACATAGATTCACATTTTACAGGCTAACCAGACCGATTTAAGCATCAAAATTTTCTTAGTAGATTAGTCTTAACACACACTTCAAAATTGTAGTTCATTTTTTAAAAATAATTTGTAGTTTTAATTTGAAGGAAAAAAAACAGTTTTTTTTATGGTACGGGGCGCAAACGCTTGTATCAAAACGTATGAGATTTATTGTTTAGCAATGCGTCGCCTTAAGTAAAAAAAATCCAAGGTTACAAATTTATATAAAAATATATTATGTATACTAATTGTGTAAACATTTCATAACACTAGTTTGTATTAAAAATGTTGAAATGCCATTGCAGGACCCATTTGTGGACGTTATTTTATGTAAACCAAATGGATCAATAAAGATTTATGACTATTTACATCAGGTACAGTACCTACTGGTAGGTAATACCGTTTCATTCATAAAGCTTGATGCAATACCTCAATGTCACGCTTCAGTCGTGCGTGACTCGCGAGCCTATACAATTATCGCTAAACGCCGCGCCGCGACGTAGTAAGCCTTTGCCAAAATAAACTTACCAGTTTGGCAGACGGCTTGGGGAGATAGCGGCTATCTGATTGGCTGGTGCTGATGCAACAGTGCTGGGTTGTTGGTGGTGACTCCCCGCGTCTGCGCAGCTTTACCTACTATATCTAGGTAACATGACGCAAATACGAGCTTCTAAGAAATCATTTTATTTATTTATTTATTTCAAATTCACCATATAAACTTACAGCCAGTTCAGTCAACACGCTTATATGCTATATGAAATAACTAATAGTAACAAAAATAAGTACTTAAATTTAAAAAAAAATATAAAACATAAAAACACATTGCAAAAATATAACATACACATACACATAAAAAAAATATAGCCAAACAAAAACAATAACAGCAACATTGAGAAACTATAACTAAGTATATATATGTACTATATAACGCAAATTTTGTTGCGAACATATTACAAAAACACAAATGTTGAAAAAATTTCCACGAGCAGGATTTGAACCTGCACCCTTCTGACATACCGGGTCAGGTGCTCTCCCAATTGAGCTATCGTGGTTCTAACCAGCCCAGCCCAGGGTGGCAATTTTTCCAACATTTTTGTTTTAGTAATTTTGTTCGCAACAAAATTTGCGTTAAAAATTACATAAACAAAACAAAAACATTAAATAAAGAGCTTGCCTACTTCTTAACTGATCTTTAGTATTTGTAAAAATATTATGATCGGATGTTAATAACGGTAGTTGTTGTCAGTGAATGGGCGCCTTTGGCTTTCAAAGTAAAAAGTAAATATTGTTGAATAATTTCGGCGGGCTGGTTAGAAACACGATAGCTAAATGTTTAATTAAAATTTTTATCCAAAACATGGGTCTTCGCTATTTGTAAAAGAGTAATCCTAAATAAATAATATGGGTAGATGCCTACCACATTTTAAAACAAAGCTGAACAAAGATGAAAGTTAAGAAATACTCCGATCCGAACATCTTGATCCTCAAAAGACTTCAACGCAAGCACTCTATAGGTACTAAAGAAGCGATATCATATTTCCGATCTAGCGGTAAGGCAACCAACTACACAGCAAACTTCGAATCCCGTAAGTGGGAATCTTTGAGACTTGTGTGACACAACCACCAATGGTCTTTACAGCATACCTCAAGTAATTGTGATTCATCTAATCCCAGAGCTGTTCTTGAGGTCAAACTTATTAGATTCTTATTAGATTCATTTCAAAGTCAATAAATTCATTCTATGTAGCAAGTAAAAAGTAAAAGCCTATAACTGTCCCACTGCTGAGCAAAGGCCTCCATCATTGAAATCAAGTCATCGCTACAATTGATGGGTAATGGCTTAATCACCACGCTTGCCAAGTGCGGATTGGTGATCCAAATCCGGACTATGCTTCGAAAAATCCGAAAGTAACTTTGCCCGACCTGGCCGCCCGACCACCGAGTCGTTATTCAACATACCTAAGTCTTTTTTTTATACGTAGCACGGCAAATTACTCCATTTCACCTGATGTTAAGTGAATATGGAATCCAGATGCGACTACAACTGATGCAGCGTGAAAACAACGCAGCATCAGTTACCCTCACTCTGCCAGCCCACAAGGTGACTCTTCACGCCTCGCTTGAAGGACCCCATATCATAGTAAGGAGGGAAAACTTACTTATTCTTACTGTTACAGTTAAAATCTTACTTATTCTGCTGTGCTTTACAGGCATTCAGTGAAAAGAAAAGAAAAGAAAAAAGAAAAAGGTAAGCATTTATGAACAACACACACATATACTTACTATAAGAAGAAGTTTAAGTTTTATATTGAAGTTAAAAGAACCATAATAAACTTGAATTTAGTTTAAACTAAACTACTAGAACTAGGTACTAATTCGGATTTTAAGGCAGCCTTCCATTTAGAAGAGACTGACGACGTTTTTTTCTCCTTTTGTTCCGATTTTATGTTTCTTTTTCTATTCTCAGAAACGTTTTATCTGGTATCGATCGAAAGCGTTGAGCGGAGAAACCTAAAGGTTAAGACCTCGTTTCGGGTCACCGTAACGTATGGGTTTAGTTTGTAATGCGTACGTACGTGACCGGATGTTACGATCGCAAAATTTTATTGAAAGATAAATATACAAGTACAGTCACCATCAAATTGATCAAAACACACAACTTTTTACAGAAAGGGTTTTACATCTAAGTAAAATAAATAAGATGCCTAAGTTTTATAACCGCTTTCGCTGGAGTCAAAAATGGTGTCAGTTTTTGTCATAATAATATTCAATCTAATCACTTTAGTAGCAGCAATGTTAGTTTTTCTTCAATGTTTATATAATAATTTCTTCAATATTTTTGATCACTTAAATGTTGTACCTATGAATTCGAGACTCACTGTATACATTTTACAAGAAAACCCTAGTTTGGGCACTTGTGTTATTTTCTGTATTTTAGGTTAAGTATTCAGTTATTATATTCAAATATGCTTATTCAATAATGATTTTATTCAAGATCTTTTTATTTTTACTCTAGTAAATAGCCTACAGCTGGGCAAAGGTCTCCATCATTGCAATCAAGTCATCACTACAATTGATAGGTAATGGCTTATCTATCACTACGCTTGGCAAATGCGGGTTGATGATCACAAACCAGTGGCGGTAGCCAAAGTAACATTTAAACAAAGAATTTAACAAAGAATAAAATGTTTGGGATTGACATAAGCCGCGCTAAATCACGTGGTCGATCTTCCCCCTGACTATGAGCTCTTATAGCAGTATTATTGCAGTTGTGGAAAAGAGACGCGAGTATATTCGCCGCTACACGCGTCTCGTTTTCACAACTGCAATAATACTGCTATAAGAGCTCCCCTGACTATGAGCTCTTATAGCAGTATTATTGCAGTTGTGGAAAAGAGACGCGAGTATATTCGCCGCTACACGCGTCTCGTTTTCACAACTGCAATAATACTGCTATAAGAGCTCGTGGTTACCCCCCTTATGTCAATCCCGTACATTTTATTCTTTTCGAACTTCGCTATCGTTTTCTTAATGTTACTTTGGCTAAGCCTACTGAGCGTCGACAAAATCCTGGAAAATATTACTTGTCAGCAATAAATAAATGTTTAAAGTTACATAATATTATTAGATTATTTCTCAAGCATACAAGTAACATCTAAAAATAGTAACCGCGATTGTCTTACATTTGGTAGGTTCATGATTATGTAATTCCATAAATTTTGCTATCTGTAATTTCGTATCAATGTTTAATAAAGCAACAGATCATTAACACCTGCGTTATCAATTCATCGCATTTTTTATCAGCCATAAATTGCGCGTGAAACTGCCAGCATTATCTGTCTAATTAATGTGAAATTAACGCATTGAACTAATTATGACATCATTGTTAAGAAGAACAATGAGTTAATGTCTTATGGTCTTATCATATACAAGCGGCCCGTCCCTGCTTAGCACGGGTGGACATTTTTTTTTAATATCTAGGCTATGTTACTCAGCGCTAATGTAGCATTCTAATGGTGAAAGAATTTTTTAAATCGGTCCAGTAGTTTTTGAGTTTATTCATTACAAACATACATACAAAACCCCCTGTGTGGTGCGGGGGATAAAGAATTGCACCACCCCCTCTCTTCCCGTGGGTGTCGTAAAAGCCTACTAAGGGACTATTCCAGAGGATGGGCAGCAGCATCTCTTTGAGGTTACCCTCAACCTACTGCGATCGCCAACCCGCCTGCCAAGCGTGGCGATTACGGCAAATACCCCTCATATCCTTGGGGGAGGCCTTTGTCCAGCAGTGGACGTCTTTTGGCTGAGATGATGATGATGATGATACATACAAAAATACAAAGCTTTCCTCTTTATAATATTGGTATAGACTAACACTTTCACTTATACCCATCCGTTTGGTCAGCGTACGCCGATGAAGGCTACGCAGCGCTTTTCAACTGACTTGACAAAAGAGACATTTACGGATTTAGAGATTTCGAGCTGAAGACTAATCTTTATCGAAATAAAACATATGTCTATGTTACCTTCACGTATCCAAAAACAACCATTTGACTGGCAGGGGGGTGAGACACTTGACTCTAACAAAATTTTACACTTTCAAGCTTAATAGTTCACAAACGGATGCCTCAATCAAAAAACTGTGTCCACAAACCCGCAATATTCTTGAAATTGCTATCCAACAATACCCCGCACTATGGGTAGATAGGTAGCTAGGCAGGTAACCTAAAAAAAATATTTTTCAAAATTTTACTTCAACACTTTATCGGCGTGATTAATATGTATATCCATGCCAAATTACAGCTTTCTAGTAGGTACTAAGAGTCTATGAGGTAGGCTGGGGTTGGGCAGACAGACAAACGGACATGGCGAAACTATAAGGGGTTTTTGTTGACTACGAAACCCTAAAACCGCTATAGAATCAGCTCACTTCACATTTTTGGGTGTTTCTCATGCGCACAACTTTAGATTCGGACTTCTTGGTTGCAAAGTGAAGAGACAATGTCATGCGGTATTATATTATTTTCTAAAATTTTTGTTAGCTACGTCAAATATTCATGTGAAATATTGGTGGATTATTAAGAGCGTTTACGCCGCACACTAGCGCCACTAATGAAAAAAAAACATATCTAGTAATTAGAGATAGAAAATCAAATTATGCTCAACAAACTATTTGAATGAAGTAATTTAGCATTTTTACGTCACCTAATTAACACCTCACATGTTATGGTTTAGTTAAATAAGACGTTACGGCCACTTTTAACTATAACGCCATATTTAACTAAACCATAACATGTCAGGTGTTCATTAGGTGACGTAAAAATGCTAAATTACTTCATTCAGATAGTTTGTTGAGCATAATTTGATTTTCTATCTGTAATTACTAGATTTGATTTTTTTTCATTGGCGGCGCTAGTGTGTGGCGTAAACGCTCTTAACCGTTGGCAAATGAAACAAAACGTCACTTTTCAGATTCTCAGTCTGCGTGAGGTTTTAGTAAAGCTCCACATCTTATTCATTATTTGCTTTTAGGTAACAAAGTAAATATAGTTTATCTAAATAGGTAACTTGTAAGAAAAAATACTTCGACACTGGCTAAATTTCCTAACCGCACGCACTAAGCCGTAAAAAACATGAGGTTCTCAAAGAAGCGTGTGACGAGGGCTCTCAAAGTCGGTAACGCATAGGCAGCTCTCCTGTTGCTTACATTTAAAAAAGATGATAAAATACGGTTTAAGGTTTCCCGCTTCTAACTAGTAATCAAAATATTATTGATATAGTTTGATAAAAATCTGTTTATTTTTATTACCTTTATTAGATAGGTACTTAAATTGTATTCAGACAACGGCGTATTATACATATTGTCTAATCCAATATCTGATTTCCTTATCTGATTCTTAACTTAAAGTTCTATATCAATTATTGAAATGGGCATAGTTAATTTTAATCAAAACCATATTGTCCTTCAACAAAAATGATAGATCGATGGGAAGATAGAATCTTTATAACAATAATTATAAGGAAAACAAAAGATAAGTCATAACAAATTCAAACTAAACAAAAACATGACTTAGCCTTATAGGAAATACACATACACATAAGCACACAGTATTGCCATGGACTAATAATTTATTTAGTCCATGCGGTATTACTAAAAATTCCGCCAGACAAAAAAAAACGAGATCATACTAACAAAATAGAAAATAGCGCCATCTTTACCCACTTTTAAGTCGTAACTAAAACACGGATAAACACTGGGCCGTAGCACCCACCACAAAAGGGTCGTAGCTCAGCGTCGGCGTCGTTTTCACCTGCTTTGCAAGCAAATCGCTACTTTTTACGATTTTCCAGCAAAATTAGGAATAAAAACTAGAATGTTGCCCCATAAACTAAGAATATAGGAATAAGTTTATTGAAAAATAATGGAACAAAAAATAAAATAAAATATTAGAAAAACAGATCAAAATTCTTATTTCCTAGTTACCAGGGGTTCCCAAACTAGGCTAGGCCTAACCCTTGGGAAACCGTAATTAGTTAAGTATTTCGTTTTTGGCAGAGAGTGTAAAAGTGTTATGTGTGTTGAGTAGAGGAGAGAGGAGAGGAGAGAGTCGTTCCTACAATTCGAACTCATTACAATTACAATTAAAACATAATGACTACAATATAGAAAGGGTGAACGTTTATAAATTCTTGGGATTAATAATTGACGGACATTTGAACTGGAAGGGTCATATAGAGGCAATCTGTAATAAATTAGACCGATATTTTTACGCACTAAAGGGTGAGCCAGACGATTTCGTCAGAGATCGCTCTTGTGGCGTACCATGGATATGTAGCATCTATTCTCAGCTATGGCTTAATTATTTGGGGAAATTCAGTGGAGGCGGATCGAGCGTTCAGATTGCAAAAGAAGTGCATAAGAGCAATTTGCAAAGCATCATACCTAGACAGCTGTAAGCCACTCTTTGGAAAGCTGGGCATTCTACCCTTACCCTTAGTTGTGTTATTATTGTCATTTTATTTATTTTTTATCCTTCAATCCGATTCTTCCAATGTTTTGTTATGTTTTTATTTTATTTTTTGTAATAGCTCTATGACCACAACACCTCAAATATTATATCTATTATTATTTATCTATTTTCACTATTTGTTTTTAATATTGTGTCGTTTAGTGCCTACATTATTGTTTTTTGTTTTGTTTCTCTGCCCTCTTCTGGGTAATAGCAGAAGACCAGTGCTTTGCATAAACACTTTTGTATTTTTGTGTACAAGCAAAATCAGCCACTGCGCTATCGCCCTTTTGTGCTTCTGCAACACAATATTGTTATTGTTATTTTTAATAGATTTTGATTTTGATTTTATTTTTTATGTGTGTGATGTAATATTACGCCTATGAATCTTAATCATAATCTAAGAGATTTTTATCTCAATGTCAAAATATAATGTACCTAACTCGCTTCTACATTATAACCCAGTTACTTTGTGCTTATTTCAATTATAGATTGTTTTCGACTAAGCTATGAATAGCATTGTTACAAACCTTTGTGGTTTTCTAATGTTATATATTGTTTAGATATAAAATGTAACTTTTCTTTATGTGGTAACAAAATTTTAAAATAACTACCTAGGGACTTTGACCTTAATACTTAATAAATTACTTATTAATGATTCAACAGACAGAAAATGACAAGATTTTCGTCACGTAAACTTTATCGACTTCTACAAGTCTGCGTGAGATAAGCCGTTTGTTGCAATGGCAGGTGTACCTACTTGAACGAGGTATACTTACAGGGTGTTTGGTAAAAGGTGTATAATCCCGAAACATAGCCATGCAATCAAGTCTATAGAACACCTTGATAATATGCAAAATCATATTAACAAAGATTTACTTGCCATAAAAAACTCATTTTTTTTTTAATTAGGTACCTATTTTTTTTTATTAACCCTGACATGTTTTGACTTCTGTTTCGTTCTGCTTATAAAGTGAACGACCAAGAACAATGTATCAGCTGGACCTAGGGTCGTCACTTCGCAATTTTACTTAGTAACAAACACTCTCAATATCGCGGACTTAAGGTGCTTTTCAGGCATATCTATAAACAAAATGAATCGCTTAATGTGTTGCTGATCGCAAAACTCGCGAACGGCTGAACCGATTTGGCTGATTTCTTTTTTGTTGTGTTTGATGAAGTCCGAGGAAGGTTCTTATGGCGAGAAAAAACGTAAAAAAAATACGAGGAAAATAGTAAAAACAACAATTTTCTTTTTCCATACAAACCACTCTGTCCACAGCTGTCAAACATTTAGCGTCAATCAAAGTTCAAAGTTCAAAGTATTTATTGCTGTTCATGAATGTGATACAAAGGTAAAGTCATCAATAGTATTCAAGTACATGATACCCATTTGGGCTTAGCAAAACAAAACAAAGGCGCGTAGGATTATCTTTGGTACGCCTTCAAGTTGATTAGAGGTTAGATTTATTTATTTACCCGCCAAGTAATCAAACAAAAAATGTCGTGTACCATAAGGCACTTCCCAATGAAACTAAGTAAAACTTGCTGTGGGACTTGGCCTAAAAGTGTGATGCCAAGCATGGCGTAGCCAAGCATAGATGCCAAGCATGACGCGCTCCATTATTATAATGTAAGTTATTATATTAGGTATTCCGATTATTTTGATGCTGACCTACACCCTCGGCCTTATCATCTATAGGCCTACTATCACATGATATGAAGGCCAAGAACAAAGTTGAATGAATTAATAAAGTTCTAATAAGGCGGATTTTCATCTTCCCCTATGAATTACTTTTGAGCATCCACACTTTTTTACAGCCTCTGCGAACTTCCGCAATCGCGGACCGGGCGCGTTAACTACTGCGCCATCGAGCTCCTCAATTAGGTATTCGGTGGTCGCTATCCATTCGGATTATAGGAAGAATCCTACTACCAAATGATAACACAACATAAGCATGGACAATTAATGACATAAGTAATCATTTTTATTAAACTTTAGACCGTCATCTATCGTTTAATAAAAATATTAATTACTTTCATCACAGACCTCGTAACATTCGTGGAGCATACGCTCATCTCATTCATTCATTAGTAATTATCGGAGCGGGCACGCGTCTTGTGGATTCGCAATTTCGCTGCCCGTTGCCCGTACGCCAAATCTCTCATTACTCATTAGTCACGCGTCTCGTTATAAATAGGTATACTACATAAATTACCAGAGATAACGAACGGAAAGGAGCATTTAAAAACCAGAAACATCCCGTTTGTTTTAGTTTCGTGGCAATTAACGATTGACGTAAGCAGACCTCGGTAATCAGAATGATTTCTTTTATTTGTTACGGTGTGGGTGGTGGGATGAAAAGAACCACTTTTGCATTCAATATGCCGTGCGCGCCGTTTTTAAATCCGTTTCATTATATTTGTATTTCTTAATTGTATACATTCTAAAGTTTAGGTATACGTCTTAAATGAATGATTGGTCTCGCTGCGCTCGACTAGATACCGCGCTACCTGAAAACAATAGCTCCGGCAACTCAATATTGTAGTGTGTGTAAGAACGGTGTCCTTCTTATTTCTTGTAGTATTATTTATTATATTTACACAGTTTAACTACGCGAACTGGCATTTTACTTCGGTTTATGACCAAAATTTAACAAAACATTCGGTACGCCGTACGCGCACCTCACACACAGTTTGCAACGCGACTTTACGCGACTAACAGCAGGCGAATGACTCGGGTACGCCGACTTCGGTATAGTATTTTTTGCCGCATTTTTAACAAGGACGCCGCCGGCGGTATCTAGTCGAGCGCAGCGAGACCAATTATTCATCTGCGCAGTCCAATCATTAATCTAAGGTATACGTATTGAAATGTAACACTAAGGAAACAATGAACTGCGCTACGGAGATCTTTTTAGCGTTCATTTTACCTAAGTACCTACATACCTATTTTTACCTTACGATTGGAGACCTTTGCATGATCCGTGGTCACAGGGTTTGTTGACTCGGGGTTTGTCGTCTTATGAAGTGTTTCAATGTAGGTACAGTATTCATGAAAACTTTAGAAAACAAAATTAAATATTGTATAGACAAACTGACTTTTGTTCATTAATGAAACCATCCAGGCTATTTAGATACCTAACTACTTACTAACACTAACATCAACATAGATATGCTACAATTTGACAAGTTTGGAACCACATCAGTGATCTTGAAATTAAAATTGAAAAAGTACACTATAAAAATAGATCACTAGCTTTTGCTCGCGGCTTTGATCACGTTTGTTTCTAATAAAAGCCAAACTTATTAAACGTAAATATTTGTATCTTCACACGTAGAAATCTCAATCGCACTCCAGAGAATTGTCATCGTCTACTTAATGGGAGGGATCATTTTCCAAAATTCCCGAAACACTTCATAATTTATAAGAAGTATTACGGACGAGGCGAGGCGAAGGAGGCGAGGGGGTTTAATATTAATTACTTTCATCACAGGCCTCGTAACATTCGTGGAGCCGTTTATCTCATTCATTAATTAGTAATTATCGGCGAGGGCACGCGTCTCGTGGATTCGCAATTTCGCTGCCCGTTGCTCGTACGCCAAATCTCTCATTAGTCAGACGCCTCGCCTCTTTCTGTTTCGTCTTGATCACACGCGCCTTCGATCAAGCGAGCCTTTGTCCAGCAGTGGACGTCTTTTGGCTGAGATGATGATGATGATGATCCGTTGTCTAGTAACCATTTAACATAAACATGCACACTTGCATAGGCCTAACACACCGTACTCGTAGAATAAGAGTACGACGATCTTGATCACACGCGCTATATACCAGGTACAGACATGTACCTGGGTGATTTCCCCCACCCACACGTCCCGGTCAACCCAAGCCGAGACCCTAACCTTTAGAGTCCGAACCCCTCATAGAATCTAGTTCTTAGTTCTTTATTTTTTTATTTTTCAACAAAAACAAAACACTAATCATGTGAATATATCAATGAAATGTGAGCAGCCGTTTCCAACCGCTAGTTGACAGATTTCAATACTTCAAACTTTCCTCCTCTATTTCACCACTCTGTTTTTTTTTTCGAAAAATGCTAAAACACGTCATTTTTAATTTTTATCGAAAAATCTAAAGATCGATAAAATTCTTTATTTTTATAGTTCTTACCTCAAAAATAACGACTTCCCCAAAAATAACTTTCTTCTCTTTTTTACTCCTTTAAAGAAAAATAAACAAAATTCTTGCGATATGTCGTTCTTTATTTCTATTCAAAAAGCCAAATACTCGTATACCAATTTTCATGTATTTTACTTCAAAACTGACGGACTGCTTATACAAAATTTCACCCCCTATTTGACCCCCTTAGGGTATGATTTTCGTAAAATCCTTTCTTAGTGACTGGTTACGTCACTCAATTAACCTACAGTCCAAATTTCATTTAATTAGCATTACAGAGCGGTTTCGGCTCGGCGATGAATCAGTAAGTCAGGACAAGCCATTATAATGATTATAGATTATTTACTTTTAAATATGAGTGTGCGCACTCGAATAATGAGATAAAGAGTGAAATTAAATGAAATTATTTATTGAAATGAAAAATATTTATTCGGAACATCTATGACTACTTAAAATTATGGACATTTACAATTACTTAAGCTATGCAACAGAAATTTATGTCATAAATTGCACCAAGGTGAATCTTATGGTTAGATGTGGTTCTCGATGTGAGTAGACTTATTAATAATTAAAATTGTATATTTCCACCATTATTACAAGAAGCCGAAAGTATTATGCATACTTATCTCATTGTTAGTATTAATTACTATAGTTTGACTTTGTTTTTCTTAAACAATTTTTGACTTTTATTAGAGTACTGTAGTGGTACTGTATGACATTGTGGAAATTTAACTTATACCAGATGTAAATTTGATATATTAGATTTGTTTATTTGTTTTGTTTTTTTACATGTTGTAGTTGTCTTCTATATTTTTTGTGTTTATTTGTAATGGATAGTGTCCTGCTATGATAGGGCATTTTCCAATTTTTATTTTTTTTGACGCTGTAAGGGAGAAAAGAGCTGGACACTTGCTGAGTTTCTTGCCGGTTCTTCTCAGTGCAAGATCTCCCGCCCAGAGTAGACTTACGAACCGATGTCATAGCGACATTCATAAGAGCTACTTGTAGCCTAAACTGAATAAATGATTTTTGAATTTTGAATTTGAATTTGAATTAAGCATAGTATTAGGCCTTAATTACGAAATTAACGTTAGTTAAAGTTACTTTCCTTACCAAAGCAGATCCATCACACTAAATATTATAAATGCGAAAGTTTGTGTGTATGTATGTGTGTACATTTGTTGCTTCTTCACGCTGCAACGGATGGATGGTTTTGGATGAAATTCGGCATACAGATAGTTTATAACTTGGACTAAAACATAGGATACTTTTGATCTCGATATTCCCACGGGAACGGGAACCACGCGGGTGAAACCGCGAGCGGTCGCTAGTGTGACATAAGAGTAACTTTTCACAGTTTCTTAGCCAGCCATATTTGGCAAACATTCGTTTGATTCGTGACAGAGAGATTAACGCTCCTTTTTAACCGACTTCAAAAAAAGGAGGAGGTTATCAATTCGACTGTATTTTTTTTTTTTTTTTTTTTTATGTTTGTTACCTCAGAACTTTTTAAAAAGTTCTTTCAATCTGAATGTCAACATTTGCCCCTAGAAGTGATGTAACATTTCACGTCGTGAAGTCACTTCGACTACTAACACTCACGTGAGCGCTCCGAAGTCGGATGTTGTTTTATGTTGATAATAATACTGTGACTGGTGATGCTACACCAGACTTGTGTGAGGTTGCTAATCGGTGCACTAAAAAAACCATCAATTGGACACCCTATCCTCAAAATGCCACTACACATCTGGACGCCCTCCTTGGTCGAGTGGTTTGTACACCGGTTTTCATGGTGTCGCCATCCCTGAAGACCCGGGTTCGATCCCCGGTCTAGTCAATTTAGAAATTATTGTTTTTCTAAATTGTCTCGGGTCGGGGTGTTTTCTATGTATAATAAGTATATATTTAAGTATTTAAAGTATGTTTATCCGTTGCCGCTGGATGCGAGCAGCACAAAACCGGTCGTTGTGGAGATCCTTGGGGGAGGCCTTTGTCCAGCAGTGGACGTCTTTTGGCTGAGATGATGATGATGATGATGATGATGATGATCCGTTGTCTAGTAATAATTTGGCCTTAAGAGCCCTCGGGTTGTTCCCCTCCCGTTCCAATCCGAACCCCTCGTAGAATCTAGTAAGGAAAAGCCGATTGCGCCATCAGCAAATTACAAAAAACCAAAAGGATTACTTTCTTTTTTTTGCGGTGTAAAATGGAGAAATCCTATTGGTGGATTTTTTCCTCGCGCTCCGCTTAGCTACCTTGCACAGATCTGGTGGAAAAGCAGCCTTACTACAACACCGTATGGCGCGATGATGGCGTCTGAATGTGTCTGGAAATTCCAAAAGATTAAAGATATAAAGATAAAATAATACCTACAGTATTTCTAAGAACACTAAACTTAAAACGAAATAACTTATAGAGCTGATTTGGCGCAACGATTACTTCCGGTTGCGATGTGAGTAAGCACCTCTCAAGGTACCAGGCGTGGGAAAGATGACCAAATTGAAATACCTACTTAATTTATGAGCTATGGTTTATGTAAAGGCACCGATTAAATAATAGTTGGTTTCTTGGCGGAAAGTGAAGAGTCATGTATGCAGTTTCGTTTTATTTTCTTTTGTGTTATGTCGAAACTGTGAAATAATTGTGAATTGTTAACCGTTAAGTGTTCGTGAGTGTGCATGAGTGTTGGCAAATGAAACAAAACAGTGCAACGCCACTTTTTTAATTCTCTCAAGAAGTACGCTCGAGGACTTAGTAAAGCCCCACATCTTTACTGAGATACTCGAGGTGTTGGAGGGTATGTCATTTCTCACTTCTCATTTATTATTTATGTATTACTTGTAAGAAAAATTTCTTTGACACTGGTTAAATGTGTTAATCACACGAAGCCATCAACTAAAAGAAAGAAAAAAAATAGTTGCAAAGATTCGAACCTTGAGTCTAAGTTACTGTTAAAAGCTGTTAGAGGCTGGTGACGAATCCGATGAGGTTGTAAAGGCTATCTGTGGCTTATAGCATGGCCACAGTAGATTTGTTCAGTTCTGGATTTGCACAAATTAAAATGAACCATATTAAAGATTCGATCTACTCGTAGTTTTGTTTTGGAAGACCCGCGCGATGGTTTAAACCTTTAACAATAATCAAAGCGTATGTGAAAGAACTTTCTTGTGACCGGATTTCTTATTTCTATTTTAATATTGATAGAAATGTTAGTTAAATAATTTTATTATCATTTGCCAAGCGCGTCTTCGACGTAGTAAAATAAGAAAGCCTGCTGATTTATTATTTATCACAAAGCATTACTAAAGCCTGCATCGCAGATCGCAGGTGATAAAAGACATACAAACAAGGAAAACAAAACGTCGCAATAACATTAACAAACTAAGTCTTGCTTAAATCATGATAAGTTAAAAGAAATTAATAAAGTATTAAGAAGTAAAACAGGCTCCAGGCTTAATCAACAATAATAAGAAATTACAAATAACGATGGAAATAAGTAACACACTTTAACTTTAACGATACTTTAACGAGACTTTAACGATTGAAGAGGTTTCGAGGCGAGAGGTTCGTAGGTTCGATATTCAGTCGTTCCAACATAAATTATTTTATCTACGACTTAATAATATTCGGGTTTTTTCCGATACAAAACAAGCCTTAATAAATTTTCGAGAACATTTTAACCTTTTGCACAGAAGATAATAATAATAATGATAACGCCATTGTAACGAGTAGTGAAGACCCTATCGCCCGTTGCCTGCCGGTTATGCAATCAGTTTGCGTCTGCGCAGCTCGTGGCAGACGGGTGGACCTATTTAAAAAAAAATCCGCCGTTTATAGAAGCTACGCTATAAAAGGTTTATGGGTGGCGTAAAACTTAATGGTTCCTTAACCTTTATTATGCGCCTGCGCTGATCAGCGCCGCCAAACAATTAAAATTCTATTGTGTCTGTGTTGAATGGAACCCCAATGGTTTTTGATGGGTCGGCGGCAAGTGAGCGTCTCACAAAGTTTTATAACATAATCAATCATGCACCACGCCCTCATACACCATATGCAGATCAGAAGCAGTGCAGGACACTGCACTCTGCAGGCAATCATCAGTTTTAAAGCTAGGCATACAGCTGGCGTGACATAGCTCGACGATTGCGTGCTAATTAAATTAACTTTATATTATTACACTTATTACACTTATGAACATAAGATTCATCAAAGTCATCGTTACACAGACACAGAACACGCCACGCATACGCTTAGTACTACGCGCTACAATAAACTGTAGGTGCCTTACAAATAAACAAAGAATAAGCGTCGAATAGTTATTCCGTGTTTTGTTCCTGTCATGTAAACATCATTTTAAATTAGAGTAAAAGAGACAAAACACGGAATAACTATTCGAAGCTTTATTTGTTTATTTGTAAGACCCTAGATCTATAATAGCACGGCTTTATGTTTCCAATGTGACTATTGCGTTACGCTCGTTATCTAATAAAGCCTTAGCCTAAGTTAAATTAACTATTACAAAAGATCTTGAAAGGTTACATAACTTACAGTAACCCGAAAAGTTAATAGCTACGAAAATCCTAGCTACAGAATCCCACTGCTACGACTGCTACGAACTACGTCGAAAGACAAAGACACTATACGAGTACTCAGGAATCTAGTTCATAGATAAAAGGGACAGCAATGGTATATAAGTACCATTACGTTGTTAGTACCTTAGTATAAAACTAAGCAGTCACTCCGTTTATTTTATTATGTAAACTGCGAAACAATTCTATGGTGCGATTTATATCTATCTAATCTATAATCGAGTGTAATATACTCGTAGTTTAAGCATAGATATGAATTTCATTAATTTAACCATGTGTGATGGTCTTTTAAAGAACATAATTAAATGTAGGTGTGTATAAATATATGTGTTTAAGGTGTTATATTTACATAGACGCTGTTACTTATCTTAGTTTGCAAGTATATTTTCGCTTATGTATTTGGTGGATTATAATTAGTTAAAGCTTGTATCGCTGATGTTTGCTTTAATTTAAAAGAAACATATAGTATCTGTTTTACCAAAATTACGTGGATAATTGTTATTGGCTTTGTTATTAAGACATATTTGTAAAGCACCTTTGTATTTAAGCTGTTATTATCCCGAATAAAGTAAAATAAAATAAAATATCATTGTGCATGTAACATATTTGTAAAAACAGTCACACATTATAAAGATTTCAAGTTTAGTACGAAACCCTAAAAACTAAGTACGGACAATGTCGCTAACGCCTTATCTAAATTCGTTATCGTTATTCGTTTATCAGAGTGTCGCGACGACTGATAAGTTTCTGTAACGATCAGGCAGGCGCCAATAGGATGAATCAGGCTTTCGTCATTACGAGATATGCTCTAAACCTATAAAGACTTCGATTAGATTATAATGTCTAAATAAAATTGCCTCCGGGGTATGTTGCGTGTCGAACGCTGGGTTTAAATTGTCGATAAATGGTACCACTAGGCTACTACCCTACCTAGTTTAAATGTTTTTGTTTTTGTTTATATAATTTTTAAAATTTTGTCGCGAACAAATTACAATAACACAAATGTTGAAAAAATTTCCACGAGCAGGATTTGAACCTGCACCCTTCTGACATACCGGGTCAGGTGCTCTCCCAATTGCGCTATCGTGGTTCTAACCAGCCCGCCGAAATCATTCAACACTATTTACTTTGAAAGCCAAAGGCGCCCATTCAATGTCAACAACTACCGTCATTAACATCCGATCATAATATTTTTACAAATACTAAAGATCAGTTAAGTTAAGTAGGCAAGCTATTTAATGTTTCTGTTTTGTTTATATAATTTTTAACGCAAATTTTGTTGCGAACAAATTACAAAAACACAAATGTTGAAAAAATTTCCACGAGCAGGATTTGAACCTGCACCCTTCTGACATACCGGGTAAGGTGACCTGCACCCTTCTGACATACCGGGTCAGGTGACCAGCACCTGACCCGGTATGTTAGAAGGGTGCAGGTTCAAACCCTGCTCGTGGAATTTTTCTTAACATTTGTGTTTTTGTAGTTTAAAGTGGCTAAAGGGCTTTTACCACGGTGACCCCGCCACCACACGTCCCCATTTCGACTATCACTATCTTATGCCATATTAAACAGTGTAATCTGATTGATCTCATGTTATTTTTTCTGTATTTGATCTACTATACTATATAATTAACAAAGAGGTGAAATACAGAAAAAATAAAATAAAAATCGATCAAGTACGTACATTTATCCTCCTCCTCCTTGGTCGAGTGGTTTGTACACCGGTTTTCATGGTGTCGCCACATCTGAGGTCCCGGGTTCGAACCCCGGTCGGGTTAATTTAGAAATAATTGTTTTTCTAAATTGTCTCGGGTCTGGGTGTTTTCTATGTATAATAAGTATTTATTTAAGTATTTTAAGTATGTTTATCCGTTGTCTAGTAACCATTTAACGAGTTTCATAACGAAGCTTCTCTTGGGCTAGATAATTGGTGTGAGTGTAGGAAAAATTTATTTATTTATTATTTATTTATAACATTTTCTGAATGTTGACAGAATTATTTAGGTGTTTAATTTGGTCATTTTGTCAGCATTCAATTGAAAATGTTTGCGTAGAAAACACAACTTATCCAGTCCCGCAAATCACGCGGGATCGCGCGCCCGTAATCCCGCAACACGCGGGACTGAAAATCTGGGTATTGCGGGATTGGAAGCCTTACACCCAATACCAAACATTCATATACTAAAACTCACGAGAAGCTACATCTAGAGGCGGTTTTGTAATTTCATGGTGCCTATAGTGCGACTTTTATCTGCCTATATTTTGTATGAAAAAAGTTCTCCTCATTTGTAACCAGTTATTACAATTTGTCATTTTTGTTAACGTAATCGAAAGGAGAATAAAACTTGCACTAGGCAGTTAGATGTAACCAATCATACTGCGCTCTCAATAGCTGACGTTTTTCTCTTGGACAACACAAATGTACCATTTCTATGGTTATACTTATTATAACGTTTGCTGATAGCGTAGGTAGTAAATATTAATTAAAAAAAGACAATTAGTACAATAAAATATAAACTTTTCACAATGAAATAAATCACGCAGCACGCACGAGAGCTTTGTGTGATACCAGCCTACTTGTAACAATACAACGCAATTTATATTATCTATATTATCACTAGAATTTTAATTGGTGTATCATAAAGACTTTTTTTCAGTATTTTACATTGTATGATTAATAATTTGTAAAGTAGGTAGATATTTAGTATTGTCTACATATTTAAAATAAACGCATTTGGAGTAATACCTATACAACCTGGAGATGACACCACGACAATAAATTACCCATAGTATACCTAATGACGCTCCCAATCAATATATAAAAAAAAAAATTAAAAACATTCAATAATTTAGCCACAGGACATAATTTTTAATTAGTAACATTTACACATAATGTATCTGTTATTAAACTAGTACGGCCAGGTTAAAGACCTCTCATCGGTGTTTTAAACACGTCGCAAAACTTCATTTGTTCTTAGATGTTAAATCCCGATGCAAATCAAAGCATATCATGCCTAATGCTGAAGCTCTAAGAGTCAAAAACCAAGCAACCCAAATTACGCGGAAAGAAGATTATTGCATGCGTAAGTGATGCATTCGTGATGCATTCGTGATGCATTCGTAATGACGCGTGTCGTTAGACGTATAACCGCATAAAGTAATTGAGTGAGAGTATTTAAGACAGTGTTGTTCAGTAAAGCGAGTGAGTGATCGGATTTTATTGTACCTACCTACAATAATACAAACTGAACACACTTAACCTACAAGAAGAAAAACGTGGTTATCGTGCTATAGCCCTACTGAGCTAACATTAACAAAGATGGAGGATCTTCTGAATTATCAAAACGAGCTATTAGAAAACTTGAAAAGTGCAGAGAAGAATTATAAAAAGTCACCGAAAGATAGAATAAGAAAAGCTTATATAGAAACGAGATTAGAAATGGTAGACCAACTTTGGAACGACTTCAAGGAGGGACACAAAAGTATCATTTTAAAAGATGAAGACAGGGAAGACTCGTATTTCGAAGAAAGTACCTATGAAGCCTTTGAAGAGTTGTATATAAATCACAAGTCAACGTTGAAAGAAGCTCTTCAACCATTTTTGGACGCATCGAAGTTTCAATCAGCGGTAGACTTTCAATCTTCATCGCCGGTTCATGATGTACAGAGGTCGGTCAGTAATGAAATTAAATTACCTACAATACAGATACCGACATTTAACGGTAAATATGAGGAGTGGCAAACGTTTTACGACTTCTTTTGTTCTCTTATTCACCACAACAAGCACTTATCACCTGTGCAGAAGTTACATTACTTAAAGAGTAACTTATCAGGAGAGCCAGAAGGAATGGTACGTAATTTTTCTACAACGGACGCGAATTATGATGAAGCTTGGAACCAGTTGGTTAAACGTTACAACAACAAGAGGTTTAACTGTAACGCAATAATGAGAATACTATTTACACAAAAGCCTGTACACACAGAATCGGCCAGTTTAATTAAACAATTGGTGGACACAACTTCAACATGTTTGAAAGCTTTGAAAAACATGGGTGTGGAGACTAGTAACTGGGACATGTTTATTAACTACTTAGTTGCATCGAAATTAGATAGTGAATCAATAAAAAAGTGGGAACAACAGCTAAGTAGAGGTAGTAATGACCTACCTACATGGTCGGAATTGAGCGATTTTCTAGAAGCAAGATTCAGATCTTTAGAAATGATAGATAGTCATAAAATAAGAGTGGCTCCACCTAAACCTATAGTTAAACCAAAAGCTTTCCATTCGAACATTAACAAGACTGAGAAGAGATACGAAATCAAGTGTGCGTTGTGCAGTGGTGAGCACTATATATATCACTGTAAGAAGTTCGGAGACATGGCCACCAAAGAAAGACAAGAGTTTGTTCAACAGAGCAGATTGTGTTTCAACTGTCTTGCGCCAGCGCACTCAGTAATCAAATGTCGGCAATCAGCGTGTTGTAAAAGGTATGGACGGCGGCATCATTCACTTCTTCACTTCGAGAGAGAGGACAACACTGAAAAACCAAACGAGGGTGAGACTACATCTACTGGTGAACGAAGCTTTTACGGGTAAGCCTAATAATTTGTCTAATGATACACGTATTGTAACCAACTTTGCTAGAGAGATTCAAGGTAACAGTGTCTTATTAGCTACCGCCGAGGTGTTAGTAGATAGTAGAAACGGTTGTAAATTTAGAGTTAGGGCTTTGTTAGACCAAGGGTCACAAGCATCATTTGTAACGGAGGCTACAGTTCAGTTACTTAATCTTACACGTAACTCAGTGAGCGGTTGGGTGTCAGGTGTGGGAGAGGGGCAAACGAGAATTAAACACACGGTTTCACTTACAGTGAAATCCCGCCATAATCCCAAAGCCTTAGTCCGAGTAAAAGCGTATGTATTGCGTTCATTAACAACACTGCTACCTACTACTCATCTTGCTACACCTGAGTGGTCAGTCCTAGAAGGCTTGGATCTGGCTGACCCAGGATATGCAACACCAGGGAGAATAGACATTCTTCTTGGAGCTGAGATCTACAGCGACGTTTTGTTAGACGGCGTTATTAAGCATCCTAAGGGTAATTTACTAGCACAACAAACAATTCTAGGTTGGGTGTTATCTGGAAGGATGGCAAAAGAGGCAACATCAGCAAAGAAAAATGTAACAAGTCTACATGTTCAAGTTAAGGAAGATGAACTGCTTAAGCTATTTTGGGAGATAGAGAACGAGCCAAACAGTGTACAAAAAAGATTGTCAAAAGAAGAAGAGATATGCGAAGAATTTTACAATACTACGACAATCAGAGACGAGGAAGGAAGATTTATAGTGAAGCTACCATTTGAAAACAAAAATCCAGAGTGTCAAAATGGTAGATTAGTAGAAATAGCTGCTAAACGATTTGAGTATTTAGAGAAGAGGTTATTAAAAAACCAGAAGCTTCGTGACGAATACCATAAGGTCATGGACGAATATCTAAGTTTAAATCACATGCTGCAAGTACACACTACAGATATTAATAATCCTACATCAGTATATCTACCTCACCATGCTGTAGTGAAAGAAGATAAAGATACTACGAAACTTAGAGTTGTCTTCGACGCTTCCTGTAAAGGTGTCAATGACGTATCCTTGAATGATAATCTTCTGATCGGTCCGAAGCTGCAACAAGACCTGCGACACATACTTTTGAGATGGAGAACACATAAAGTTTGTATAACCGCGGACATAATTAAGATGTATCGTATGGTACGAGTTGCAGAAGAGGATACAAACTATCAGAGGATACTATGGAGGCCTGCACAAAATGAGCCAATACAACACTATAGACTTTTGAGATTGACGTTTGGAACAGCATGTGCACCGTACCTTGCTGTAAAATCACTACAGAGATTAGCTGAGGACGAGAAGACTAAATACCCTACTGCGGCTAGGATAACTATAAGCGATTTCTACATAGATGACCTTCTTTCGGGGTGTGAGACAGAAGAAGAAGCGGTGAATATATACAATGAGTTAAACAACCTAATGAAGTCAGGAGGATTTAGCCTCCAGAAGTGGAGTAGTAACAATGAGAATGTTTTAAGATATATTGGCAATAATAAACGAAAACAGAGTGGACGAATTACAGAGAGAACTTACATCACATTAAAGATATTAACATACCGAGATGGCTACGCTGTTCTTCTATATCTAAGACAGAGCTACACGTCTTCGCAGACGCGTCACAGGCCGCGTATGGAGCAGCAGTGTACATGCGAGTCGTCGAGGAAGAGAAAGCGTACGTACATCTATTAACAGCCAAAACTAAAGTAGCTCCTGTCGAGAAACAAGTTTCGATACCGAGATTGGAACTTTGTGGTGCGGTGTTGGCAGCCAAACTTATTTCAGAGACATCTCAAGTGATGAGCATACCTAAGAAAGACTTACACGCGTGGACTGATTCTACCATAGTCCTGGCTTGGCTGAAGGGCGGATCCAGTCGTTGGAACACATTCGTAAGCAACCGTGTTTCCGATATATTAAACATTTTAGATTTCGAGCAATGGCGTCATGTTACTTCCGACATGAACCCAGCTGACTGCGCGTCAAGAGGTTTACAGGCTTCAGAGTTGAGAGATCATCCATTATGGTGGAGTGGACCGGGTTGGTTGTCCACGCCACACATAACCTTGATTACGCCTGATGTTGAGGATACACAAGAAGAGGAAAAAACTATATCTTTAACTGCTTTATTAAACACAGAAGAAGAATTAATTTGGACTAAGTTTTCTAATTTGTACACAATGTTGCGGATTATTTCTTATTGCAGAAGATGGCTAAATTTAAAACTAAACAAAGAAAACCGACAACATTTTACCAAACTTGTGACAACAAAAGAGATTACTGAAACTTTGGAGAATTGTATCAGACAAGTTCAAGGCATTGAATTCATGAAGGAAATAAAGCAGTTAAAATCTCATGGGTTCGTTCCCAAAAGAAGCAACCTCCGCAATCTTTGTCCCATTCTTGATGAGAATGGCATTTTAAGGGTTAGCGGACGTATCCAACAATCGTACACAGAATATGATACACAGCATCCTGTAATTTTACCCGCTAAGAGTCATCTTAGCAGGCTTATAATTGCTGATGCTCATCAAAGGACTATGCATGGAGGACCACAGATAATGCTAAATTATTTGAGGTCAAAATACTGGATATTACGAGCTAAAGATCAAACAAAAAAATATTACCGAAAGTGTGTGACTTGCATTAGATATTCGAAGAAGAATACTTCACAATTAATGGGCCAGCTACCAGATGTACGATTGAAACCCAGTCGACCCTTTCGGTCAGCAGGAGTCGACTACGCAGGACCCATTAATATCAGATTTTCAGCAGGCAGAGGAGCAAAATCCTATAAAGGATATATTTGCCTGTTTGTTTGCATGGCAACCCGTGCCATACATTTAGAGGCGGTCACAGATATGACTACCAAAGGATTTGTCGCAGCCTTCAGGAGATTTACGGCGAGACGTGGACATTGTCATGACATTTATAGTGACAATGGCCAAAACTTTGTCGGTGCGGATAAGCAGTTGAGACATATGTTTGATAGTGCTAAATCTTCTGTTCCAGTTGACATAGCAGAGTTGTTAACCTTAGAGCGTACAACATGGCACTTCATACCTCCGCACGCGCCTAATTTTGGGGGTTTGTGGGAGGCTGGGGTGCGCAGTACAAAGACACATCTTAAAAGGGTAGTCGGGGATACAACGCTCACTTACGAGGAACTAAGTACCGTGTTGGCACAGGTAGAAGCGTGCTTAAATTCCCGACCTATATCTGTGCTAAGTGATGATCCAAACGACCCCTTCCCGCTGACACCGGGTCACTTTCTGATAGGTGAACCTTTACTGAACTTAGCCGACGAAAACTCTACACTAGCTAAGATTAGTAACCTCGATCGGTGGAGATTAACACAAAAAATGGTCAACGATTTCTGGAACAGATGGTCGAAAGAGTATCTCGTTAATCTTAATCAAAGATACAAATGGAACACAAAAAATGCTGAACCAGAAATCGATGACGTAGTTATCATAAAAGAAGATAATCTTCCACCGAGCAAGTGGTTGTTAGGAAAAATAATAGAGAAACATGTCGGCCCTGATAAAATTACTCGTGTGGTATCAATCAAATGTAAGAACAGTGTCTTTAAAAGACCTATAACTAAAATTTGTATCCTAACAAGATAAAATTAACTTTGTTATCTGAGTAAAATTAAGTAAAAGAATCATAAAAATCGGTTCACCCAGTCGAAAGTTCTGAGGTAACAAACATAAAAAAATATACAGTCAAATTGATAACCTCCTCCTTTTTTTGAAGTTGGTTAAAACGAGAATTATTGTATGTACTTATCTTAATTATATGTCAGAAACCTTAAGTAGGTTTATATTGATGTACTTACAAGAAATATTCATGTCTTTACTTACCTTCCAATACTTACCTACCTACTTATATATTTGTAAATTACTAGACACTAAAATGTATTCTGGTAAAATTTATAAAATCCATTGTTTATATATCAAAAAAATGTAAAAACAGCTGTTGTGCGTGTAATTCAATAAGAAACACTCAATTATTATGTAGTACGGTGGGCGGTTAAGCATTAATTGCATTAAAACTATTTGTTATCGGGATAAACATTGTACTATTGTATCTTTCCAAAACTTAGTACTTAACTTATCATAAGGATGAATTTTGTTTTACGTTGACTTTTGGTTGCTTGGGGCAATACCCGCCCAGAGTGATACTTTAACTTGTAGTAAAGGACTGTGTCCTTTGGTGGGCGGAATGTCTAAGCAAGTAACGAACAGCAAACGCATACTACTACTTAGTACCTATACATAGATATACAGTCCACTATGTCTGAACGCCATATTTAGCTATTGACAGCTGATGAAAACTTTTAGTGACAAATAAAACCTCAAACAGTACGCACGCCTATTAATTTAAAATTCCATACAAGCAGTGAACGACCTTATCGCGCTCAATAGTGTAAATAGGAAAATACTTACGGTTTTTATCGTTGCTAAGCATGTACTTATAAGAACCTCTTGTATTCACATTATTTTTAGGTCCAGTTGTTTCCTTCTATCTTTCCAACAAACTACACATGGTTGTCCTCATTTTCTTACGAATATTTCTTTAGATATTATAAAATAACTTCCATTCAATGAAAATTTATAAACAAAGCCTTGACAACCATGTCAAATGTTTTGATGGTAAAGACAATATTTTCTTTTAAAAATGCAATGTAAACTTTTTGATGTTATTCTTAATTTGTATAAATTGAAATTTTAGTTTGTTGGAAAGATGTGTGTTCGTGTTCATGGGGGACACATTGAAAATTTAAAAATTTAATAGCAAAATGAATTATTTATTACTTAAGTGATTTTATAAACTCTACCTATAATAATGCAAATTGCAAGTGCAACGTAGTGATTTTATTCGGCATTAATGGCGCCAAAACGTCGTCGTCACCTGACACTGCGCTGTTGCCGCTCTTATCAAAGGTCAGTCACCTAACATTTTTAAATGGTGTTCTATTTTGCTTGCGTTTTTGTGCTATTTAGTTTGTTTGAAAAATCAAAAAAACATATTTCAGCGCTAAGATTTATTTGATAGTTTCAAATTATTTCTATGAACTAGTATAGCCAATATTTTAATTTATTGTCGTAGTGTCATATCCAGGTTGTATATAATTTATAATACCTATATACCTTCCCTATGCTCTTTATATAATTTCCGTATATGGTTTGCCGTTTTATTCTATGGATGTAACCGTTATGAATATAATAGTGGGTAATAAATAATTTAAAGAAAAAAATTATAATTTGTAAAGATTTATTTATTTACATAATAGAAGGGACGGATGTTAAACATACTGACGGCAATGGGGGATGGGAGCAAGGACGACGCATTGACACCAGCGACACCGGCGACGACGGCCGGACAATGATATCTTTCAACGTGATTTCATCTCGTACGCGCGTCCTTATTTTATAAATTGTATTTTAATCCGAATAAAGGATTTTTCTGTTTCTGCGGTGTCTTACTTCATTAGGCATCGTCGTAAACATAAGAAGCACAGAGAGGAATGTGTTGGTCGGTGTATTATATAAATAATAACACGGGACTATAATCCGACTTGGTTTTATTAGAAGACACACAAATAGTTAACCAAAGCCATAGCCATCTTGGCCAGCCATCCATGTCCGGCCCGTCCATAGACTCATGACGTTTTATGACAATGGTCACGTGATATACATATAACAAAATTCAAAAATTCAAAATTCAAAATTCAAAATCATTTATTCAGTTTAGGCTACAAATAGCTCTTATGAACGTCATTTTAAGCCATCGGTTCGTAAGTCTATCTGCTCTGGGCGGGAGATCTTGTACTGAGAAGAACCGGCAAGAAACTCAGCAAGTGTCCAGCTCTTTTCTCCCTTACAGCGTCATAAATATTGGAAAAAGCCATATCATAAAGGACACTTTCCATCACAAATAAAAACACAAAATGTAAAGGACAATCACAACATGTAAAAAAACACAAAAAATAAAAAATAACTAAATAAAATATTTAAGTCAGCAAAAACATAATTTACCAGTTTAATTTTTTACAATATCATACAGTACTAGTAAAAGTCAAAAAAAACTATAGTTAATAATAATAAAAATAAAACTAATTGTAATGTTCAATGCAACGCTATTTTGTTATCTGCAGGACACTATTTATAAGTAGTATTATGTATATGTTTTTTATTATAGCCAGGCTGTTTTATCTTCTAAATATTCTTTGACTGTATAATAACCTTTTTTTAATAAAGAAGACTTTACATGTTTTTTAAACTTATCTAAAGGTAAATCTAGTACAGTATTTGGTATTTTATTGTAATAGTGTATACCTTGCCCCAAGAAAGAACCAAGCACCTTCTGTAACCTGAACAGTGGCATTGCAAGTTTTGACTTATTTCTAGTATTAAAATTGTGTACATCACTGTGTTTAGCAAATGAATTGATATTACAACGTACAAGAACTATACAATTATAAATAAATTGAGACGCCACTGTCAAGACATCAATTTCTTTAAAAAGATTTCTTAAAGATGTTCGTGAACCTAGTCTATAGATTGCTCTTACTGCTCGTTTCTGTAAAATGAATATAGTTTCAATATCAGCCGCTGTTCCCCACAGTAAGAGGCCATACGACATGACACTATGAAAATAACTAAAGTAAACTGTTCTAGCAGTTTCAACGTCTGTTAACTGCCTTATTTTTCTAATGGCATAAGCAGCAGAACTGAGTTTGCCGGCCAATTTCGAAATGTGAGGATTCCATTGAAGTTTTGAGTCAAGGGTTATACCTAAGAAAACTGTTGAGTCTACCAAATCTAATCGATCACCGTTTATTCTTATATCAGTTCGTTCATTTTTGACATTTGGTAATTTAAAATTAATACATTTTGTTTTTTTAGCATTAAGCTGCAAATTATTAATAGTAAACCAACTGAGTACATCAGAGAGTGCTTTGTTTACATCGTCGTAATTTTTCTTACACCTACTTACATTAAAAATGAGTGAAGTATCATCTGCAAATAATACGATTTCACAGAAGTTCTCTACAAAGAATGGCAAGTCATTAATATAAATCAAAAACAGAAAAGGACCAAGAATGGACCCTTGTGGAACTCCCATTTTTACATGAGAACCAGATGATTTAGTTCCATTAATATCGACAGTTTGTGTTCGAGAGCTAAGATACGACTGAATTAAATTTAGTGCGAAATCTTTGAGACCGTAGTAATTTAGCTTCATCACCAGAGTTTTGTGCTCAACGCAATCGAAAGCCTTGGACAAGTCGCAAAACACTCCAAGGGCGTTTTGAGACTTCTCCCAGGCATCAAATATATGTTTTAATAGAGCAACACCTGCATCAGTAGTAGAACGACCCTTTGTAAATCCATATTGTTTATTATGTAAAAGGTTGTTTATGTTAAAATACGACATCAACTGTTCCAATATAACTTTTTCATAAATTTTGCTTAGAGTTGGTAGTATTGAAATGGGTCGATAGTTACTGGGGTCTTCTTTGTTTCCCGATTTGAACAAAGGTATGACCTTACTAAACTTCATAAGATCGGGAAAGATACCTTTATTCACACAGTTATTAAAAATTTCAGCAAGATACGGTGCAATAGAATGTATAATATTCTTAATTACTTTTATAGAGATGCCCCACAAATCACTTGTGTTTTTCATTTTCAGTGATTTAAATGTTTTTATAATATCCATTGAATCAATATATTTAAATTGAAAAGAAACATTACATTTTGGTACATATTTTTGGAGTAATGCTTGTGCAGCTTCTGGTGATGAATCCAAATTTGAGGTTGTCAGCACAGGTATATTTACAAAAAAATCATCAAAAATATTAGCAATATGTGAATCTGAATTGACTAAGTTGTCGTTTACTTTTAAAGTGAAAGTATTATCCCGTGGTTTAAATTTACCTGTTTCACGGTTTATGATGTCCCAAGTGGCTTTAATTTTATTGTTGGACTTTTTAATCTTTTCTTTAATATAATTAGATTTTGCTACTATACATATTTTCTTAAATATTTTCGAATAATTCTTTACATATTCCGTAAAATTAAAATTTTGGTTATATTGTTTTAGACTATATAAATCATACAATTTATTTCTACTTTTATATATACCAGTCGTGGCCCAGTCACAGAACTTAAGTTTATGAGTTATTTTGATTGTTCTTTGTGTAAACACTTGGTCATATTCAGTCTTTATGAAGTTAAAAAGATTAGTATATAATACATCTGGATCATCTTGTCCAAATGGCAATGCATTAATTTTACTCGATATATTATTTTTAAAACGCTCTACTCGCTCCTTTGTAACTGGTTTACAGTTCACTATTTTTGGCTCATCCTTAACATTAAAATCATAGGTCACCTTTAAACCGCAATGGTCAGACGTAAGCTTACTAATGACTGACTTAGAAACAGGGTCATAGTCTGTAAAAACATTATCAAGACAAGTGGCTGAATGTGAAGTTATTCTAGTGGGTTCGAGAAATAGATTAATGAGATTAAAACATTTAAACAAGGCAACAAGACGAACACTCATTGAAGTGCTTTCTAGAATATTTATATTAAAATCGCCACATACAAAAACAAATTTATTTTTTAATTTTAATTTTCTTAGTACGTCTTCCATTACAGATTCGAAAATACCGAAATTGCCCGATGGGGGTCGGTATACACACATTATTACAAAGCTATTAAACTCCACACATGATAGCTCAATATTACGCTCCACTGATAAGCCTACAATATCGTTGCGATCTTTATATTTTATATTACTTCTTACTAGTATTAAAGAACCACCGTGAATAGCTGAGCTTCGCACGTACGCGCTTGCTAATTGGAAATTATTTACATAGAATGATGTGTCATGACTTCTTAGCCAATGCTCAGTTAAACAAAATATATGAATTGCCTGACTTTTTGCAAATAATTCTAACTCTAAGTCTTTGCCAGCCAAACCTTGAATATTTTGATGTATAATAGTAATTAATGAGGACTTGGCTTTTGTCTTAGACCTCAGTTTAAACATGAGGTTGTTGTTACCTTATTACTAGTTGTAGATGTTGCATTAGTAGAACTACTAATGGTTACGTTGTTATGACGTAAAGACTTAGTTATACCATTTATAACTGTATCCTGTATATTATAAGCTAACAATTTAGCTATTTAGGTCCTACATTTCGTAGAAAGATACATAGTATCTGACGTCAAACTAAAGCTATTAATAAATTTATTTATATCAAAATATAAAATACTGTCACTATGACGACAAATCAAATTAAACAATAATAAATTTAATTCATAAATGCGCTTATTTTGTTCCCAGGTCAAATTGGTACAATAGGGAAAAGCGCTAATTATTATCCTGCAATTTGTTTCTGATTGCAGTTTTATCAAAATATTAAAACTATTTATGATGTCACGTTTCTTCGTTTGTGAGCTGTCACCACATAACACAATAATATTAGTGGAACTATTCAATGAATCCTGTGATATTTTGTTTACTATAGCATTCAACGACTGACCTGGAGTACAAATATTGGTCATTGACTGGATAATATTTCTATTTATAGGCAACCCTAAGCCTTGACCCAGTTTATCAGAATACATAACTGTTTTTTTTACTAATTTTGTAACATTAGGTTTAAGTATTTTTTGAGGAGAGGCCGATGAAGGACCGGGAACCAAAACAGACAAGTTTTGTGTGTTCATCTGAATATTTGAGTCAAGTTATAAAGACTCTTTGTGTAGGTTAATGTCATTATTAATTAATGAGTTGTACCGATCAGCATTGTACTTGCACAGATCAACTAACTCTGTGGCTGATTGGATATGTTCTTCAATCTGTTTCTGTGATATTGAGTATTTTTTAGTCATTATATCAAGAGACTCATGTAACCTTTGGATGTCAGTTTGTAATTGCTTAGTGTCCCGGTCATACATTTGCCTACTTTCCATTAACTTACTATTATATATATCTAAGGAATCCATAAGGCTAATACGCTCCTTTCTGAGAGCAATATTTTTATAAAAACAGTCATTTTTTTTAATCAACTTCTCAGTTTTCTTTATAAACTTATTAATTTTTACATATTTTATAATTTTAGTTTTGCTGATTTTATTTATTTTGTTGTTGTTTAGAGATTGCTGTAATGAAATTCCACCAGGTGATGCTATAAGTTCTTCAAATAAGGACTGAGTATGATCCACTTCATGCTGCTTCTGCAACTCAACTAATTGGGATATCTGGTGGTTTGCTGCACTGAGGTCCCTTTCCAACTCGGTGATGCGGTTGAGTGCCCTTTCATAGGTGTTATGCTGCTGCTCAAAATTGGAGATGACATGTTGCAGTTGGTCACGCTGGTGGAGCACATCCTGGTGTTGCATGTGCAGTTGGGCTAACTCATTCTTAAACTGTGAATTTCTGTCTATTATGGATTTTATTTCCATTTCACTGTCATCCCTTTCTTTTAGCAGCTGATTGCAGGATTCCTTGGATACTCGTAGCTCCTCAAATGCCTTTCTGAGCTTTAGTTCAGTACTTTGAGTAGCAGCCTTACGGGTCAGCATTGTGAAGTTGGTTTAATAAACACCTGAAAATTAAAGAAGTATATATTAAGATATATTAAGACTTAGGTGTTGCAAGTTAGGTTTATCTAACTTCTATTTAATTTCTATGTGCAGCAATTAAGATTATTTAAAAATGAGATTTTAATTATAATAAGTAAGTGGGGGGTAGATGAGTCACACAAAAGTTTGTTGTTTAAAATTAGAGTTTTTTATTGTAATTGCAAGTTATTACTAGATAATCTAGAAATGAAATTAATTAAGTTATAAGCTTCAAATAAGCAGTCACGTTCTGGTTGTAATGTGTCGAAGTGTATGAATGTCTGTGGCAAAACAAAACAAAGTCACCATCAACTTCACTTCCACATATAGTCAAGTCAAGAGAGGTTAACCAAGCCAAATCGTATTTGAGGTGTGACGATACTCACAATATGTGAGATTTGTAAAGTAATGAATATGAGTAGTATTGTTGTTAAATACAACAAAAACATGTACCTAGTAACAGTATTTAGAAATAAGTTTTTCTCAATGTCAATGGTAATAATTTAAATTCAAAGTGTCTAATAACAATTATTGTTTTATTCTTACCCTATTCTTGGTATAAATTTTAATACTATAATACTGAAATGCCAAAATTACTTTTGCAGTTTAGATGCAAATCCTTTGATTTGATTACAAAGTAGAAAAATAACAATTCATTGGCCTAGTACATTGACACATACAATTTGAATGAAGTGTTCAGTTAAGATTTACACTTATGTTACTAGTATTTATAATAAATGGAATGAAAACAATACTCCCCCGGTTTATGTTGCAGCAGTCCACGGCAAAAGTAGTTATTTTAACAACTTTTTGTAAAATTTGTTATAACAGTCAGCTGGCGATGACAGTTGGAAAATTACATTAGCACATAATTTAAAAACTACACAATATTAGTCAGAAAAAACACTAGTAGATGATATTTGTCACTTAATTTAATCACTAATTACAAATTTAATCATAAAAAAGCATAAAAGACAATTTTTAACAAATTTTTAACATTAATCTATTTAATCTATGCTTATAACATCCTCCTTCTTAGAAAAAGTTATTATTATAATTTTACAGCTTGACACAGTTTACAAAATTGACTAAACTCTTAAAAATAACTTTTGACAATAAAGACTGTTAAAAATAACTCTTAAAAAATAAGACAATTTGTTGAACTAATTCTCTATCTATATATTCTAGACCTAACTAAATCAATCAGTCCTTCACAGTCATTGCTAAAATGTATAACAGAATATTAACTCCTACAAGTCTAACCGTCTTGGTGGTCTTACGACTCTTCCACACCTAGTGCGCATTTCCACTGGAGTTGTATGCTCTTCAATTGTCGGTGCTACTGTATGAGACTCAGGAGAAGTCTTGATATTTGGACTTTTTTGTAACATATCTTGAGATACAGTTTGAGGAGACTGTGGAGGCCTCACAATATGTTGTCTGTTTCTCCTTCCTATAAATCCATCTGACCCTTCAACAGTATAAGACCTAGGCTGATCACATTTAGACCTTACTTTACCTTATTTTTACCTTTTTTCACTTTGTAGAACAATAGGATCATGAACATTAAAATGTAACAACACTGGAACTTGACATATTAATTGCTTCAAACGACAAAATGTTGTCTCATGATTAGCAGTCCACTGCCAATCAGTAGATTTTTTTAATAATTGGCGTAGAATTTCTGTCTCGCCTGCCATATTCTTAATAAAAGGACTTAAATAATTAAGCATGCCTAGAAATCTTTGTAAATCCTTTAGACAGGTAGGAGAGGGCATCTCTTTGATTGCTCTGACTTTGTCTGGGTCAACTGTGATTCCGTCTGCTGAAAAAATATGACCCAGATATTTAACACTCTCCTTGGCATTTATTTTACATTTTTCTTTATTAAATATTACATTATATTCCTTTGCTCTTTTAAATACTATATTAAGTCGCTCACTATGCTCTTGTAGTGTCTGACCGCTTACTAAAATATCATCACTGTATACTGCCACCCGCGGTATGTCACCAAACATTTCAGTCATAATTCTGTGAAAACATTCAGGAGCACAGTTGACTCCATATGGAAGACGTTTAAAGCGGTATCGGCCAAAAGGTGTATTAAAAGTTGTGAGGTAAGAACTCTTCTCACTCAATTTACACATCCAAAATCCACTACTGGCATCCAAGGTGGAATAAAATCTTGCACCAGCCACCTTGGCACGGACCATGTCTACTGATGGAATAGGATAATGAGTCCTCTTAATTGCCTGATTTAAATTACGGGGGTCTAAACATACCCTTAATTGACCATTTTTCTTTTCTATTAAGATTAAAGAACTCACCCATTCAGTAGGCTCTGTGACCTTGGTCATTACCATCTATTTTTTCCACCTTCTCAAGTTCTTGTTGAAGTCTATGATGTAATGCAAATGGTACTTTTCTCGGAGCATCGACTTTTGGCTGGACCTCAGGATTTGTACTTATGTGACACTCACCAGGAAGACAACCAAGGCCGGTAAAAACAGAATTATTACATTCAACAAGTTTTAAAATCATATTTTGTGACTGACTTGACTGTAATGAAAATGACTGTGACTGACTTTTTGTGACTTTAGGACATTATTTGACTTGAATTTGACTCATTTTGACTTATTTCAGAAGACAATTGACTAATATCCCTTTCTGATGTTTGCATGCCTTTAGTGTCTACACAAAAAACTCTTTTAATTAGTCCAATATCTGAGCAAGTAAGTTTACCTAATACAGTTGGAGAATTCACGTTTGCAATTATAAAATTAATTTGTTTTGTCATGTAGAGGTCATTAAATTGGAATTTACACTCTAAGTTTTGCTGACCTAGTACCTCTAGGCTATTACCAGTGTATGACTTAATTTTTATATCAGTTTTAGACAATACATTTTTAGTATTAAGTGAATCATAAACACTTTTTGACATAATATTGACATCACTGCCCGTATCAATAATACAATTTATTAGGGAATTATTTATATATGTCGGCGTCGAGGCTGGTTTGTAGTAGGACGGTCGAGCAAACTCGGATTCGTCGATAACACAGTTCATCTTGGATCTTCAAAATAAAGACGCAGTCGTACTCCTTACAGTCACTTTAATGTTATTTTAATATCACAATTACAATATTTAGTAACAGTTGCCCGATGGAAATGGATTTTAGAAACGAAGTGAGTTCTGCGCGTGCGTACTCTCCGGCCGCTCCCGTTAGAATGTCCCCAGTCCGTCGTCGCGCCAACTGACGTTGACGTTTCGCGTACCATAGAGCATAGGCTGCGCAGACCACACTAAGTATAGACTATACTTGTCGTTTCTAAGCGATGCTAGCGCCACGTCTCCGACACGGCCATCCTGATGGAAACACGTCCTCGTGTTTTTCTCTGTAACAAAAGATAACCAAGCACAGTATTTCCCGTTCGGTCTATCCTGACCAAACAACAATTGACTCTTAACATTTGGCTCTACATTATGCACTACAATAGGCTCCACAGTAGGCTCTACATAAGATTCTACAGTAGGCTCTCCATAAGGCTTCACATAAGGCTTCACATAAGGCCTCACATAAGGCCTCACATAAGGCCTCACATAAGGCCTCACATAAGGCCTCACATAAGGCCTCACATAAGGCCTCACATAAGGCCTCACATAAGGCCTCACATAAGGCCTCACATAAGGCCTCACATAAGGCCTCACATAAGGCCTCACATAAGGCTCCACATAAGGCTCCACATAAGGCTCCACATAAGGCTCCACATAAGGCTCCACATAAGGCTCCACATAAGGCTCCACATAAGGCTCCACATAAGGCTCCACATAAGGCTCCACATAAGGCTCCACATAAGGCTCCACATAAGACTCCACATAAGACTCCACATAAGACTCTACATAAGACTCCACATAAGACTCCACAGAAGACTCCACATAAGACTCCACATAAGACTCCACATAAGACTCTACATAAGACTCTACATAAGACTCTACATAAGACTCTACATATGACTCTACATAAGACTCTACATAAGACTCTACATAAGACTCTACATAAGACTCTACATAAGATGACTAAAAACTGAAAACTGAACCCTTTTCGACATAGAAAGATAATAAATCAAATGTAGCATAACAAAAAAAAAGTAACCAGGTAACCAGGGTCATGAACCATTCGTCGTCACGGTCATTCTGACAATTGCTTGTCCTCGAGCGTACAGTTTTTATCTTGACTTGCTGGTCTAGATCGTCATTTCAAAATAAATGAGATCTCTACAGCAGATCTTTGCTGCAATATATAGACCGTCACCCACATTAGTAGGTGTGGCCCCCACAGCAGGCTATTGCTGGACTAGACCGTCACCGACATAAGTAGGTATGGCCCCTACAGCAGGCTATTGCTGGACTAGACCTTCACCCACAAAAGCAGGTAAGATCCCTACAGCAGGCTATTGCTGGACCAGATCGTCACCCACAAAAGCAGGTAAGATCCCTACAGCAACCATTCGCTCCACAAATCAAAAGTCACTATTTACAAGTTATTTAAGCTCTAAAATCACCTCGAGTAAGTCTTCTATTGCCACGGCTCTGACAGCTGCACAGCGATCCCAGTCGCTAACGCGCGTCCATCTCAGTGGAACCCTGCGCACGTGCGCATCACCCTCTGACTACACACTACGCCACTACGGTTATCAGAGCACTAACTCGAGTTCACACAACAACATTACTCATTATCAATCGGGGCACAATGTACCTCCACCTCAACCTCGACTGGTACATGACCTTCTGGTATCCTTCTTAATCTATCGTGTGCGTATTTGTAAGTTCGCTTAGAATTTATTGCTTTCAACGTATCATAATCATGAGCTACCTCCATTAGGTACCCGCACACAACTCATCATTTAATAAACTACTGGCTCTCTTTATCAAAGTAAACTCAGCAGCACTTATGCTAACACAAAACCCGTTATTTAAAACCTCACGGCCTAGCAAAATGTTACTTTTTAAATAAGCATCTGGCAAAACTTGTAATAAAATCTCGGTCGCAAAATTATTAATTTCTACCTGACATAATATTTGCAAAGTACAGTTTACATTTTTATTGCCAATACCAATTAATGATATCAAATTATTAATTCGTTTGCCTCTAAATTTATTATCTAACTTGGTTTGGTTTCGTTCACTATTAAAACAAAATCATCTGTTATCAGAATAGAAAATAACCAAACATTATCATCTCTCTCAATTTATCTTTCAGTCACGAATAAAACGAACCAACCTCAAACACTGTATACAAGTATACAAGCTCTCTCATCATAATATCTCATTTCAATTACTTCTCACGAACACAACAACACAGGTATCGATTAACACTCGCCACAGCTCTGCACCACGCGCTGGCGACCGACACGCATATAGCATGCGGCAGGCCAGCAGCTTGCGGCCAGCAGCGAGATGTTACTTTATGTACAATCAACACCACACTCGGAGTCAGCTGGTTCCACGACCACCGCTTCATTATCATCCTCACAGTGCACCTGCACCACAGTTTCACCCACAACTACATCAGCTGGTGGTCGGCTAGTCCCTTGGACTACCGGAACACCATCCTCGGTCATTACCACCTTCACTTAATGTTTCAACTTCACTTAGCGTTCGGCTAGTCCCGTGGACTACCGGAACCCTACCATCACTCAACAGATGTACAGCTGCGCACATGTTGAAACAGTAACTCCTTCAACAAAACCAGTACTACCTTCACCGATTTCATCGTAAAACCTACTAAGCATCATAATCATAATGAAACATGAAAACATCACCAGAAACAGTCAGCAGTCCAGCAGGGTTGCCGATGCAGCACAGGTGTCTCTACCCGATGCGCTGGTTGTCGTTGCTCGCCACGCTGCCGCCGCCGGTGTCGGTGTCGCTGCAGCCGGTGATGTGATGTCCCAGTTTCCCACACATGAAGCATCGCGTGGGACCACAAGGTCCAGCAGGCATAGGTCCATGTAGAATGTAGCAATCCATACGTCGACTGTAGCTACGCACGCGTATAAACTCCAGTAAATGAATCTCCTCATATCGCGGTGCTTTATAAATTTCAAGTAACGCCATACAATTCTGATATTGCTGTTCCAACATCCGTTGTCATTTACGATTAAACTTAGCATCGTTTTCTTCTAGTGGTTTGCGTCGGTTACATCCCACTTCTGATGTCGGCGTCGAGGCTGGTTTGTAGTAGGACGGTCGAGCAAACTCGGATTCGTCGATAACACAGTTCATCTTGGATCTTCAAAATAAAGACGCAGTCGTACTCCTTACAGTCACTTTAATGTTATTTTAATATCACAATTACAATATTTAGTAACAGTTGCCCGATGGAAATGGATTTTAGAAACGAAGTGAGTTCTGCGCGTGCGTACTCTCCTCTTGTAGCCTAAACTGAATAAACGATTTTGAATTTTGAATTTAGGAACAGGTGCACCTAGTATCAAATTTACCTAGTAGGTACGACCATGGTACGACCCATCTCTACCAAGCAGCCAGAATCGGATTCAGAAAATCGTTCCCTTTCCAATGTTACCTACCATCCCTCCAAATTCTAAAATAGATTAAAAGATTTCTCAATCGCCAGAAGTTCCACGCGATTGGAAGCATCTGTACAAATTAAGAAATCACCAAAAAATCAACTAACAAGCATGTAGAACTACAACATGTAGAGCGATGTTCTCAGCTTCATATATTGTGCCGCCAGACAAACCGATAGCGCGATTCACGCAGGATTAGATCGCGCCATCTAGTAAGCGGCCGTGGAAGCTCACTTATATGTAGTTGCTACAAAATGTAAAAATATTAGTAAAAAAAGTCATTTGCGCTCTTAACGTCTATTGTAGAACTACCTCTAGAAAAATACCGAAGTTTGACATGTAAGCACGAACAACTTGCGAAAAAGTATTCGTATCGTCATCGTCAACAATTTGTATGAGAATAGAGCAGCGCCCCTACCGGACGTAAAAGGAATTTAATATGGAAGCACGAATGCTAAGGTATCGCAAGCGTATCGCCATCGTATCTTAGTTTAACGTAACTTGATATGGTTTATATTAAAATTGGAAGCACGAACAATGTTTTGACGTTAGGTAACGTCGACGACGATAGCCATATTAGCCTGATAGCCAAACTAATTCGCTATATCGATGGGTCCTATGTACAAGGGCCAAAGTGCAAAATAATAACTTTTCAGGAGAAGCGCTCAAAGTTTCAATGTGATGTATTTTTAACATGATTAAGCCGAATTTAATGAAACTTTGCATATCAGCTGTAACACCTATGACCGTCATTTGTGTTATAATACATTTTCGATATCACTTTTTGTTTTTTTATTATTGCACATATGCCCTTATTCGTTAATTCTTGTACTTTTATTCTACCCAGAAAAACTAGTAAAAAGGCCAAAGTGTCACTTTGGACGATTTACGTGGTATATTGTTTTATTTAAATCGCGTATTTCTGGACTTACAATATGCGAAATTTTTGTTTTTGGTGTAATATAAATAAATCACCAAAATAATTATTGATTAAGTAAGTATTTTATGTAATAAGTTACATTAACACTTATACGTGTTCTTACATTGGTGAAATATGGTTCAGAACTCTCAATTACGCCATAGAAATCAATGAAACTAAGAGCATAAGTTTACTTTTTTATTTATTTTTAAAGAAATACCTGAAACTTATGTAATTAAGAGCAAAAAAGTAATGAAAATGTAATGTTCTTGCTACAATTTTTCATATTAAATGTGTCAACAGTTTCGACTTCTACTAAACTTAAAACGATATTAGACGTCATGTTTTACTTAAACACAATAACAGTATGACGATGTTATCACAGCGAGACCGTTGCTCAGCGTGACGTAAAAGTATCTAACAGGGTGCCTAGTGTGAGTTTTGTTTACGATCCGTATTCATTCGATTACGTTTACGAAAACGAAAATTAGTATGGCATTGAAGCAGCGCCTCCTGGCGACATACGAGAAGAGTTAAGATTTTACTATGCAGAAGAAATGTGTCAGAGCTGTTTGTGGTGTAGGGCCAATTGAAACATGCAGACCGCTATTTAAGAATCTGAGATTATTAACGTTAACCTCAATATATATATTAGAAATTGGAATGTTTATTAGACGTAACCCAAGACTATTTGAACCGAGTGGGAGATGCTTACGGTTACGGCCGAAAGACACAGCTTTGTTAAAAATGCCTCCTCACCGTAGTGCATATTTTGAAAAGAATTGTTATGGCATGTCCATACGTATTTATAATAATATACCTGTTGAAATTAGAAAGTTACCTTTAAGTAAATTTATATCGCAACTGCGTAGTTGGCTAATAATTAAATCCCCGTATAATCTTAATGAGTATTTTGACATTAAATGATGTGATAATTTGAATTTAAAATAAAATGGCAATGTATTGTTTAATTTTTAATGATTTTGAAATATTTATTCTTATTTTTATATCGTCACTTAGTTTTGATCTGTATTATTAATTATTATTAGTGATTATGTGTATTAGTGAAATAATTAATTAATTAATACTTAATTGTTATAATTTTGCACGCCAAATTGTGGCGAAACATGCTGGTTTTATTTAAGTCACGATCTGTACTTTACCATGTTTTATGCAAATAAATTCTATTCTATTCTATTCTATTCTATTCTATTCTATTCTATACAAACTCTCGTTTTCGTTAACGTGATCGAATAGCGAATGAAACTCGCACTTGGCGCCCTGACAGATTGACCGACAAAGACGCGGGAATTGCCCGCGTGCAAGTCTCAAACAGCCGTTTGGCCCTTGTACGTTTAAAAGTGAGCTACATTAGCCCTTTTACTCTTACAAAAAACAGTGTTTCCACCAATATATTTGTATTTTTTTTAGTGCATATCATTAATTATATTAAAAGGAAACATTTACCACCAAAAAGTCAAAATGGTGAAATTGTCACTTTGGCCCTTAAACAAAGGACCCATCGATTGAGTGAGGGACCCATTGAGTCTCCATGACTCAACAATAATTCTATTTCTGTATTTTCTAAACATAAAAAATTAGATTATCTAGTTTCTAAAAAAACAAATACAAAGCTTTATAAAATCTATAAAAAATGGGCAAAAATGGTATAAATATTATTTACTTTACATTTGAATACCTTTATTAGTTATCTTTCGTAAAATTTAATAATCCTCCTATAAATAAAAACGAAAAACAAATAAACTTAAAAAAACTCTCTACGTAAACTCGAAAGTGGCATTACACACCTATGTTGAAAATGCTATCAGATCAGTTTTTAATTACTTTTGTTTCATTTGCTTCCATTAACACGTAATGTACTAAATCCAATTTGAATATATAATGATAATTGAAAAAAAAAACATGTTGGATTTAAAAAAAAAGTTTATTAAAACATTATTTGTTATAGAAAATAACATTAAAAAATCTGCTATTATTATTTTCTTAGAGTTCGAAATTCAAAATTCAAAATCCAAAATCCAAAATTCAAAATTCAAAATCATTTATTCAGTTTAGGCTACAAATAGCTCTTATGAACGTCATTTTATGCCATCGGTTCGTAAGTCTATCTACTCTGGGCGGGAGATCTTGTACTGAGAAGAACCGGCAAGAAACTCAGCAAGTGTCCAGCTCTTTTCTCCCTTACAGCGTCATAAATATTAGAAAATGCCGTATCATAAAAGGACACTTTCCATCACAAATAAAAACACAAAATGTAAAGGACAATCACAACATGTAAAAAAACACAAAAAATAAAAAATAACTAAATAAAATATATAAGTCTGCAAAAACATAATTTACCAGTTTAATTTTTTACAATATCATACAGTACTAGTAAAAGTCAAAACCTGTCTAAGAAAAAAAAAGTACATTAATAAGAGTACATTGTGCAGTTAGTGAAACAACCGACTTATTCCTAAAGTATTACCACAGTATTACCATTAAACTGTGGTATTAGTTTCCCGTTGTTTAACTTATGGATTTCAACTTTGGTGCTTAGATAAGGTGAACATAAACACTTTTTCATGATAAAACCGGTGATAGCATATTTGTTGTAAAATTGCACCATTTTCGGGGTATAACTTTTTTTCGATACCTTCCAATGCGAGATTTTGTTGGATTCTAAAATATAGTCTCTTATAATTATATTTAATAGCCGTTTACAAAAATTTGGCCTGTTATTGAGTTTTTTTACAAAAATATCGGAAAGTTCTGCTATATCGTGAGGTTACGAGTAATTCTTCACGTAGAATTTTTTGGTGTAAGAAGCTGCGTTGTGGTAATAAATTCGTTTAAAAAATTGTTTTTTCGTTGTTACTTACCTCAAAACTTTACATAAAGATTAGTGATATTATAAATAAGTAAATAAAGATGCAAAGAACACATAGGTAGCAATTATTATAGTGCGATATATTATTATCTTGCTGCAAGTTTAATTTAAAACGCTGAAAATGAAAAAAAGAGAAGCTAGGTAGATTATAAAAAGCTATTTGTACTTAAATAGTTATTTTAATAATATTCATAACCCATTATTTACCATTAATGTAATTTTTAATGGATATTAACCTTATGCATAAAGGAATTTATTTATTTATTTATTAGAATAGGCTTACCAACTAAATACATACAGAACATTTATCTTAACTTATATAATCATTAAAACGTGTATATACATATTTAAATTACAGGTACGCACAACATATACCAAAAAATAAAAAGCAGAAATTAAAAAAAAAAACAAAACAACAAAACATTTTAAAAAAATATTTTTTCTAAAAAGTAAATTTTAATTTTAAGGTCTATTTCCGAGAACTGAAGTACAATTTAACACACTTCTTAAAATAAACCAGTTTGTTGCTTAATATATCTATTTCCTCATGGTCATGACATTTAGAATTTGTGCGTGTGTGTGTGTGTGTATCTGTGTGTGTGCGTGTGTGCTCGTTTTTGAAAGTTGTTTCAACCTATTTAGTGCCCGCGGTCCTACTGCATGGTTCTACCAGTAGGACCACGGGCAATTCGTTTTTGCAGTGCATCCGGGATGTTTGCGGAGTATCAAACTGATGGCTTTGAAGCCATCATTCGCAAAAAATTTGCCTCCCTGATCAGCAGAGTGAGGAACAGTTCCAACAGCATCCTAAAGACATTGGCGGATCGCTTCACATCACCGCTCTGGTGGTCTTTTGTGCGAATAGTGACAACCACAGGGACTTACCCTTTCTCGTGATGGTCACGCTTGGCACAATATAAATATAAATATAAATGAATACATGTACAATACAATCTCTATAATATAATATAATACCTACTAACAATATTTTTAAGTCTTACTAATGTATGATCAATTTTACTCATGAAGTGTATGTTTTGTTAGCTGTCCTTTTCTAATTAAATAAATAAATAAACCCTTATGGATGAGAAATCTGAATTAAACAATATTTAATTTAATTTAAATTTAATTTAATTATTTTTGTCCGTAGTTTTGTCAGTAGGACTTGTAACAAAGGCATCATTATTTGGTATGGGCAATGGTCCTACTAAAGGAACTCTACGAAACGGACCGCATCGCGTCGGATAGGAACGGATTTTACAATCTTTAATCGAAATTAATTCTTGTGTACAGTGTTATAAGTCTATATTACTAAGTCAGGCACAGCAGCTTGACGAGCGAACACAGGCGTTTGTTGGAGATGGACCTTGATCAGGCTGATCTTGGTTTTAATACTAATTCCTCTTTTCTTCCTGTTGTTATTTAAACGGGTCATAGCATCTCTTGCCATCCCGATGCATCTTTTTATCTCGGGGACCTTGATAGTGAAGACGAAACCGCCCTCAGGAGTAATGGGCAGTCGGCCGTTAAAGAAAACTAAAACAATTCAAATTAACGCAGCTTGTCTAGAGCGTGTAATACAGAAAGGACACCATTCACCTTTTATTGGCCTTTGGGCTTGATGTGAACTGTCAAATTTTCACTTGTATTTATAATATTGTAAATATAGCCTATAGAAACGATCTACAAATGTTTTTTGGTACCCAGATTTCACAGAAAGAGAGAAAACGATGGAGAACTTACTCTTTTAAAACTATGAAATAGCAATGAAAAATCTCAAAATGTATAGTGTTTGCTTAAAAATGTTCCTAATTGATTAGGGGTATTTATATTTTTATAATAATAGGTAGTACCTACAGTACTACAGTCAGGCCTGGGTGAGAATCCGCCCGTGTCGATGTGGTCACCACTAAAGTACTTATTGGATGCGCCCAGATCGGCGTACGTCTGCCTAACGTATTTTCTGCATTATGCTTTTATACAATAAAAGAAAAAAAAAACGATAATTATTATCAGGGGTCGATAAGAATATCGATACTTTATCGATTTTGAAGGCACTTGCATGCCTAGACAGACCACAGATTCAACTTGTTCACTTAGACTTAGTAGTCTCGCTGAGCAAGTAATCAGAATCAGAATCAGAATCAGAAACATTTATTGCTAGAAACTGTGTTACAAGTTTGGTGATAACAATAACTTTCTTAAGTAGGTATCAACAGTTAGGTACCTTAACAGGCATGCAATATATAAAATTAGGACAAAACAAAGTGACATAACAATTTACGTAATCTCTATAATGTTTTACAATCAAAATATTCACTTAATGTGTAAAAAACATTTTCTAATAACCATTTCTTTAATTTGTGTTATTTCTTTAATAAATCACTACGTTGTAAGTAGTCTGTGACAGGTTCTGATGACAACACCACATTTTTTTCGTTCTGTGTTCCATACATAATAATTATAACAAAAAGTATAAAAAAAACCGTGCCGCGTATGGTAAAACAAAAACATTTTTAACAATACGATGCCCCATTTATCTGTTTTTGCTATTTTGAATTATTTCGAATCAAAATAGAAAAAAAAGTACCTACAACGCGTAAAGTCAAAGTGCTAGTGTCAAAAGCCGTTAGCAAAAACAATATGACCGCTTGTGTGTTTGAGACTATGAGTCAAGTTTAATACTTTCTAAACCTTGTTCTTTTATTAAAAATCTTTGATACATCAAAAAAGGCATTAATAATTATTTAATATTTAAAAACAATATTTGATAAATTCGTTTTCTCTTAAAAACGCTGTTCAGAGCTAAGCCCATAGTGAATTATGTCCATTTTGAATTTATAAGCTCCATCTGAACTTCATAATGAAGTCGTCATTTTTAATCGATATTTGCGATCTTTTTGGGGGTTATATTTTATATTTTAATTTTCAAGTGCTTTCCAAATCAAATTTGTCAGGAGTCGTAGCAATGTCACAGTATTTTTATTTATGCATCTGTTCAATTTCGAGTGCCATTCCTCGAAGGCATTGTTTGATCTATGTCGTTGCCAGAAACACTTAATATTTGGGCAATTTTTTTAAACCAAAAATTGTCAGTATATTTTATGAAAGTGGACATTTCAGTTGTTTCAATTTCGCATATTATATCGTTCCACCCATCTGTAATATGCGTTGGCGGTAACAACGGCAAGGCCGTAGTTAAACAAACAATCCTTGTTTGAGCTATCAGTTTACCGCACAAAGATTTTGTAGAAACAACCCTTAATTTGTGATTCCGGAAATAATTCCAACATGGCATTTATTGCCGCTATCTCATAATCGCAATGGATGATTTCCGGTGTCCAACGCTGTAGTTGGGTTTTTATAAGAGAAAATAAAATATTGTAAGTTTTCTCTGTCTTATCTGGTAATAAGGCGTAAATTAGTGGAACCACTTTTGTGGTCTCGGTTGAACTACCTACATCACCGAGCAATGTATTTAACTGAGCGAAAGGCTTCGGACAGCTCTTAAAGGTTCCGTCTAAAAAATATTCTTTTATGTTTGGAACTGCCTTTTTACTTTTTAATAAGGATACGCAAACCTTCACATGCGTGATCAGCTAACATGTATGATGAAAAATTTGCTGGTACTTCTACCTCTTCCAGATGTTTAAAGACGGTTTTTGATACACACATATACACACATATACTTATTACTGATGCTATATAGACAGTGTTGACTATTCGATTGCGAAGGAATTTCCTTGACAAAATTTAGGCCAGCATCTTCTAATTCTACTATGGCTAATTATACAGCTGTGGTATTGGTTTATCTGACTTCGTAGCAGATTCTTTTAAATTTTGATGTATTCGATGTATGCGAGGCAAAAAGTCTTGTTTGCTTTTTGATGCCTTTAGAGCATTACAATCGGTAATGACTTTAAATTTTCGTCCATAAAGGAAGTGTCTAAAATGTTTGATCGCTCTCACTACGGCTAAAGTCTCCAATTCATAGGAGTGATATCGACTTTCAGCAACAGTAGTGCGCATGCTCATATAAGCTACGACATGTTGTCGGTTCTTAATAACTTGGATTAAAACTGCTCCATAAGCAAGACAACTAGCATCCGTGTAAAGTTCTATAGGGGAGTTTTCTCTAAAGATGGTCAAGACAGGGGCAGATGTTAAATGTTGAATCACGGTATTACGAGCTTCTTCATGTTCGTGAGACCATTCCCATTTTACTCCTTGTTTTGTTAAAGAGTAAAGGGGAATCATAATTTTTGAAAAATTCGGAATAAACCTTCTAAAATATCCTGCTAAGCCATTGAACTGACGAACCTGTTTAGGAGTAGTTGGTACTGGAGATTTAGAGAGAGCTTCTATTTTACTTGGGCTAGGGCGGACTTGGCCATCGGCTATTATATTACCAAGGTATTCAATCGATCTTTTGAAAAATGAACATTTCTTTACGTTTACTGAAAACCCTGCTTTTTCCAAGGCACTAAATATTCTTTCAAGGTTTTGTATTCCCTCAGAAAAAGTAGTGCTTTTACAGACTACATCATCAATGTAGACTTGTACAATTTTCTCCAATAGACCACTAAGAGCTTTGTTTATGCACCTTTGATAAACAGCTGGAGCATTGGAGAGACCAAAGGGCATAGTGGTATATTCAAAAAGACCATCTGGGGTTATAAAGGCAGTTTTTTCTATTGAAGATTCAGAGATAGGGATCTGGTGAAAGGCGGCTGCCATGTCTAATGTGGAAAAGTAAAAGCCGTCTGCAAGTTGATCAATTTGATCAGCAATAAGTGGCAATGGATAGTGATCACGAACAGTGTTGGAGTTTAATTCTCGAAAGTCGACGCACATTCTATCTTCACCATTTTTCTTTTTCACTAGAATGATAGGGCTAGAATAAGGAGATTTACTTTCTCTTATTATATTGTTCTCGAGAAGATCTCCAACAATGCTTTTGACTTTTTCGCGTTCAAATAAATTTAGACGATAAGGGCGGCGTTCTACATATTTGTCGGGGTTTTTAAGACGAATCTCAAGCTGTCCGGTATTGACGCGCGTTTTAGGGAAGCCATTAATGAAAATATGAGAGAATTTGTTCAGGAGAATCTTTAATTGATCTATTTCGACCTCATTAGTTAAATCTGTGTCCAACTTATCAAATTCAGGGTGTTTAAGTTGAATGTGCATTACATTTGCTTGTTGAATTAGTGTTGCACCGGTATTATTAACGACCACTGCCAAACCAGTATCTTGTAATAAATTTGTACTAATTAGTAAGTCTACAGAAAGGTCAGAATCAGGAAGTATGTGAAATTTTAATTCTACAGTTATATTGTTAATTTGGCAAACGGTGTCTGTCTATTGACTGTATCGAAAGAACGGGTAAGCCAATACCCTTTAAATAATGTGCAGAATAATTTCTTTTTCCAGGCAATTTGGAAGCAGTTGACTCACGGATAACTGAGCAGTCAGCATCGCTGTCAAACAGGGCTGTAAATTGTAATTGGTTTATAATTACCTGAAATAAAGTTAATTTGGAATTGCCCACGAGATTAACATTTGAAATAACTTTTTCTCTTTAAAAAAATATTTTTTTTAAGTATGTCCTACCCCATGGCAAAACGAGCATTTTTTTAAAGTTCGTCCGTTATTTGTACCCGAAGAGGATGATGGTTGAGAGTGTTGAGGCGGGTTACGATTGTTATCATCAGAAGAAAGAAATTGGTTATTAGAAATCACTCTATAGCGACAGTTAGTGACATCGTGACCGAGTTTCTTACATATATTGCAATAAGGAATATCCCTTTTTGTTTTTAGAATCTGAGTATCGTGGCTTTTTAACAGGAATTCCTCTGAAAATACCTGAACTCGATCGCTTGGAACGGATGGAAGAAGCTACGGATATAAGTTCGGGAACAGATTTTGCTATGGCATTTAGTAGTTCGATTCGAAGTCTTTCGTCATTTACAGTGCCGATGACAGCTTCTACGGCATCATCATCTGACAATTTATCTCTTGTTAATCGTTTCCAAAGAAACCATGAGGTTTACAGATATTCAGAAATGTCTTTAGATGAATCGTAAACATGTTCCCTGAATTTAACTACATCACGAGAATACCTGCTCTCTGGTTCAAAAGTTAAAATCAAATTTTGTTTAAGTTCCTCCCAAGAAGAAGTAGTGACAAGCCATTGATCTGCCCAACGTCTAGCACGACCCTTGAGTAAACTCGTAACCTTCATTCGGACGTCATAGTCTTCAAGACTATATTTATTTATGGCTGCCGAAATGTGGGTACACCAATCCCGAATGTTAACATCACCGTCCGGATCATAGCTAGGTAGGTAAATCATTTATACGTGTTCTGGCTGGCGCAACGGACGAAGAAAGCTTTTCAGCCATCTGATTCATCATAGCCATGATTTGAGTAAAAAATACAGGTGGCATCGTAGTCAGGCTAACCCCAGTTGTTGCTGGAGGTTCTGAAATAGAGGATCGCAAGGGTTGCGATCCCACTTCTGATGCGAAATCATTACTATGTAAAGAGTCTATTGGATTGGCTTTATTTGATTCCATATTAATTTAATGATCTGAGCGAGCAATGGATGGTCTGAGTGTAAGAAATAAGATGTACCGGTTTTAGTATTAGTTTTATAATAAAATAATCCTACTTTTATTACAATCAACTATAATTAAATGAATTCAAAATGATTACAGTAACTAAGGAATTCCAAAAATTGAGAAACAATAATTATTTATTTAACCTAAACTTTAATTCGTAATTTTTGGCTAATACCGACCACAATTCACCCAGTGAATTTTAACTATTCTGCCAGTGTAGATGAACTATACAGTAGCAGGACAGAGGTCAGGGGACAATTAAAAGTGATCGGTCCCTCTTTTTATGTTAGCCCAAGAAAACCAATTATAATTACATTAAATTTGTAATCTTTCGCTAACATCGACCACAATTCATCCAGTGAATTTTAACTATTCCGCTAACCGCATAGGCGAACTATACAGTAGCAGGACAGAAGGCCAAGGGACAATCATAAATTATCGGTCCTTTTTTTTATGTTAGGGCAAGAAAACCAATTACAATAATTCACCCTGTGAATTATAACCTAGCTATTATTATAGCTTAAAAGGAGACGCCTGTCCCTAAATAATGTAAAACAAAAATATTGTTACAGAAAATAAACATATTTTTGAGTCGACTCCCAGGTGTCGACTGGCTTGCTGTTTTTTTTGTTTTTTTGGAGAGAGACTGCTGATTGCCGAGGGGCATTTTCAGCTTCACCGGGCTTGTTTTAGGGGCGGCGAGGTACGTAAAGGGTACCTCAAGCCGTGTTGAAACGAATCACCTTCGGAGGATTTCTAGAGGGGAACCACCCGACGGCGCCTCTAAAGGCACGGACCTCGGCTCGGGTAGACCGGGCCGTGGAGGAGGAGAGGAGCGCCCAGGCACATGACTGTGCCTGGCGTAGAGCGCGTGTGAACCGGTTCTTCGTACCCTTGTTCTACGAGTACGGTGTCTTGGGCCTAAATTAGTGTGCATGTTTAGTGTATTCTGTAAATATGTGCTGTCATTTGGAGGATCGGGCGGGGGGGCATTTGCAACTGTTATTAGGTCGTCGGGCTCGGTTAGGACATGCTTAGGACGCCTGGACGTGTATCGTCTTGATGGTGGAAGGCCTTCAACATTATAGTTGGCAGCCGCCACAACAAGCGGGTTAGGGTGGTGGGGTAATGATAAAGTTTGATTGATAAAGTCTTTGATTGTGGGGAGATCGAGGTCGCGATGGAGGTCTACATTACGAACGTAATGCGGACAACCCGTCGCGCCTTGCATGAATCGGTTTTGGAGGGTCTGTAGGGGGTACAAATAGGAGTGCGCGAAAACTACGCTAGCTTAGGTCATGACTGGGCGGATGCAGGCTTTGTAAATTGTCGTCTTACTTCTAAGAGACATTTTACTCTTCCTGCCTATAAGGTGGTACAACCGACCTAATATGAACGCGGCCCTGTTACGGACGATTTTGAGATGCGGTGCAAACGACAATCTCCTATCGAGGGTGACACCGAGATATTTCACCTGCCTAGCCCATGGGATAGGGCGGTCAAAAAATCGAATCGGACGGCAAGGATCGTCGGGGCCCCGATAAAAGTACACAGCGGCACTTTTCTCGGGGTTCACTTCGATCCGCCATTTGCGAAACCAAGCGCCGAGGGTGTTAGCGGACTTTTGGAGTCGGTTGGAAACCGCGGTCTTGTCTCTACCAGACGAATATAGCGCGGTGTCATCCGCGAATAGAGCTAGCTCTACGCCGGGGAACTTGGGGATATCATTTGCGTAAAGCGCAAAGAGGATTTGTTTCGTGCTGCTCGCAGCAGTTCCTTGAGGGGAAGGCCTTTGTGTAGCAGACTGACAGTCTTTTGGCTGATATGATGATGATGATGATACGTTTATTATACGAGATATAGCAATTCGTCGTCAAACGGTCGTGATCAGTTAATACACGACTACAACGTTGCGACAACAAAGTTTGTAGCGGGTTCGATGCTGCAAGTTCTACAACTAAAGCTTTGAGATAGTCTGCCTTGTATTATTGTTGGTAAATTGTAAGACAACCGTCGGATCAAACATGGCTTCCCAAAATTGTGTTAATATAACTCCTTGCAGCGGAAATAGCTTTTGTAGTAAGATACAAATTGATAAATGATAGTATTAAAAATATGTTTATTATTACATTTTACATTACAAAATCCTTCATTAGTCTATGCCGGAACACAACTAGTATGTAAATGAAGGTAGTATATTATTATTAGTAGCCTTGTATGACGACCTTTATAGCCGAGTGGTTTGCACGCCGGACTTTGGGCAGCGCTAACTCTAAGGTCCCGGGTGCGATTCCCGGTCGGGTCAATGTCGAAAACAAACTTTTCGATATTGTGTCGGATCTGGGTGTTTGTGGTACCGTCGTTGTTTCAGATTTCCATAAAACGAGTGCTTTAGCTACTTACCCTTGGAATCAAAACAAAGTATGTGATGTCTAATATTTTTACATATTTTTTATTATGTTCCTCATTTTAATGCTTTTTTTATTATCTTTTTTTAATAGTTACATTACCACTCTGCTTCTACCACCAGCGTCTTGTAACGGGGCTAACTGTTCTTGTTTCTTGTTCTCTTGATCACCGTTGACTATGGCTGCGGTAGTATAACGCGCAATGATTTAGAAATGCGCTCGACACGTCTTAAGACGCTAGTGCTCTTAGTTGAGGCCTAAATTATAGTTGCTATCTATTTTTTTCTTCCCTTCTTTCTTTACGAGAAGTTTTAATCTATGACCTTACCACTATCTTCACAGCCTACTACTTCAATAACTTTGATAACACACAAATTTTTTTATTTAAAAAAAAAAAAAAACATATTTTTAAGATTGTAATTTGTTTGTAACGAAATTTGCGTAAATACACATATTTCATTAAATCTAAACATGATCAGTTTTTATGAAAACCATTCAAACCAAAGGTAGACTTAAAAAGATCTCGAGGCGGCAGTGAACCGACAAAAATGTCTTGATCGCGTTATCGTTTCAACGAGCAATGTTCTCTTAAAGAAAACACACCAATGATACATTTAACAAGGGCAGCAGACGTTCGAGACAGCCCATTAAGGGAAGCGAAACAAGCAATTCGCAAGTCGTATTACACGTACAGACGACACCATATTAAACACGGCACTTATGTATCATTTTAGCAGTATTATTATTTTTTGTATACCTATATTTTATTCGGAGACCAAGACTTTTGGGTCGCTGCGCTAACCCTGTTAGTTAAAAGCAAAAAAAATGCAAAAAATCAGAAATAAAAATATACAATTATTCATTTATTTCATGCATTCAAATGTGTAGTTGTTGAAGATAATGTTGAAGATAACATTGTGTTGTTCTAAATGGCTTATTCCTAAAGGTCCATGACTCTATTGTTTTCAAAAAAATTAAGTTCATACTTTGATTCCCAACGGGTCCACAACATTAAAAATAAAAATAATTTTCTTTCCCAGCGGGTCCATGAGCATGTTTGGTACAATCAGCATAAAAGCTTGGTTATATTATTAAAGGATAGACATTATACATATTTATAATGAAATAAAAGACAGTGAATAGATGGAACAAGGAGTTTTTATTGAGTCAGTCTGTCTTTGGACTTGACTTAAAAAAGACAGTTTTAGAATAAACACCGTAAATTATCTCATGTTACACTAAAAAAAATCACGTTTTATTATAATCATAGTAAATCATCTCAATCTTACACTAAAATAGACTTAAGCATTTAAAAAATCACAGTTTTGGTATAATCATATTAAATAATCTCTCATCTTACACTAAAATAGACATAAGTCTATGATTATACCAAAACTGTGATTTTTTAATGCATAAGCATTGAAAAAATCACAGTTTTGGTATTGTCGGCCACAAAAAGAATAATCATAGTAAATAATCTCTCATCTTACACTAAAATAGACTTATGCATTAAAAAATCGCAGTTTTGGTATAATCATAGTAAATTATTTCAGTCTTACATTAAATAGACTTAAGCATTAAACAATCACAGTTTTGGTATAATTATATTAAATAATCTCTCATCTTACACTAAAATAGACATAAGTCTATGATTATAACAAAACTGTGATTTTTTAATGCCTAAGCATTAAAAATCACAGTTTTGGTATAATCATAGTAAATAATCTCTCAGTCTTACACTTAAATAGACTTAAGCATTAAAAATCACAGTTTTGGTATAATCAATGATAGTAAGTCATCTCAATGATAGGCTTAAGCATAAAACTAATCACAGTTTCAGAATATCAAAATAAATCATCTCAATCTTAGATTAAAATAGAATTAACATTAAGATAATAATAATTTTAAAACAATCACAGAAAAAAACGCAAAATGCGCATCACGAAATATTTGTTGGTCTATCAATTAAATCTTATAAAAAAAAACTTTATTAAGGTCACTATATTTGATAGAGCATGGATGATACTTAATGAATTTTGTTTATATTTGTCACCGATGATCTTATTAATTGAATGTCTGGTTCGGTTTTGTTTAAATAAATGATATTTTTCGTAATACTCGGCTTGTTCCCGGAGCGTGTGCAATAATTCAAGTAGTCGTGGCTTTTTTTTTAAATTCGCCGTTCAATGTTTTGTGCCATGCTTCTACTAAATTTGTGGTACGGTGTCGTTTGCCTTCACGATTCCAAATTCTAATTGGCATTGAAGAGTTGCTAAGCTAAAAATCAACAAAATAGTCATTAAAAAATTTATTTTTTTCATTTTCTGGCGCTATCCTCATAATGGCCAACGGGTGTTGACCATTATGGGGATAGCACCTCGACGTCATTCAATGGTAAATGGGCCAAAGCAGCACATTTGCTCACGTGATCTTTTCCCTCTTTTGTAGAAATAATAATTAAATAATAATTATCTTTTTTTTTTTTTTTGGAACGAAGTTCCTTATCGCGCGTTGTGAAAGGGGGCTGAACGGAAAAAATTCTTACGAAAAAAAGTTGTCACGACACTTTTTTTATCAATAGAAGTGTACGTTAATTTCGCCATTGTTATCACAAGACCGTGTGGCCTAATGGATAAGGCGTCGGACTTCGGATCCGAAGATTGCAGGTTCGAGTCCTGTGACGGTCGAAATATTATTTTGTTAATTTTATTTGTAAATTATTTATTTATTTATATTTTTTTCGTTGATTTAATATTTTGTGATAATAATATACAGTATTTTCAAAATGAGTTTCATTTTTGCTATAGTAAGCTATTGTAAGCTGTGCGGCGTCACCGCACAGCTTACAATAGCTTGCAAGGGTTTCAGTGCAAACTGTTTCTTTGTCTGTCAAAATGTTTCTCTGTCTGTCTCTCTCTCTCTTATAGAAAGCAAGCCAGATATTTTCATTTCTATTTCGACGATTATTTTTGTTGAGTGTATACAGGTTTTTTGTAAATAATAAATAATAAAAAATAATAATAATAATGAATCCTGACAGTGTTTCTGCACAAGTTCCGGATATTGCTGATGGAGTTAGGTAAGTAGAGATTATATACAGATAATAATAAATGCTTTTGTATTTTTAGCAAGTACGCACTATAACCTAAAAAAAAAAACAAAAAAATCAAAAAAAAAACAAAAAAAAAAAAACCTACTGATAAAGTTTATATAACATTATATTTGTTAATAATAAAAAAAATATTATTATAACTTAAAAAAAATAAAATTTTATTACAATTCCTTCACTAATTAATCGAAAGGAACTTCGTTCCATCCGGGTGACATCCGTCCCTTGACACCTCTCAAGTTTTTTTTTTTGGTTTCTTGCCTTTTTCGTCAATGCTTGTCTGAAATGGAAGATGCACCCTTTAAATTGCGCAAACCCCTCTGTATCATTTTTGTTGATTGTACTTCGGTTAAATCTCGTGGACCCGTTGGGAATTGATATATGAAAGTTTTAAAACATATTTTAAAATTTCATGGACCCAGTGGGAATAGAAGAACAATAGAGTCATGGACCGGTACCACTTTAATTATCTTTAGATAGGTTCCTAATTATCAGTAAGAACTATCACCTACTTATTTAGTAAATTGTCTTGCCTGAGTCAAAACTTAAAATGTGGGTGCAATTGACACATTATTCAAGATTTTATATTGGTATATCCTATGCTATTAAGGAAAACAACCACTTAAAACCCACAGTGTATATTTGCAACAAAAGACCAAAGCCTTTTTTGACATTCATTCATCTCCAGTACCTAATTAAAACGTTACATCTCCCAAACGTCTCCGAGGCTGCATGCGAGCGTCCCCTCTAACGACCGCAAAAACGGTGACAGAAGTACAGACAGCGCACTGCCTGAGCAGAAGCTTCCTGTTTCTCTAATCACTAGACACATTGTAGGGTTTTCTGTTTAAGAGCGTTTACGCCGCACACTAGCGCCACTAATAAAAAAAAAAACATATCTAGTAATTAGAGATAGAAAATCAAATTATGCTCAACAAACTATTTGAATGAAGTAATTTAGCATTTTTACGGCACCTAATGAACACCTCACATGTTATGGTTTAGTTAAATAAGACGTTACGGCCACTTTTAACTATAACGCCATATTTAACTAAACCATAACATGTCAGGTATTCATTAGGTGACGTAAAAATGCTAAATTACTTCATTCAGATAGTTTGTTGAGCATAATTTGATTTTCTATCTCTAATTACTAGATATGTTTTTTTTTTCATTGGCGGCGCTAGTGTGCGGCGTAAACGCTCTTAAGCAAGGTATTCATATTTATCTAAGAAGAAAAATTAAACAGCCAACACAAAAATAGAACAGTGCCTAGTCTTTTCATGAAATGACTGGAGGGCAGATTTTTATTGTTTCAAGTTTACCTGCGAGGCCAGTCTTGTTATTTTTGCAGCTGTACTTGAACGAAATTTGTATGAAATTTGTGGTATTTCATTTGCAAAGATGAATCTGCATAGCCATCGGTTGCAATAACCGTTGGATAGATCTCAAAAAATTAAAAAAGCAGTAACAAAATTCAGCGCTTACGTCAGTCTTCCCGGTAGCATAGCGGTCAGTGCAGCCGCCCGGATTGCGGAAGACCCAGGTTCGATTCATGGCTGGGTCGGGTAGGCATTTAATTTTTTCACTCTAAATATGTAAATTTTTGTAAATTACACGGTTTTCGACCTTACGTTAAAACATTAGAGGTGATATTCCCATGCACACGTATTCGCGTATTGTGCACACCAAGTATTTCTTTCCATTTCACGGTTTTAGACTTTAATACCACGGAATAAGATTCCATATGGTGATCCTAGAAGAATAGGTGCTTGAAGTATTGCGTGATATTGTGGAGTGTGAAACCAATTTAATTTAGGTTCTATTTGTATGATTGTTTTGTTATAAAAATAACCATTGTCAATGCACATTAAGTGTGCAAAATGAATAGTGGTTCCTTGATATATCGAATAATTGAGGGTAGTTAATAACTGTTTTCTAAATCAATTAGCGGCAAGATGTTTTGTATTTAAGGGGCTTTTCTATTTTAAATAAATCAGTTCTAATTTCAATCTCGTCTGAGACTTGTCATTATGGCTTGCCGTGGTTTTGTTGCATACCTCGATCTTTATGTTGCTCTACGTAACAACGATAATCTTCGTGACTACAATTACCTTTTAAATACTTTAAAGTTAAATAGTAATCTTCAGTTAAGTGAATCTTCGGAGAATGAGCTAAAGAATAAGAATAAGAAACATTTATTGACCTGCACAAAAACAAATACAAACAGATGAGAAAAATAAAAATAAAATAAAAAAGAAGAACATCTTAAAACAATTAACACAATCACAAAAAATAGAAATAAAAATAAAAGAGAAAGAACACTATAAATAACTACGATATGTGCAAGGCCAACGGGTAGCTGTCTCAGCGATGCTTTTGTGGCAATACACATAGTGCCACAGAAGCGCTGGTTTTCAGACAGCTCCCTGAAAGTGAAGTGGCGACGACTTGTGGTGTGACAAAAATAATATACTACATAAATACTAATAGGAAAATTATATACTTAAAAACACTTACACATACATTAAGAAAAAAAAAAAAATAAAAAAAAAAATATATATATATATATAGAATGGCTGCATGTTCACTATGCCCTTGCCTTTGCCTTCACCGAACAAAAGAAACAAGAAAAGAGAAAGAAAAAATATATAAACCTACTTTAAAATCAACCAACAAAGAGAAGAAGAATATAACTCTACTCTTTGAAGAAGAAGAAAAATTAAAATTAATAATTTAACCATGCATGTCAAAGTCAAATCAAAAAGAAAGTTATCTATTGGTTTAATTAACCCTATGTCTTTGCCACGTGTGTTGGTCGTCGACGTGGCAATGGAAAAATAACTTATATTATGAAGTGCACAATGTTCACTCATGCGCAAATTCCACAACATGGCGAGAGACAAAAGAAATAAACCTTCCCTACAGCCGCATCAACCCTTGTCGTGAAGAAACCGTAAGTAAGTGTCCAGTCAACGAAGTTCTTTTTTCTTTTTGTAATTTAAGAAAATGCATTTTAGTTTTAAGTTTTAATGTGTACTTTGTTTTTAGGTCACGTATCGGTGGTGGAAGGTCATTCCAGCACTGAGAGGCGGCATATCTAAAGGACCCTCTAAAAGCCATTGTTCGGTGTTTGGCAGTCACAAAGACGTGAGTACATGCTCTTTTCTGATATCTGATGCGATCTTGAACCCATACCAGTTTGTTGTAAAGATACTGTGGCCTCCCCGTGCTGATGACACCAAACAATAAGGTTGAAAGGTGGAGCCTTCTGCGTGCTTCCATTTTGAGGGAGTCGGCTGCATTAAGAAAGGGCGTGATGTGCGACCGAGGTGGGATGTGGTAGCAAAACCGAGCACAAGCATTTTGCACACGTTGGACAAGCCCAGCAGACCTGGACAGGAGGCATGGAACATAAACAACATCACAATAGTTGAGTTTGGAGAGAATAAGGGACTCACATAATTTAATTCTAAGTTCTATGCTAATATAAGGTCTTATTTTGTATAGTAATTTAGTTAAGTCTGTAAAAACAGTTTCGGGCGCAGTCCATGACATGACTTTCAAAGTTAAGGTGGCTGTCGAGGGTGATTCCCAGGTTTCGGGCTGTGTGTACACGTTCAATGGGTTCCCCTTGTATATAAATATTAAAAAGTGTGGCAGTATCATCATATTTTAGTAAGTTACTTTTTGTACCTAGTAACATAAGCTTGGATTTAATAGGATTCAGAACAAGGCAGTTTGACTTGCACCAGTGGGCCAAGTTTTTCAGGTCATCATTAATACTAGCAGCAGCAACGGCATGATCTGTTGGTCTGAAGGACAAATACAACTGCAGATCATCTGCATATAAGTGGTGATGGCAATGGGTAATGCTCTGTATTATGTCTGCGCTGTAAAGTATGTACAGGATTGGACCAAGAATGGAACCTTGCGGGACACCCCGTGTGACCATTTGGGGGGAGACCTCAGCCTTGATCCATCAGCCAATGTTAGCTCTACATACTGCTGTCTACACGAGAGATAACTATCAAACTACCTTACCGCCCTGGCATCAGCTCCATAATAAGCTAACTTAGATAAAAATAAATTTATATTTATAGAATCGAATGCGCGTGAAAAATCAAGTAGCAGCATTGCCGTCACCTTGCCCTGGTCCTGGGCAGCGAGGAGATTATCAACAACATCAGCAAGAGCAGTAGCAGTACTGCAGCCCTTGCGAAACCCAGACTGGTAGATAGGAAGGATGTTGTGACATTCAAGGTATTTAGTGAACTGATTGCAAACTATCTTCTCCAAAACCTTGGAGATACATGGAAGTAAGCTAATACGTCGAAGGTCCATCTCAGAAGAAGGCTGGCTATTCTTTGGAAGCGGCTTAACGACAGCAGTCTTCCAAATCCGTGGAAAAGTGCATTCCTCCATAAACCGGTTGATCATGCTAGTGATGGTGCCCAGCGACTGAGGCAAAGTAAGCAGCAACATATCCAAAGACACACCGTCATCACCCTGTGCATTGGATCTGAGCCCTCTAATAGTTTTCAAGACCAAATCTTCACCCACTGGCTGAAGTGTGAAAGTAGCTGAGCAGCCCCTATGGTATTCCAAGTAGGTCAGCTGAGATATGGACACTTTATTTTCACCAGGGACATTCAAGAAATGCTCGTTTATTACCCTGGGCTCGTCGAAGCAAGGTGGCAGTTCAGAAACAGCCTTTGTGTCGGGTAGCACACTGTTTTTGAGATTCCGCCATAGTTGCTTAGAATTTTTTAACTGCGCGTTTATATGTTTATCAAAGTAACATGCCTTTTCCCTTTCAATAGCTGCAACCACAAGGTGCTTCATTGTTTTATAACTTTCTTTATGAGCTATGGTACTACTTAACTTGGATTTTTTATGGTAATCATCTCTGATGCGCATCATATATCTGACGGTATCTGTAATCCATGGGTGAGGAGGGTGTCTAAAAATACGCTTTCTAACTGGAGCATGTAAGTCAAATAATGTGCATACACAGATGGTAAAAGCCTCAGCCAGGGAGTCGACATTATCGATTTTGCAGAGATTACTCCAATCTATAGCGTCAAGGTCGCCATTAAACCGCTCCAAAACAATGTCCCTCAGAGGCCTATAGGTAACCCAGCGGGGACAGCTTGGGTCCCTTAATTTTGAATTCGGCTGTTACCATAGCATGCTTACCAAGGTCTGGAGAATACTTGACCTGAACATGAAGAGCTCGAATATCAGCACAAATCACATCTATAAGAGTGCTAATGTGATCCGTGAAATGTGTAGGCTCTGTTACTATTTGGGTCAAGCCGGTACTGTGCAGTAGTTCTATTAGTAGTTTGAATTTTCTGCTGCCACAATCTAAACAGTCGATGTTAAAGTCACCCACTAAGATTACACCGTCGCGGTCATTAAAAGAGGTAATGGTATCCATAAGTGCATCAAAAAATAAGTTTACATCAAGCCACGGTGGCCTATAGGCTGTCCCTATCATGATGACCCGATTCTGCAGGCGAACACTTAACCACATTTGTTCCACTGCCGCTGTGCAGGGATGCCGATATATCCGCACGTTGACACCCTTCCGTATATACAACTTGTTGATTTGCATTCACGCCATATTCATAGCAGCGGTCGTAATGCTTATACTTATTACAAATAAATTATAAAAAAAATATGAAAAAATAATAATCATATTTTCAAAATCTGTAAATACGAATCGCACGTCTGCGTAGCACTAAAAAATAAACGCTCGTTCGCGTACGCCCGCTCACCCGACCACGCGTAGGTAGCAACAAGCTCGAGCTTCGCGGCGCGCCCGCAGCTTTGTCGGCGCGGCGAGCGCCGGCGGCCGGCGGGCGGCGGGCGCACGCCGCACGCATCAAAGCCAGTGTGCCGCGCAACCCCGAACGAGTGACACATTTCTTGGCCCTAGCAAATTTGGAGCGAAACGTGTTCTTAGGTATGTTGTTTGTGTGTGTAAAAAAAGTAAAATGACGGAAAATTATTCTAACGTAGAACTTGTGGAGATGGTGCGATTATACGCAATTAGTGGGAACAGTCTACGTCGAGCCGTGGTCATGTTTGTGGAAATGTTTCCAAACAGACCAACTCCATCGCGCGAGGTAATGCTTGCTGCCACGCAACGACTGAGGGATCATGGCCAGTTCAACGTTCCTCGACATGCGCAGGGTCGCGGCAGTGTGGGCCTCTCAGTCGATTTGCAAGAGCAAATACTCGAATACTTCGAGAGGGAACCACGTGCCAGTACTCGTGATGCTGGCCGCCACTTCAATGTCCACCACACAACAGTCTGGCGGCTTCTTAAGTCGGAGCAACAGCACCCGTTCCACTTCAGAAGAGTTCAAGAATTGAACGAGCAAGATCATGCCGCCCGGGTTACTTTTTGTCACTGGGTACTAGAACACCGAAAAGCCAGCATTCTATGGACGGACGAGTGTATGTTTACGCGCATCGGTGTTTACAACGTCCACAATGAACATTGGTGGGCTCACCGCGAACAGAACCCGCATAAGACCAAAAAAGATTCGTTCCAGCATAGGTTTAGCATCAATGTGTGGGCTGGCATTGTTGGTGGACATTTACTCGGGCCCTATTTCATCGAGGGTTATCTCAACAGCAACTCGTATTTGCAACTTTTGCAGCACGTAGTTGACGTAATGCTTGACGACGTGCCACTAGCTCTTCACCGGAATCTCTTTTACCACCAGGACGGGGCGCCTCCGCATTATGGACGCCAAGTGCGCGATTATTTGGACGAAGTGTTCGGAACCCAGTGGATTGGTCGAGGTGGGCCAGTGCCCTGGCCTCCGAGGTCGCCAGACTTGACTCCGTGTGACTTTTATTTGTGGGGAGACATAAAAAGAATGGTTTATAAAGACGAAATCACGAGTGTTGTGCAGTTAAAACAAAATATTTTAATGGCTTTTGAGAGTGTAAGGTCAAATCGTAGTGTGCTGCAAAAGTTACCTAGAAACTTAAGGCGCCGTGCTCATTTGTGCATAGAACGTGAAGGTGCCCACTTTGAGCAGTACCTGCGAGTATCTTAAACATGATCAGTAAGTACACCTAATAATAGTTTATTGCAACAAAGTATACTTATGCGTAAGAGTAAGCCACTTTACCACAGAATACATAATAGTACCTACAAGTTTACGTAAGTTCATCGACTTAATGTCCGCCCGCTGCGCTCTTATGTACCTACTACGGTCTGCACACCTATTCTCGTCAGTCGACGGTCGCTATTCTAATTTACACTGAGATCATTTTATTAATCAATCGGTTCCTTATTTCTTTCTCCGTGTTAAAAGTATTTTTTAGTCATTAAGTGTACCAATTACGATCAGCTGTAAAATTATGGCGGGAATGCAAATCTACAACCTGTAGAAACCAACCCCACCCCCCCTCCCGTCCCGAACGTGACCAGGTCTTGGGTTATGACGTAGGCGGTAACCCAAGAGCCTAGGTGCCCTGTCATCGTGTCCTGATCTCAGCCAAGTTTCATTTATTGCCAAAATGTCCGGGGACACCTCCTCCGCAGCCACAATGAAGTTGTCATGCCCTGTGTTTAGCGACCCTGCATTAAAAATACTAACCTTAAGAAAACCTAAAGAACTGGTGTCGTCGATTTTGTTACCGTATTTGTACCAAATGGAGCCAATCTCGCAGGTGTGTTGATAAATTCATGCAAAAGAATTCGGACTGGTTAAATTCCCAAATTGAATGGCCAGATTGTTTTAAGGAAAATGTAGTTCCCATACAAGAAGAAATACCTAAGGAAATACCAGTGGAATTACAAGACGAAGTGATTGTCCCGTCCTCATCTGATGCTTCAACTTCAACGTCCATTGTTGGAAGGAAGTCTTTCGAAGACTTATCGAACAGACAGAAGAGAAGACGTACTACAGAATTACGGTCCAGTTGCAGTGATGAAGAACTTTTGTTCTCCACAGAATGTACGTTGAAATCTGCGGGAAGGTCTGATTTGGCCAGTGTTATGAGATACCTATTGGAGAATCCTGAGGAGGTTTCCAAAGTTAGGAAAATGATTAGCGGACAAAGCTCGTCATACCGTGAAGTTTCTCCAAAGAAAGCATTCGCTCTTTACGTCAGTATGCGGTTATCAAAGTGGCGTTACTTAACTTTAAGAAACTTTAGTCTACAAGAAGGGCTCAAATACCCTAGTTATGGTATTTTACTAAAAGAGAAAAGTGAATGTTATCCAAAAAAAGTAGACATATTAATATCAGAAAATTCCGCGAAGATCCGATTGCAAGCACTGCTTGACCTTACAGTGCAACGATTAATTCTCTCACTAGATTTGAAGTTGGACCCAGATTCTCATTTAGTGCTGCATAGTAAGTGGGGCTTTGACGGTGCATCAAGCCAATACCATCACAGGACTTCTACAAGTGAAAGTGATCTTTCATCTGTATTTATGGCTAGCCTGGTGCCTTTAAAACTTATAACCGCGAGTGGTGACACAGTGTGGCAGAATGACCGGCCATCTTCAACTGCGAGCTGCCGACCTTGGTCTTTCAAGTTTATGAAAGAGACGGAGTCTAACGTGAAGGACGAGATGGCTGCATTTGAAGCTGAGGTTGCTGCGTTAACTCCGACACAATGTCAAGATACTTTGGTTAGCCACAACCTTATGTTGACCATGATAGACGGCAAAATACATTAAATCATATCGGAAACAAGTGCTGCTGTTTGTGATCTCTGTAAGGCTCGTCCGGTAGAAATGAATAAGTTGCAAGAAATAAGGTCAAAACCTGTCAATGAAGACATGTACAAGCATGGTTTGAGCTCGCTACATGCGTGGATTCGATCCATGGAGTGTTTATTACACATTGCCTTTAAAATGGATATAAAATATTGGCAAACCAAGGGGGATGACATGAAAAATATAGTAAAACTCAGGAAAGATCAATCCAAGAAGCTTTCAGAAGAGAGACGGGTTTACTTTTAGATGTGGTTAAACAAGGCAGCGGAAACACAAACACTGGTAACTCTGCCAGACGTTTTTTTGCTGATCCTGAGTTGACTGGACGCCTTACTGGACTCGACCAAAATTTAATAAAAAGAATTGCGGTCATATTAAATTGTGTTTCGTCTGGAAAAAATATTAAGTATAAAAGTTTAAGTCGTATTGTGATGCAACAGCAGACTTATACGTGGAACTTTATTCCTGGTATCATATGCCATCGAGTCTGCACAAATTACTTATACATGGTCCGCAAATAGTGGAACATTTATCTGTAGTTCCCATAGGCTTTTTGTCAGAAGAAGCATCAGAAGCCAGGAATAAAGACTTTCGCAAGTATCGAGAAAATAACACCCGAAAGCATAATCCGATAGCAACCAACGAAGACATCCTTCATAGTCTACTACTATCATCAGATCCCCTTTTAAATAGCTTGCAACCAGCAATGAAGAGTCGCGTCAAGAAAACGTCAATAAAAGAAGTTGATGATTTATTGGAAACAGTCAACGAGACTGAATTTGTTGACGTTTCTTTATTACTTGACGAAGACCCTAGTAAGGATGATGATGACTATGACGACGTTTTTGAAGACCGATGAAAATTAATAAAATTAATTTGTTTACGATTTAAATTTTTTGTTTTGATCGTAATTTGGGCAAGAAACATAATTGCTATATAATTGTATGTATCTTTCATATTTTTAATTGTATGTATCTTTCATAGTTTCATATTTTTACATTATTTTTAGAGAAGACACATCTACTATGTTCTGTATTATAAACTGATTATATTTTTTGTTCCTTTTATTACGTGAGTCTTGATGAGTTTGTTTATTTTAAATTAATTTTGTAATCTTATACCTACCTTAATTGATGACTATGTTTTGTATTATAAACGTGTAATTATATTTTTTATGTTCGACTTATTACATGTTTATTAATGTGTTTGTTTATTTTTGAAATAATAATGTATGTATGTATAATAATAATAATAATGTTATATAAATGTTTCTTGGAATTAATATTGAATATAAGAATTTTTAGCATATTTAATGTTTAACTTTTCCCTTGGACATTATTCGATTTATTCTTAGGCATACAATCGGAAAATATCACGCAGCACTATCTTGTTTATACCTATTACCTAGCTGCCGGCTATACACCATAAAAACCGTTTTGGAATAAAAAAATAGGTAAGTAGGTACAATATCATCAAACTTAACAAGTAAAATCACTCTCTTATTTTCAATTCGATGTTAGATTCATTTAAAATAGAAAAGCTCTTTAAATACAAAAACATCTTGCCGCTAATTGATTTAGAAAACAGTTATTTACTACCCTCAATTATTATCGAATAATTGAAGGTCAAGGAACCACTAATCATCTTGCACAGTTAATGTGCATTATCAATGGTTATTTTTTAAACAAAAAGAGTTATTAACTAACGACTTAAAAGTTACTACAATTGTGATTATTTCTTAATCAGGTGAGGTGAATTCAAAAAAATGTTAATTTATTAAGTACCTACTTATGTCGGTATGTATGTCGGTTAATTAGGAGTAGCCCATAATACTATTTGTACTACTTTCCATAATGTTGATTATTATCTTTTTATAATTTTTCATCATAACTCCGAAGGGGCGCGTGAGGGGCACCATGTGTGAATGAATGAAAGTTTACAAATAATATGTAAATACCAAATTTAAAAACCGCTAACTGAAACAAGGAGGGAATCGAGAGTTACAATTTTTTGAGTGTTGCTTTCCATACAAAATTAACTATTTTTATTTAATTACTAAGAAACTATGACTCCAATAAAAATTATAGCATTCACTAAAGAAGTGTGCAGAAAGACGGGCCGGCTATAGCCTTCGATATTTTTTTACACTTAAGAGCCACAACTGCTTTAGCAGACAAATTTAGTAACTACTACCGTATATTTCAATATCAAGTGTCCCCAAATTGGATTCTTTAATTTCCTAGGTGTCACTTAACATGTTTTTTTACACCTTCAAAGATGTCTCTATTACGATCATTAGTGTGCGCACTCACACTGCCGCAGCTGTTATAGCAGCGACAATTGTATGGCGTTTTGTTCTCTTGACCGGCAAGTGCGCCGCTGAGTGGACGTGACGTGAGAGTGGTTTGCGCGCGGTTTTTGATCAACGTTAAAGATGAACATATTTCGTTTTTCTGAGTAAATATTAAACACATTTACTTAAACCAAAATTCTTTAAAACACAACAATATCTATTATAATTCAATATTTGCATACCTATAAGCTCGCCCGTATTGGAGGAAGAATTGATCAAGATACGGTGGAACATAGTTGGATTATCTGAAGTCCGTAGAGAGGGAGGACAAACAAACTGACAAACAACTGTTCCAAGGTGGTGTCGGTTTCATTGTCCACAAGTCCCTCGTGAACAACGTTGTCGAGACCGGGAGTGTCTCGCCAAGGGAAGCGTACCTTATACCCAGAATAACCAAATGGTATTCGTTGAAGGTCATAGGTCATACAGGTTTATGCTCCTACTACGACACGCCCTGACGATGTGGTGGAGGCTACGTATGAGGACATCTCTAGAGCCATACAAGCCTCCAAAACTCATTACACCGTTGTCATGGGAGATTTTAATGCAAACCTAGGCAAACGAAGCGGCTGCGATAAGATGAGAGTGGGACGATTTGGGGTTGGTAATCGGAACTCCTGCCTGGGGCCAAGTGCTGGCGGACTTTCTGGAAAAGGAGAGACTCTATGACAAAACCTTTTTGGGGAAGGCTGAACGCCGCAAGTGGACCTGGATGAGTCAACAAAAATCGAGATTGACTTTATTATGTCGACGAGGAAGCAAATATTCAATGATATCACTGTGATCAATGCGATCACCGGTTGGTAAGAGGCACATTGAATATCAACGTTAAGCTGGAAATATGTCCATTGATAAGGTCTACTCTCCGCCGTCCTGCACCCATCCAAATGCAAAACCCGGAAAGCTTTCAGTTCGAATTGCAGAATCGCCTCGAGTGCCTTAATGATTTCGTAAATGTGGACGAATAAAGCAACAGGTTTGTGGAAACTGTTCAAACGGTTGGGTCCAAGTTTTTTAAAACCCATCGTACAAAAGAAACCAAAAAGTTCTCAGACCATACCCTAAAACTAATGGAAGAGCGGCGTGCAATGATTCTGCTTTCCCCAGGTGATACATCTCAGTTTCGGCAGCTAAATAGGCAGATCTCGTAGACTTTGACTCGACACGCGCCGATTTAATACTAATCGTATTAAAGAGGCCATTGAGCGGAACAAAGGCTCTAAAGTGTTCGCAAAAGATCTGGGTATTGGGCAGTGCCAACTGACGACGCTGAAAATCGATGACGGCAGAACTGTCACGACCAGGTCCGATGTTATTGGAGAGGTTGAGCAGTTCTATGGACAGCTTTACACCTCCACTCGGCCACATGTACAAAGCTTAGCTAAAGACCCTAGAGCTAAGTTAACCCGGCACTATACTGAAGACATCCCGGGCATCAGCCTGTACGAGATTAGTATGACTTTCAAACAGCTCAAGAACGGCAGGGCACTAGGTGCTGACGGAATTACGGCCGAGCTTCTGAAAGCAGGCGGAAGACCGGTACTCGTAGCTCTTCAGAAGCTGTTTAATTCCGTCATACTGGGGAGCAGAACGCCAGGGACGTGACACGAAGGTATGGTGGTACTGTTCTTCTAAAAGGGCGACAAAACCCTGCTGAAGAACTACAGACCCATTTCTCTTCTAAGCCACCAAGCTATTTTCGAGAGCCATAACGAATAGTCTTGCACGCAGGTTTGATGACTTCCAGCCTATCGAACAAGCCAGTTTCCGAAAAGGCTTTAGCACCATAGACCACATAAATACGCTGCGACAGGTTATACAAAAGACCGAAGAGTATAACCAGCCTCTTTGCTTAGCGTTTGTGGACTATGAAAAAGCCTTCGATTCGATTGAAACATGGGCCGTGCTACAGTCTCTCCAGCGGTGCCAAATTGACTATCGGTACATCGAAGTGTTAAAGTGTTTGTATGAAAGCGCCACTATGTGAGTCCGTCTTCAGGACCAGGGCTCGAAACCTATCAGCTACGGCTGGTTATCGGACCAAATTCGAATGACTACAAAAAAGCGACGGATTCGTACATATCAATCATCATCTTAGGCCTTATCAGAAGGCTCAAGGTCACTCAAAGAGCAATGGAGAGGGCTATGCTCGGGGTTTCTCTGATCGAATCAGAAATGATGAGATCCGCAGAAGAACAAAGGTTACCGACATAGCCCGAACCATGCCCGAACAGTAATTGCTAAGCTCAAGTGGCAGTGGGCAGGGCACATTGCTTGCAGGACTGATGGCCGCTGGGGCAGAACAATCCTTGAGTGGCGACCGCGTACGGAAAGCACATTGTGGGCAGACCTCCAACAAGGTGGACCGACGATCTGGTAAAAGTCGCGGGAAGCCGCTGGATGCGAGCAGCATAAAACCGGTCGTTGTGGAGATCCTTGGGGGAGGCCTTTGTTCAGCAGTGGACGTCTTTTGGCTGAGATGATGATGACAGTTTGTTGTAATTTGTGAGCTAAGAGGACTTTGTAGCCTTTGCTATAGACGCGTTTGCTGTATTTGTGTACTTGATGACCATTACCAGTGACGGAACGGATAAAGCAGGCGAAGGCTATAGCCGGTGCGTCCTATTTGTATATTAATTGACTATTTACCAGTGACGGAACGGCTAGAGCAGGCGAAGGCTATAGCCGGTGCGTCCTATTTGTATATTAATTGACTATTTACCAGTGACGGAACGGCTAGAGTAGGCGAAGGCTATAGCCGGTGCATCCTATTTGTATATTATTGACTATTTACCAGTGACGGAACGGCTAGAGTAGGCGAAGGCTATAGCCGGTGCATCCTATTTGTATATTATTGACTATTTACCAGTGACGGAACGGCTAGAGCAGGCGAAGGCTATAGCCGGTGCGTCCTATTTGTATATTATTGACTATTTACCAGTGACGGAACGGCTAGAGTAGGCGAAGGCTATAGCCGGTGCATCCTATTTGTATATTATTGACTATTTACCAGTGACGGAACGGCTAGAGCAGGCGAAGGCTATAGCCGGTGCGTCCTATTTGTATATTATTGACTATTTACCAGTGACGGAACGGCTAGAGTAGGCGAAGGCTATAGCCGGTGCATCCTATTTGTATATTATTGACTATTTACCAGTGACGGAACGGCTAGAGCAGGCGAAGGCTATAGCCGGTGCGTCCTATTTGTATATTATTGACTATTTACCAGTGACGGAACGGCTAGAGTAGGCGAAGGCTATAGCCGGTGCATCCTATTTGTATATTATTGACTATTTACCAGTGACGGAACGGCTAGAGCAGGCGAAGGCTATAGCCGGTGCGTCCTATTTGTATATTATTGACTATTTACCAGTGACGGAACGGCTAGAGTAGGCGAAGGCTATAGCCGGTGCATCCTATTTGTATATTATTGACTATTTACCAGTGACGGAACGGCTAGAGCAGGCGAAGGCTATAGCCGGTGCGTTCTATTTATATACTTATTTACTACTAGCTGACCCGGCGGACTTCGTACCGCTTTGACAGTTTCCATGACAACAAAAGAAACATTTTTTATTGGAAATTATTTTTTTTTTTTTTCACTAATTCCGTTACTTATTATTTATGTTTCTCACCGTTTAAACCTTCCCTAAACTTTCACAAATATTTCAAAATCAAAATTAGCCAAATCGGTCCAGCCATTCTCGAGTTTTAGCCACTCAAACGAACAGCAATTGATTTTTATATATATAGATGATACTAACACTTATTCTAAATAGCTGTTGCCCGCGACTTCGTCCGCGTGAGCTAAAGGCTGTAGTCTGAACAGTTTAATTTTTATGTAGGTATCTATTTAAGCTTATTAGCTTATTAGGGTACCTATAATAAAATTATATGCATCGGAAATGTAGAAAATTGACATTGTATTTACCGACATACGTACATCTACTCACTCTTAATATCCTTTCAGCTGGGAATGCTGAGATAGACAAAGACAATCGATCTCCATTTAGTGTGGTTCTGGCATACTTCCTGTGCCTCCTTTACGTTCATCATTATTTTCATACATTATCTCTTATTCTTTCGACTATCATCTCTGCCATGTACATACATATATTCAGTTTGAAGCACAGAATCGTCCCGTTCATACAGATTCTCACTCAGTTTCCCGTTTCAATTATCCCTCCACATACATTCAGTATACAACACCGTTTCTCGGTGGGTTGCGCGTATTTGCTACGTCATACAAACCTGAAATGGGTTTACTGACGCTCAATTATATGTAATAAAATTGGTATTTTACAGCTCAGGTACTCGTCCGGAGTCGTCCTAGGCTGGTGTATCTTAGCTAAAATGTGTCTACTGTTATACTGTCCAACCACGGACTTCAAAATATTTTTTGCCTTGTCCACCGAAGCTGGATATCGAGTAGCAGGTAGCGGTCTAGGATTATTGGTTGTCGGCCAGAAGGCACAAAAAACTATTTACCAACTATGTTCTTATTCGTAGATACAAAATATCAATAAATTGAGAACTGTAATAAATTATATTATTGTCTATTAGGTAATACATTATAGTATTTTATGTTACATATATACTTGCGATAAATTTGAACTTCTTCGTGGCATCTTGTTAGGTAGGTAGCTTTTTAGAGGTAGATCACAGGACACAGAAAGAAGTCACCTCTAATAAAAAAAAATCTGAAGCCCGTGCCTCTAATACAGTTGTACCCTGCAAACTTAAACATTTTTGCAACTCTGATACCAGAGGTAGCCATCGTCTTATGCGATAGAAGAATGGAAAAACCATTTTTCTATAATTTAGAAGTATGTACAAAATTCATTATTTAAAGGTTTTATGATATTAAAATTGTTATGATACTTACTTGCTTATATTGTATCATTGAACACCGATTTATCCTATAAACATGTTAAGAAACCAAAGTAAGAAACCGCTTACATGTAAAATAAGTACTGAAATAAGTGTTTAACTTACCTGCATCAAATGTTTCATAAAACTTTTACACAATGAATAAATCTTATTTGAAAATTAATAAGATCTGAATAAGTACTGAAATATTTAACGTACCTGCATAAAAAAACTTTACAAAACTACTTTACTTTAAAAAAACTTTTACACAATGAATAATTAATATAATTTGAAAATTATTAACAAAATAAAAATAGGTACATAATGCATTGCAAAACATCAAAATTTCCTTCGTTTCAAAATTTGAGCGCCAATTTTTTTTTTAATTTTCCTGTTCTCGCGTTTTTTCACCAAATAGATTTAAAAAAATAACATTAACAGCCGGTTGCACCAAAACTATCATTTTACGAATTTGTAAAAAGTAACGTAAAAAGTAAACGTATAATGTAAAACGTTGTTGTACCAAGCTTTGGGAAACGTTTTACGGTTACATTATACGGTTACTTTTTACGGAGCTCAAACCTTGCTACCTACACAATCGATATCTAAATAGAAATAGTATAAGTTTATTTTTTTCAAAACAACCGGGTTCGATTTCCGAGCTACGTACAGGTTTTTTTTAAATGTATGAATGCAGTTTTTCTTCTTATTAAAATCGATGACATGGTTCCTAAGGACAGATCTTCGTATGTCTTATAGTTTCAGACTTTCCCATACTGACAGATTTAAATGAGACACCCTGTATTTTTCTCCGGATTTTTTTTTGCATTTTGGTAAAAACCGGATCAAAATCCGTTCAGTAGTTCTCGAGTTTATCGACTTCAAACAAACAAACAAACAAACAAACAATTTTTTTTAAAACTATTCTATCGTGTTCCGTAAGTGATTTTAAGGCAACCTGTGTAATTTTTTTTTGATATCTTTCAATTACAGATTTTTTTATCCCTACGTTCTTATTATATGTATAGATGTATAGATTTACTAGTGACAGATCGGCTATAGCAGACGAAGGCTATAGCCGGTTCTGTCTTATTTGAATATTTGGTAAATGTTACCAGCGACGGGGCGGCTATAGCATTTCATACAAAAATGTAGTGTCAAAATAATGTTAAATATTCGGCCCAAGTGTCCGCGAACGTGTTAATATTAAATGCAGCTATGAAAACGTAACTGCTCGTCATTGTAGTTAAATATAATGTCGCGTACACCAAGTTTACACCAATCGACTTTTCATCATATTTTTTTTCTACTTCCCAAAGTCTACAGCTCTGTAGGCCGATTCTATTAAATAACTGCAACTACACTGCAGCGTCGCGTCTGTCAAAATGAGCAAATTTTGACGTTTCTGTTATGCAGCGCTACTGCCGTAGTGTAGCAGGGGCGGAGAAGTAACGCAAATAAGTATTCCACTAACAAAACTGCAATACACCTGCATGTTTATTGCAAAATAATCGTATTCCATTAAAATATTTTGACATTTGTGTAGTAATAACAGCAGTGTTGGTGCAGTTTTTGTGCAGGTTTATTGAAGTAGATTGTGAGCAACTTTTGCACAGCGTATTATAAGCATTTTACGTATTTAGCGTATTGTAACATTAGTTCTTTTAGTTTTATTGCAGGGTTCGCGCAGCTGTAGTGTAGTTGTGGTGCAGAGAATTTTAATGGAAATGGACGTATTCTACGTCTATTTCCTCGGCACTGCTCCTACACGCGACAAATGACAGGCGTAAACGTGCAGTTGCAGTTTTTTAATAGAATTGACCTCCTGGGAAGTAGAAACTACAGCCTGCAGAATGGGTTACCTACTGAGTGCAAAAACCGTATCATCGAATTTTGTTTCTTCGAAAACCTTTCAACGATATCTCTATACTGCGACGCCTTGTTTAATTGACGTCTTGTTACTGCGATGTTTCGTTACATCGAAAAACTGTACTGCGAACTATTTTACTGCGAAAATATTATACTGCGAAGCCTTGTTCAATCGACGTCTTGCGTTACTGCGACGTTGTTACTTATGAAAACCGTTGATTATCTTTATTTTTTATCATCATCTCAGCCAAAAGACGTCCACTGCTGGACGAAGGCCTCCCCCAAAGATATGAGGGGTATTTGCCGTAATCGCCACGCTTGGCAGGCGGGTTGGCGATCGCAGTAGGTTGAGGGTAACCTCAGAGAGATGCTGCTGCCCATCCTCTGGAATAGTCCCTTAGTCGGCTTTTACGACACCCACGGGAAGAGAGGGGGTGGTGCAATTCTTTATCCCCGGCACCACACAGGGGATTTTACTGCGAAAATATTATACTGCGAAGCCTTGTTCAATCGACGTCTTGCGTTACTGCGACGTTGTTACTTATGAAAACCGTTGATTATCTTTATTTTTTATCATCATCATCAAAAGACAATTCTTTGTGACAGTCAACAAAAAATGTAGTTAAAAACAATATAAAAAAAAACGAACGATGCTTACAGTAGTCGCATGATGTGTAACATTTGACATCTCACTTTTCGAAACAATATTACAATAGAAAATAGAATTAACAATGACGTTTATTTTTTTTTCTCTTTTTTTCTTTTTTTCTCTTTTTTCTATTTTTCCTTTTTTTTTCTTTTTTTTAATATTGTTTAAAAGTCTCTTACACACGAAATGGTTGAAATCAATATTACAATAGAAAATAGAATATAGATTTACAAATCCTAAAGAGAATGCAGTAAATACTGATTATAAGACATGTCACACTGTTATCCTGTTACACTGTTACGATCACATTTCTACTAAATCACTCCCACAAATATTACGACCTACAACGGACATTGGGCTTTACGTGTCGATCACTGGTGGCTTCCCCGACTAACACGTAACAGTTACAGGATCACACTGTTACGACCCTACTTCCGTCACTTTTCTACGAACTCTCTCCCACAAATTGTATATATAGAAGGCGAGCGGAAAGAAGTTACACATCAAAAATCATATGGTTACCGGGATAGGGATGTTGAAGCGGAAGACGTTGCCAGATCAGATTTCTCGAATTTCCCCTGATTCAAAATGATTTTTCCCCAAAATGATACCTTTTTTAGAAAAATTCCCCAAACCTGATTTGATGTAATTTACAAATAAAATTAGCATTATTATATTATTTATATACAAAACTTTTCAGTCAAACCGGATCAAACAAATTTAATGACTAACGAAATGAACGACGCTTTCAACTATCAATCAACAAACAATTTCCACTTTGTTTAGACTTGACTTCGTTGAGTTATTCGTTCGGAAATAGTCAACCTCAAAGTTGAAATTACTTCCCCAAAAATTTCCCCTAGAATATCATTTCCCCAAAACAAATGTCAATTTTTCCCCAAAATGGGGAAAAAAACCCCCAATCTGACTTCTTCCGAAGAAGTCACGGGCGGTCTATAAGTAGTAATGGTACATTTTTAACTGTAAAGGTGTTAGATGTTCATCACGTCAACATATACGACTGTTGGAACACTGTTGGTTTACTTTAAAAATCCCCAGAAAGCTCCTTTTAATACTTCAGTCAGAAAGAACCTCATAACAGACGTTAGTTAGTACGTACTGTAGTGATCGGAACTACTTGCACCGTGCACGGGCAGCTCTTTGGCCGACGCCGTGGCCTGAGTTCAAATTAAGAACCAAAAGAAGCTTGTGGAACGAAACAATGGAAGAACGGGATTCGGGGTCAGCTCGCCGAGACGCGTAGGGCACTTTCTATAATTGATTCGCTAAAGCAATAAAAGATAGTTATTTCATAGCCGCATTGTTATTTTAAGTAAAACTCCAGAGTTTTACAGTACCTACGTTGGTACTGTACGTTAACTTTTGTACTGTATGTATGACCAAAGAGAATTTAACACTATGTATGACATTGTGAAAATTTGAGGATGATGATGTCCTCCTAGACGTATCCGTCGACGGCGACACCCTTAGCTAGTGTTAGCGTTAGCCTGGACCCTTGCATGGGCGCGAGCGTGACTTGCAAAACCAAATTTTGTTTTGAACGTCCTGTTACAGGAAGCACAATAGAGAGACCCACTTGCATCATATGTATAGTTGTAGGAGGGCTTGGGTCGAGTTTTTCGAATCTGGCGTTTGGCGTCAAGATCTTCAAGACGGGCACGTTCAAAGTTTTGTAGACCCAGTTTGACAGCAGATCGCCAGTTCGATCTCCGAGTGGCAAGCTTCTCCCACAACCCACCAGGCGTGCCAATAGCAGTTAGGTGGCGTTTCAAGACCTCCCTGTAACGCAGATACTGTCCTCCCGGTTTGCGTTTACCTGAGCTAAGCTCAGAGTAAAACACTTGTTTTGGCAACCGGGAAGACTCCATGCGAACAAGGTGCCCACACCAGCGAAGTTGGCCCTTCATGAGAAGACACTCCATTCCGGACATCTTTGTTCGACGTAGAACCTCCGAATTTGGAACACGATCCTGCCAGCTCAGCCGAAGAATTGCTCGAAGACACTTCATATGAAAGATGTCAAGCCGTCTGATGTCTCCTTTGTACAGACACCAGGACTCCGAGGCATAAAGCAACAGAGGTAAATTATCGCTTTGTAAACAGCTAGCTTTGTGTGGAGTTTCAGATCATGTGACTTTCAAACACGTCGGTTTAGTCCACCAAAGGCCGCAGCGGCTTTCGCGATCCGTGCAGAAATTTCTGACTCGAGACGATTATCACTGCGCACTAGACTCCCAAGATACCGGAAAGTTTCTACTTCATCTAGAGGCTTTCCTCGTAGGTAAACAGCAACATCATCCGCAGATTTCCCTTTTGCAGGCTGTTTAAGAATCTGGGTTTTGGAAGCGCTGATTACTAAGCCAAATTTGCGACAGGATTCGTCTAAGTTGTCGAGATAATTCTGCAGGTCGCTCATGCTGTCAGCCATAAGGCAAACATCGTCAGCATACAGAACTTCTGTTACCGGAACACAGTGTACTTTGCGTTTTCTCTAAATCGCGTGAGGTCGAAGATGCTTTTGTCCATACGAACGTTTATGAAAATCGGACTCTTACAGTTCTTCAGAGCGTCATTCATTATTGCAGCAAAGTAGATGGCGAAAAGGGTCGGAGCCATAACACAGCCCTGCTTGACACCGCTGGTGACAGGAAACTGCTCTGTGAAGCTGTTCTCGTGACGTACACGGACTGTCATACCCTCGTGGAACTGACGCACTAAATTGACAAACTTCACAGGACAGCAACACTTTTCCAGAACTATCCAGAGGGCAGTCCTAGGAACGCGGTCAAAGGCTTTTTCTAGGTCCACAAAACACAAACAAAGGTCACGATGTTGTTCAATATTCTTTTCTTGAAGTTGCTTGACAACAAAGATGGCGTCAACCGTGCCTCTGTTAGGTCGAAACCCGCATTGAGTCTCGGGAAGGAAACTTTCGGCTAAGCTACTAAGGCATCTGTTGATGATGTGCGCTATTATTTTACCAGCCGAGGACAGCAAGGCAATGCCTCTAAAGGATCCGCAATCAGAGAGGTCTCCTTTGCCCTTATACAACTTGCTTATTGAAGCGTCCCTCCAGTCTTGCGGAAGTCCCAAATAAATATAATAATTAGAATAAACCGTATTTACCATCCATCATATTTTTTTTCCCCTGTGTGGTGCCGGGGATAAAGAATTGCACCACCCCCTCTCGTCCCGTGGGTGTCGTAAAAGCCGACTAAGGGACTATTCCAGAGGATGGGCAGCAGCATCTCTCTGAGGTTACCCTCAACCTACTGCGATCGCCAACCCGCTTGCCAAGCGTGGCTATTACGGCAAATACCCCTCATATCCTTGGGGGAGGCCTTTGTCCAGCAGTGGACGTCTTTTGGCTGAGATGATGATGATGATGATGATATTTTATTTAAAGGTTCCCGCATGAACAATAATTAGCCATCAAAAACAAACTTGTAAAAAAAAAACCAAGTAACAAAGCAGTTCTTCTACCGTAAAAAGTTGTGAGATCCATGTAATACCAAGTCGGTTAATTTATTCAGTCCCTACTCCTTCTGTCTTAAGTTATTAGTGTTATTACGTAATTAGCTGACCTAACAACATCATAAACTGACTAGGTGGTCTGGTGTATCTAGAAAACTGGACCGAAATTGCAAAATACTAAATTTTTTCCCTGATTTATACACTAAACACTAATTGTATTCAAAATTTGAAGCTTCTATGTCTGCTAGAAGTGCCTTAGAGTTTTGATGATCGGTCAGTGAGTGAGTGACAAAATTAAGAAACTTTGACTAGTTATAATTCTTAAACTACTGGTTCAAATTGAATAAAATTTAAAATATACCGTGTTTATACAATGCCTGCTTGGTTACTGATTAAAATTCAGGCTTTTAGTTTTATCCACAACGAAGTTATAGGGCATCGAAAATGACCTGGACTATTTCGAGAAAAGGATGGTACGGTCGCGGCCGTGCTGCTTTTTTGCTCGACTTGGCGGGGGCACTGCCGTGCCAGATAAGTGGCCGAATTATACGGTTCATATCCAAAATTAATTAGAATATCTAGCTTGAGTGTGTCGATCCTGCTTTCTTTTCTATATTGCCTGTGCTGCGGTGCGCGTGCGGCCGGTCCTTACGTTAATCATCATCAGTATACTAAAAAATATACTAAAATATTGCTTAAGAACTGCTACAAAAACTATGAAGGGCTCTTTTAATACATAAATAGCTATAATACGCACGTACATATACATTATGATCAAGCAGCTATTTCATGTATAATTTAATCGAACTGAAGCGATTACCGATACCGTCAGAATTTAGACAATTGTTGAATCGCTATGATCCTGATAAAAAGACTATAAAACAAAATAAAAAATAATATTTATTCAAATAAAAATAGGAAATGTTAGAGTTGAAAATTTAATATACAACCTTATTTTTAGTTTATACGAAAACCGAAACACGGGACAAATATTTTCATTTAAAGAATCCGTACAAAAAAAATTAAAATAATATCTTGAAAACTCACGAAGTTACAAGCTTTTTGTGCTGCCCCGTTGTGTGTAGTAGTAGGGAATAATTTATTTGAGATTTTGTAAATATTATTTGGTCAAAATGTAACATGGTATAAAAAATATTGAAATCGATTCTATTACTGATTCTGAACAAACAGTTTTCAGGTTTCGTATAAACTAAAAATAACATTGTATAGTTATATGAAGTGTTATATAAATTAAGAGAAGATAAATGGATTTCTATCTTATTTTATGGCAACTAGGCAACAATGTTAAGCAAACACGTGTCACTCACAGATAGCATCATTATCTGAACATCAGCAAGGATAAATCTGGTCGCGCTAATGTAACTATTACAATACTGATAAGTTATCGCGCATCGTTCGATTACGAGTTTCAATGAGGGTTGTCAGACGGGTGCAATTGGATTCACGAACTGGACCTATAAATATCCCGTACTTATCCACAAGCATCTAAGGAGTAGCTCGATGGCGCAGTGGATGGCGCTCGGCTTGCTATTGCTAAAGCTAGTAACTTTAGCAAAGACCGGTTAATGGGTGACTAAAAGTTTCTCATCTCGACCTATTCCATGCTTCGGAAGGCACGTAAAGTGGTTCCCGGCTACATTATTAGCAGTTCTTCAAACTGCCAATCCGCACTGGGTTCGCGTTTTGGTTTACGGTCCGATCTCCCTGGGTGTAACCATCTATTCGGAAGGCTCGTGCCCCAGCAGTAGGGTATATTTGAACTGGTGATGATGACCTACAAGAATCTATCAACCACACCTCACCTCTCTTTGCTCACCCCCTATTTTTCGCGGCGCTGCGCCAGCCATCGAGTACCTACATAAGACGGCCACTTGAAGTCATGGAGGTAGCAACACCAAGAAGTATCACACGCGTGTTGCCAATCCTGAATTTCAGTTGTTTTTTCTGTGCCTGGGACTGGAACACAGCAGTGCAAAACAATATTGCTTGGTGGCTAAAATAGGTACCTATTGATTGAGCGCCATGAAACTGGAATCTGAACAGAATCTTACCAAGGCAATTCCTACATTCTTACTCGATAGATGCAGTCTTCGCAATACTACTCGCACTACCAATACAATACTGTCGCAACTCAAAATATACCAAAATTGGAAATTAAACCGTACCTACTGTTATTAAAATAAGGTTTAATCTCCAGTTTCTTTCGACTTACAACAGTTTTGTATTGGAAGTGCGTGTTTTACCGTTTTAACCTTTATGTGGTTGACTATACAATACGAGTATACAGTTACGAGCATAGACACAACTGATATTATACATAGTCTATGATACCTGCCATATTGCCAGGTTGTTCTTTTGTAAGTATTTCGCTAAAAGTATTTACATATTCTCGAAGCTGATTACAAGCCGCCTAGGAATATACAGGGTATGAAAAGACCCTTAACTAAGCCGTAATATACGCATAGTGTACATCAAACTAAGAAACATTAAGTAAAAATAAATGCTGGGAAACGACTTTTATTTTTGGGTATCAAAAACAGGTGTTATTTATGACACGCAATGGAACGCGTGCAACTTAGAGTGCATGTAGATCGATACGAGGCGGCCGGCCGCGAGCCGCCGAATCATTATGCCTTCGACATTCATTGCGGTTTGTAACTTAAAACGTCTCTTTTTAATTGAAAATGGAAAAAAAATACTAATGTTCCTTTAGAAGAAAATTTTCTAATAACCTTTTCAAACAGATTCCGCAAAAACCGTAAAAAAAAAATCTGACTTTGTTCCTCAATAACTCCTTAACTATCAGGTTCCCAGGTATGGCTCCATACAAGAAAGTAATAGTAATGATGGGAACAATCTGTATTTTTCGTTTTCGTTAAGCTTCTTTTCATACCCTGTATATTATTATACTTACCTATAGGCAATTGCTGTAATCGTGTAGACAGAAATTATTGAATATCTACTATTCTATGGGCAGCCTGCCCATTGTAATGACCTGAAAAGCAGTAAAGCTCTAGGTCAGGGCACAGAATAAGTGTCAGGGGTAGCCAGTAATTTGCTAATAACTATCTAGGTAGGTAGGTACTTAACTTTATTCAAACCGTAAGTAGGTTGAAACAAAAGTAAGCCAGTGCTGAAAAGGTTATCATGTTATACTACTTACAGTAAACTTGGCAAAGCGCCTCTGAAACCGATTGTTCTTATTGTGAAGTCGTTAACCCCGATCGATATCCAACATTATTGTTATGATAACAATGAACGTCAACTTCACTGTTTTGTATAGCTTCAACCAATAAGGGCATGGCAATTGCGCGTTGGGAGGCATCACGATTAATAACTAATAAATAAATTATTATTAATAAATAATATGCAGTGTTTTTGTTTTGTCCCCACACATAAGACGGATATTTCTGTTAACCGCTGCCTATATCCATTGCAGCTTGCAGCTCACCTAATTAACCGCCTCTATGGTCTAGTGGTTAAGACCGCCGGTGTCGGACACAGAGGTTCCGGGTTTGATTCTCAGCAGGGGCACTGTTTGTGTAATTGTATACTCGGTTTGGTTGGTGGTACAGCTTGTTGGTCCACTTGGCTAGTTACCACAATCTTATCTAAATAGGTATGTCACCATGTTCCGTCCAGTGCCACAGTAGTTGAGGATTTAGAGTGAAGTGCACTTCCACCTTCAGCCTTATCTACCATCGTTTAACATCAAGGGAGATGAAGGCTTAGTGCTTACAAAAATTAAAAAAAGGTTAACCGGGTTGTGGGAGGTGGGAAAGTTAGTTCCTTAGCAGTTGTGACCGAACAATTCCCGTAGCATTTCTAAGAGCTGCTATTAATCAAACCTCGCTCTCAGTTAGCTACTAAATATTCCAAAGCGTTTGAGTCGCATTGACTCTTTATCCTGCTATGTAGTTTTGTAGGTCTAATTGACAGGTCATAATTAATCCTTTATTGTACAAATAAATTACATTTAAACACACGTTACACAGGACATATACAAAGGTGAGGTTATCTCTAGAAGAGATCTCTTCCAGCCAACCCTAGCTGTGGTGCAACCTACCTTAACCTAAGGTAGTTTAAGGCGAGGGTTTCTAAAAAAAACGGTGTTTTAAAATGAGTTTTATAAGAAATGTATAATGGTTTTAAATTTAAAAAAAAAAATTTATTCATTGGTCTTTTATCTAGTAATTTCGGCTGGTATTTTCACGATATTTTACAATTTTCTGCATCGAATATAATATCAAACATACGTTTTATTATTAGACTAAATATCATTTTATTCAGGCTATACACCGTTTCAGACAAAGAAAAATGTACCAAACCAATTGCCTTTGAATATGTAATAGTTGTCGGCCATTATAATTTCAATAATAAGTAAACGTTTAATAAAACCCACATTTTTGCCTAATTCGACGCTCGCACCATCATTCAGTCCGAAGCGGAACGCCTTGGAAATCCAGTCGGAAACGCTCGCCTTAAGCGCTTCCCACAGCATCGCAAGCGCCTTCGCCTCCTTTTGAGACCGAGGCCTTGCTGTAGGAGGCCGCAGAGCAGGGCCGCGTCATAAAAATAAGGACACTCCAGATTCCAGAAGGTATGCTTTATACGTACCGCCCTCGAACAACTTTTTGCTTTTTACTGTTTACTTTTACGCAGCAAAATGGACTGTCCAAAAGCAGCAGAGCGCTTGGGATTGTACGTGCCGCAAAATTATATGCGAGGAACAGGGCGCCGACGACACCAACTGTTCGCGACTCCAGGTGATCTGCGCACGCGACATGCTTGCAAGTCCCAGCGCTGAGTGGTCTACCACCTTTAACCTTTTTACCGCCAACAACTTCTATAGAAGTTCGAGATTTTCGTGCCGTCCACGCCAGCACTTCTATAGAAGTTCTTCTTTGTACCTACTTTATTAAAATATATTTATACGTTGGCGTACAGCGGGACATCGCGTGCAGGATAGTTGGGCGGTGAAAAGGTTAACTCCTTTCTTACAAAAGTCCAGAATGCGGATATATTTATAGATCCTATACCCATCCTACTAAGGAAAAATAAAATTTACCTAAGTTACATATAATTATTTGTTCTTTACAAATAAACAAAGAATAAGGTCCGAATAGTTATTCCGTGTTTTGTTCCTGTCATGTAAACGTCATGTCAAATTAGAGTAAAAGAGACAAAACACGGAATATCTATTCGGACCTTATTCTTTGTTTATTTGTAAGGCCCTTAGGGGCTTATTAATAAACAAAGTGTAAGCTTGGAGTAGTTACTCCGTGTTTTGTCCCTTTTACTCTAATATGAAATGAAGTTTAGATGACGGGAACAATATACGGAGTAACTACTCCAAGCTTATACTTTGTTTATTATACGGGGGTTAGTGTTTATTTAATGTAATATCCTAGCATATAAGCGTGTGGCCGTGTATATAGCTGTAAGTTTGTATTGTCTTTTTATATAAATAAAATAAAAAATAAATAAAAGTTTCCCACACGCACACCAATTATCTAGCCCCAAGATAAGCTCCTTAGGAAACTCGAGAAATGGTTAACTAGACAACGGATAAACATACTTGATATTTATTTATTTATTTATTTATTTATTTATTTAGTTCAATTTTACAGTACACTTACAGTATTGCTTACTAAAACGTACACTGTTCAGTTAGTTATAATAAATAAATATAAAAATATATATATAAATATATATATATATATTTAAGATATACTTAAATATGTAACTTGTAACATGTAACTATTATACATAGGAAACACCCAGAGCCGAAACAATTTAGAAAAACAGGTAGGTATTTCTAAATTGATCCGACCGGGGATCGAACCCGGGACCTCAGAGATGGTGACACCATCAAAAACCGGTGTGCAAGCCACTTGACCAAGGAGGTCGCCGAAATAAATAAATAAATAGACTCCTTACACGGACACGTATCTTGGAACGGCTCGGAACAGTCAGAGTGCAGCTTTTGCAAGATCCCGTGTCCATGAGAAAGGTTGTCTATGTGTGCATTGCTCGAGCGCGATTGTATGTGGCTAACCATTTGCAGTCTTCTTATTTGTAACCGCGAAGATAGCATTCGCACAGATCACCTCCCTCGAACGCGAGCGGCCTAGTAGACCGCGTTGTTTCATATAAGCAGTTACATGAAGAGCTCGATGGCGCAGTGGTTAACGCGCCCGGTCTGCGAGTACTGAGGTTAAGCAACTTTCGCAAAGGCCGGTAATCGGATGGGTGACCAAAAATTTATCATCTCGAGCTCCTCCGTGCTTCGGAAGGCACGTAAAACCGTTGATCCCAGCTGCATTAGCAGTCGTTAATAACCACCAATCCGCACTGGGCCCGCGTGGTGGTTTATAGCCCGTTCTCCCTATCCATCCATAGGGAAGGCTCGTGCCCCAGCAGTGGGGACATAAAATGAGCTGATGATGATAAGCAGTTACATGCAGATACATAAGGTAGTATTGCATTGTCTTGTGCTCTAAACTCTTCGGGCACTTGGCATGACGTGGTCCAGTTCCGATTCTCATAACGATATCGTAGCGACTAAGTCGTTGAAACCATTTCCGTATTCCCATCCGTCAATCGAGCCGACTTTAACAGGTTCACTGTCTAAAATATAACAATGGTTAAATCAATTGTTACAGACCATGTGGTCTGCGGGACAGTGAACCTGTTAAAGTCGTTCGAACGAAGTTCGGTAGATCTGTATAGGTACGGTTGGTTGGAACCACGTTGGAACTTTGTTCGAACGAGTTTAAAATCGGCTGTTAGTAGAAAATGGTTTTAAGAGCGTTTACGCCGCACACTAGCGCCACTAATGATAAAAAAAAACATATCTAGTAATTAGAGATAGAAAATCAAATTATGCTCAACAAACTATTTGAATGAAGTAATTTAGCATTTTTACGTCACATATTGAACACCTCACATGTTATGGTTTAGTTAAATTAGACGTTACGGCCACTTTTAACTATAACGCCATATTTAACTAAACCATAACATGTCAGGTGTTCATTAGGTGACGTAAAAATGCTAAATTACTTCATTCAGATAGTTTGTTGAGCATAATTTGATTTTCTATCTCTAATTACTAGATATGTTTTTTTTTTCATTGGCGGCGCTCGCGCTAGTGTGCGGCGTAAACGCTCTTAACGACTACAAATAAATAATGGATTCATAATTAAAAATAAAACTGCAGTTGTTAATGTATACAAAAGTATCTAAAAAATAACACCTTAAGTATTTACTACTTACTAATAAAACAAAACATACATATTGCTACACTGTACAAATACCTAATTTCATTGGTAGGTACCTACTGTTTCACTGAACGCTTTTATTTCCCTTTCGCGTCACTTTACTACATACAACAACTTATTGTCGGTCGGAAAATAACAAGAAACATAGTAGGTATAATAATGGATATTGTTTATAAAATATTCGATGCGTAACTTCGACCTCTGATGATATATACATTTTGTTTTATTATACTGAACCGATAATCGTCTGATTTACTGTTCAATTGAAAAGATAATGATATAAATAAATAGTTTTAAGTATGTATGACGCAAGATTTTTTAATAATAAAAATGTAGTAATCATGATACGAGTAGGTATATCAATAGCACATTTTTAAGATTTCGGTAAAATGAACCAGTCTCGTACGGACAGTTTGATAAATCTTTCTTTGTTAATTCTGTAACTCTTATCTCTTTTAATAGGTACCAGAGCAACAAATTTCCCCTCCTGCCCTTCCACACTACCAAGCCGCACTACTTGGTAGTGTCGTGGGTATTTTTTTTTCCCTTCTGCACTACTGGTCCAGTAGTACCGTAGGTATTTGTAAAATACATTTAAGTGCGTTCCCCATTACACTACCTAATTTATTTTCGCAACTAGACATCGGTAAGTAAAAATCAACAAGATTCCTATGAATTAATTTAACATAGATCCAAAGTATTTACATAAAACTTCTTTACTCAGTTCCTTTCCTTATAAATAATTGCTGAAGATAAATAATTTGAATGTATACAGGCACAAACAATCTTTTACATACCTACATGTTGCACTAGATTTAAGATTTCCAACGTAAAGTACCAGGATACCATAACTATGCAGGAGATTGCTTATTAATATAAAAGAGTATTATTATAATCTTTGCTATATGTATATGTATTTACAAGACTATATTATTCTTTTATATTCCTTCCTCAATCTCCTGCATAGTTATGGTAGCCGGGTACTTTATGTTGGAATTATTAAATCTAGTGCACTAAAAATATTATTATTTAGTTTTTTTTTCATCAAAAAAACATTTCTATATAGGTGTTCAAGCCGAAAGTGTATCTCTGGGGAATAGTTCTAAATTAGGTAGTGTAATGGGGAACGCACATATATGTATTTTATAAATACCTACGGTACTACTGGACCAGTAGTGCAGAAGGGAAAAAAAATACCCACGACACTACCAGTAGTGCGGCTTGGTAGTGTGGTGGGGAAGGAGGGCAAATTTCTGTAACCGTAACTGTCATTAATATCATCTAGATTAAGAAGAATAAGGGCTTCAATAATATCATCTCGATTAAGAAGAATAAGGGCTTTGTGAACCAACTTACTGTCGAGTCTCGTGTGAACTGCAGTCACTGTTCAAATCAAAACTCGCACAGAATACAAAAAAATTGTCATGTATTTGACACCATAAATACCTTAGACTAATTTTAGAGTTCGATTCCCAGCGGGTATATTATTTTACTCCTGACTACTCGGTGTTCTCGATTTTATTAGCGGTAGTTAAATTAAAGTCCTACTGGCTACTAGCTACAAGCATCTTCTTAGCCTGTCGCCTAACATTAATGTGTGTAACATTGCATTGTTGCATTTTCATTTCATTTTCATTGTTGTGTTTAGAAATAATGTACAGTTCCACGTTTTGACTGGTAAAGCGTAATATATCTTTTATGGGTTTTCAATCCTATTGCATCTACGTAAAGTTGAAATTATGATGGCATCTATATCCACCACCACGCTTCCATCCTAGGCGTTATCATTAGGTACTTACCGTCAAGAAATTAAGACCAAGCGCTTTACTGTCTTAACCTTTTTACCGCCAACAACTTCTATAGAAGTTCGAGATTTTCGTGCCGCCCACGCCAGCACTTCTATAGAAGTTCTTCTTTGTACCTACTTTATTAAAATACATTTATACGTTGGCGTACAGCGGGATATCGCGTGCAGGATAGTTGGGCGGTAAAAAGGTTAAAAAATAGATAACGACGATTGCTACCAATAGTAACAATCATCATCATCATCATCAGCTCATTTTTGTCCCCACTGCTGAGGCACGAGGGAGAACGGGCCTTCTCTATTTTGTTGGCTGGGTAGAAGTGGTAGTACACACGGCGGCAGATCAACTTACCCAAAACTGTCAAATTTCTACAATCAATTTTGAACTTTATGGTTTGGATATAAGGATCAATATTCATTGGAGAAATTTGACAGATTTGGGTAGGTTGATCTGCCGCCGACTGTACACTAGTAGGAGCTATAACTTTTTTTATATATCCAGGTTTTGTAAGTTTTTATTGTTTGGCTCTTCTCCAGACACTATTAGAGTAGTGATAGTAACAGCCTTTTATGACTACATTCAGGAAAATGTGAACAACGGCAACATTCCCTATTTGACTAGGTACCAAACAAAGGTCCTTTACATGTTTACTTTTGAATGTTAACACATTTAAAATAATTATAAAGTTGAACTAATAGGATCAATGTAGTCCAGAAAGTTCAACTTTTAAATAAATTACAAAGTTGAAATGATTAGATTTTTTGTGTCCAATTAGTTCAACTATTAGAACTACCAATTGAACTTTGTGGAATAAAGGGTCATAAACCACCACGCGGGCCCAGTGCGGATTGGTGGTTGTTAACGACTGCTAATGCAGTCGGGATCAATGGCTTTACGTGCCTTCCGAAGCACGGAGGAGCTCGAGATGATAAATTTTTGGTCACCCATCCGATGACCGGCCTTTGCGAAAGTTGCTTAACCTCAGCACTCGCAGACCGGGCGCGTTAACCGCTGTGCCATCAAGCTCCTCCATAGCAACAATAGCGTGAGGGTAAAATAAAAGTCATTATGAAGTCCTTAATATAATTTATTGCAGACACAAACAGTTCAGTTCAGTGACCCCGCCAAACTGACTCTCGGTGTGCGACCCTCCAGTAGTAAAACATAGTATTTACAACTCAACTAAAGCTTACAGTAAAATAAATAACCAAATTCATTCTAACTGCGTCGCGGAGTTACTCCCCAGCTAGTTAAGTCTACAATTAACTTAAAAAACATAACTTCAACGCTTTGTCGCATTAATTATACGAGATCATTTTTATGTGTAAAGAAAATACATTAATACGTCGTACGAACACAGCTGGTGTATTTCATGAGTGCTCAACAAATTTTACTGGTAAAAATCATTTAGGATTCGAACAACAAGAAGTTTTATTTAAAGAAATTCATACTCAGTTACCAATTTGCAACTACCCAGTGGATATTCATTAGTAAATCTTTAAAATATATATGAAACAATTTTATTTTTAAACAAACAACAGTATAACAGTGATTGCACAATTGACCGCCGCCAAGTGGTTAGACCACACCGGTATATTATTCCGAAGTCTACGATTATTGTTCACACGCCTGCCCATTAACCTACCTGACTGTCAAATCTCTTGAATAGATATTTATAAAAGTTATAAAATACAGTGAAGAAAATCAACGCCTACCCGACCCAACCAGGAATCGAACCTGGGTCTTCCGCAATCCGGGCGGCTGTAATGACCGCTATGCTACCGGGTAAGCTGACGTAAGCGCTGAATTTTGTCACTGCTTTTTTTTATTTTTTGAGTGCTAATAGCGGCACAATGCGCCATCTATCCAACGGTTATTGCAACCGATGGCTATGCAGATTCATCTGTGCAGATGAAATACCACAAATTTGATGACACAACGCTATAGTAAATTTTTACTTTTTATTTTCAAGTGCTAATTGCTGCACTGAAACTATATTAAATATTTATAAAATTTATAAAATACAGTGAAAAAAAAATTAAACGCCTACCCGACCCAGCTAGGATTCCGCGCTTACGTCAGCCTTCCCGGTAGCATAGCGGTCAGTGCAGCCGCCCGGATTGCGGAAGACTCATGTTCGATTCGTGGCTGGTTCGGGTAGGCGTTTAATTTATAAAATTTAATTTAGCTTCAGTGCAGCAATCAGCACTTGAAAATAAAAAGTAAAATTTACTCTTGTACAGTCTTTGAACTTTATGCCTTAAGTATATGGTTGAAAATGTATTGAAGATATTTGACAGTTTTAGATAGATTGCGATGTGCAGGCTCTGTACTCAGGTCTGTACTCTGTTTGATAAGGGGCTTGTTATAATGTTTTGGCTTGGCTGTCTGATAAGCTACCAGCAACCGGGCGACATAACAACAGTGTTAACAACATTGTAGTGTTCCGACAGCTGAGGAGCTGAGCGGAGCTGAGCTAAGATAACCAGTGGCGGTAGTCAAAGTAACATTAAGAAAACGATAGCGAAGTTCGAAAAGAATAAAACGTATGGAATTGACATAAGATTGACCACGTGATTTAGCGCGGCTTATGTAATCCCATACATTTTATTATCTTCGAACTTCGCTATCGTATTCTTAATGTTACTTTGGCTAAACCTACTGTTCCTCAGCGGTTGATATGAAGATTTAAGGCAAAGTGCAGCATCATCGACCTCGTCATAAGATATGATGAATACCAAACGCTTCCCCATTGTGAAGTTAAATGAACAGTTGTCGAGATATTGATCAACAAATTGACGTCAAATTATAACTCAACATAAACCTGCTTTGCATGTGGCTTAATAAAACGGATACTTTACTCTTGTGACAACAAATCAAATGTGTCCTGAATAATAAATTAAACAGTATCGTCAATACAAATATTAAATCGTGTTCACAGTTGCCTACAATTAGTATGGAACACGAACACCGACACACTTTGGTTTCGCATGTTCGTCATGGAAGCTCTGCTTTGTGGCATACAACTAGTAGTGAACATGAATACTTTTCAATTCAATTCAATTAAATTATTTATTGCATTCCACAATGTAAACAATAGATGGTGAACATAAATAAGAGATCATCATGGACCCTGGCGGGCACGCAATAGGGTTTAGAGGAGAGGAGGCGCTATAATGATAGCAAGTTTTTACTTTCAAGAAAAGAATAATAAAAAAAAATTACAAATATGACAAAAGAAATAAAAGTAACAATGGATAGCAAATTAAATGCATTTTTTAAACTGATTTGACTGAAAAATGTTTGAATTAATTTTTGCACAGCTTCCTAATTAATTCCAGATTATGAAGCCACATCCAAACAGATTATTCCGGTCGATTACAAAATAAAAGTTAGTTAATCTTAAAAAATAAGCCTAAATAAAAAATAAACTTACGCAATTAATTTAAGTGAAGTTAAGTGCAACAATCAGAATATAAATAAATTAAACTAATGTACTAAAACTACTACATAATATTTACAACAAAGTATCTAAATGGTTCACAAAAGAAAATAATTTTTAATTAATAATTTGAGTGTCGATAAAATTATGATAGTATAAAAAGTGGTCAAAATATTGTAAATTATCCTAAAGTAAAGTCATCAGTGAAGTAATTAAAGTGAAGTTAGTTGTTAACCTTAACTTCTATGTATCAGAGATTTCCCTTTAAAGTTTAAACGTTGGAACAATTATTGACCAAAACAGGCCAGCAGAGACCTTCAATTTGTTTTCAATATGTTTAATTTGAAGTACAACAACATTGGGCCAGGTCACAACTGAAACGTTATCACATTTTGAATAATAATATATTATTAAAAATAGAGTTGATCCGTAAAAGTTGTTTCATTTCAATAATATTATTAGTTTAAACTCGCTCGATGCGTCATGTCAAGTAGGTATTAAGAATTGGTATACACAACACAATGGTTTCGAAAGATGCATTTTTTATGCATCTTTCATCACCAATAATTTAAGGATTTGTAAAATAGTTTGATATTAATCATGCCTAATAAATATTACTACTCATTAGTAAGACAAATCGAGATTAAATGAGTTAAAATACGCTATAACTCATTAGTAATACGGTTACTAATATGGTAGTATTTTATACAACAATATATAGCTAAGTGTAAGCTTAAAGTAATTTTGAGTACTCAGCTGTCAGTCTTATGAACAATGAAACAATAACTAAACGAAACTAGAATAATCGAATACAATATTTTGACCACTTACAGAGGAAGCTCGGGGGGGGAGGGGGGTACACAGTGTAAGATACTTTAGAAAAAAATTAACAGTAATAAAGGTGACACTTGTATGTATCGTAAAAAATAAGAGTTAAAGCATCCACGTTACGAAGCGGGGTACCTTTACCGAAATGCCCTTTTTTAATTTGACTAATACACTTGTTAATGCTTGCACTGCAGAATTCGCTTTGAAAATATTCATCATTTTTATAATATAATATTTTCCCACAAAGTTTATCATAAAATATTTAAATATTTATCATGTCAAAGTTTACAAAACACAAATCACAATTAAATGTTAAGTCACATAATATAACTGTCCCATTTTGTTGATAACTACAACTACATTGTTATAACAAAAGATAAAAAATAAACACAGTTGCTGAGCGACCAAGATAATTTCTAATATTAATGTGTACACACGTTATCTATACAAAAATTTAGATTAAACCAATCACTAAAACAAACACAGTATTTTGTCAAAACAAATTCTGCAGCGCGCCGGTCACTACAACCGCACCAAAATGCTTTATCCACACCTCCGTTCTACACACTTGGTCCTGTATTTACACAATAGAATATAAATTCAAATTTAACTAGATATATACACAGTACGGGCGGGCACCACTTGCGACCGATACAAATAATTTTACTAAACTTTTCGATACATTCGTATCTACCTAAACTCATACCGAGTTATTCATAAATATAAGCTTACTTATAAACCTTCTAATTAACATTTGTCTTCATTATTATTACAAAAGTTGAAATTACCGTGAGGACAGAGACAAAATATCACTTTAAAGAACATATTTTTTTGTCATTTCATTTCTTTGTAAATAAAGGTTTATAAGACGTTTATGAATAAGGGAGTTAGGCTGCAGTGAGAACTACCTTGGCAGTCAGTTTTCGGGCTTGAGTGTTTCATGTATGTCGCAACAACATAACTCACTCCGCAGGTCATCTCAACTAATCACAGACATTGCTTACATGCCAATATGCAAATATTCATCTTCAAGGATCCGCGCAGCTAGCGTCAAAACTAGTCACATTTACATATAAACCTAACTAGTATCAATAGAGTCTATATTTGTGCAATAAAATCATTGCTTCGAGACGCTCGCTTACCTAATTCTGACGCCACCGCACACGTTGCAACGTGCAATGCGTAAACAACATTATAAGTAACATTTGGCGGCATTTGTCATAATAATTATTATTATGCGTAATACAATCGCCTGCTTGCAATAAAAAAAAGGAAAACTATTCACAAAAACACGCGACCGTGTGCGGCGGCAACCGGTGTGACTAAACAACTTTGAACCTTATTGCTTTAGACATAGCCACTACGGTTGTCGACCGCGCGCAACCCGGACTCTTTTACACAGTGATATAGGTGGTGTATCAACAGGATAGCTATTACATAATATTTACACGACAGTAAAAAATTAAACGTTTTAATGCCAAAACGGTAGTGTTATTAGCACGAATGCAAACGTACATTAACAACTATATTTACACGAGACTATTGCTTTCGACTGACTCACAACCGAAATCGGAAGAATAAAATCACATTTGGAACAGTGGAGGGGTTTAACGCTATCCGTACTCACAACCGACATCTACACTTAGTAGAGAACTAGGGCGCGCCAGCCTATGCCATGCAAAAGAGTCTTCAGACATTTACACACATCCAGTGTTATTTAAATCTTTGTCAACATATCTAGGTTTTATTACAATAAAGGTGAAAGATCCTTGTGTACGCGACATCAATGTTTTATTCAAAACTAATCAACTAATAGTATTTTCGACACTATTTCTAAGAGAACAGCGAACCATTAAAAATCAAATATAGCTCGCTAGATTCCGTTGAGGTAGTTATGTTTATCAATTTTCAATCAACTCCAAGGCCTCTGCCAATTACAGCGAGCGCTTTATAATTCATGACCATAATAGGAACGTGTGGCACGGACAATACGTTTCGTTCACTACTATGCTGACTGCAACGGATTAACAACAACAGAGCAGGATGGCAGAATTCTGCCACTCCTTCCTCACCTTGCCTACCCGTGTTATGCCACGCTGTAATTGACAGAGTCCTTTAAACTTTAACATCGCACGCACAAGGACCAAAATTCCTTGGCCTATCTAACCGGATTCTACGCCTCCGTGGCGACCGGCTCCCGGGCGTGATGGATCTTCAGATGCTTGTTATGATTGGACTTGTTGCTGGACGACTTCCCGCATATGTTGCAGGAGAACGGGCGAGCGCCGCTATGCACCTTCATATGCTCTGATAGGTAGTAGGTCCTATGGAACGACTTACCGCACTCGGGGACTTTGCACACGTATTTTTTGGCCATTTCGTGCTCTTTGACGTGCCGCTGACAGTTGTACTTGCGTATAAACTGGCAGCCGCAGTAGTTGCACGTGTAGGGGCGCACTGCCTTGTGCGAGTTCATGTGCGCGAGGTACTCCGCGTGGCGGATGAACGCGCCCTTAGGAATACAAGGCCAACATTAAATAAAGTCCAGTCAGTAACAATTCTTTAAAACTTCATTCCATTTTTAATTTGAACTAAGCATGAATTCTGTAACCTAAAAATACTCAATTGACGGAACACAATAGTGACGTCACAGTTTTTATTCCCATACAATTTATATTTTAAAAAATCGTTTTGGCAGGCGCTAAAAATATTCTCTATTGACTATAATCTGAACCGTCCATGGGGACTAGTCTCCAAAAAAAATTAACTCACATCCGTCCATTGGGGACTATTATCCCCAAGCGACATCGTACTGGCAACGTTTAGATTTTGCTAATAACTCAACGAAGGTAGTACGTAGTTACATCAATCAAAAAATACATGGAAATGTATAATAAGTTTTATGCGGTAGACTTCCTCTATCCGTAGGGTTTTTTGTTTTGATATAGCTAGTGTAGTTTTCGAGCTTAAACTGTTTTCGTCAAGAGCGAACAAGGCACGAACGTTCGTGCGCGAACGTTCGTTCGCTCGGACGTTTCGGGCGACCTTGGCCACGCGCTTTGGACGTGCGAACGGCTATAATCAATTACCGTAAAGTTAAAAGAAGACTCGAAACATTCGCCAGCCGCCCGTACAAACCAAGTAATTACAGGATGTGGTGTGTTATGTCTGTATATGGTGTTGGGGTTATTTCAGAGCCATCCAGTTGCACGAACTTCCTCACAATTTGGTATTAACCGCAACAGCTGCTGCGCTCGGCGTGTTCCGAGGGTCTGTGAGCGTTGCACGAGCGCGGTACGTATGAAGCCGGAGCTCGACCGTGAAATGGACGGCCAAAACTGTAGCGGTAGCCAAAGATTGACCACGTGATTTAGCGCGGCTTATGTCAATCCCATACATTCTATTATTTTCGAACTTCGCTATCGTTTTCATAATGTTACTTTGGCTAAACCTACTGAGCTGGCCGAGGTTTTGGAAGCGAGAAATAGTTGAAATGACAATAATGAGATAATAATAATAAAATTATTAGTATCTACAACCTAAACACTAACCACTATAAAAACACTCTTAACCTTTTTTACCGCCAACAACTTCTATAGAAGTTCGAGATTTTCGTGCCGCCCACGCCAGCACTTCTATAGAAATTCTTCTTTGTACCTACTTTATTAAAATACATTTATACGTTGGCGTACAGCGGGACATCGCGTGCAGGATAGTTGGGCGGTTGTGTCTGGTATTCAGGCAGACCAGAGGTTAAAGGTGAATAGTAATATAACCAAATGGTATTGACTTTGAGAAGTAATACACCTATTAATAAGTGAGAAAAAAACTCCAATTTCATAGGTAAAGACCTAATATTACAATGAAACAGAAGAACTCCTACACGTTATCTTGTAACTTTACTTAAACTACTTAACAGTGGTATACTTATATAAAATTATATATAACCGATCCCAAGAAACTTTTTCGTAGGGCTGCTGTTAAGTAGTAAGTCTTGTTATCTATGTGTATGTAGGTTGTATAAAAAAGAAAAATCGACACAATGAAAACTTACACACATTCACACTCACTCGCGACTATTGTTTTGTTTTTCTCAATTTTAGTTAAAATTTGTTATTTTTATGTTTATTTTGTTATACTTGCCATAAAGCTGGAATATATTTTGCTAGTCTTGTAAGAAAAATATCGTGTATTTTTAGGTTTATATATTATATAGGTATATTATTTAGGTTTACATATTATATAACTTGTTTGTCTGAGAGGTGGGAATCTGGTGTCCTGATGTACAGGCATTTCTTGCTTAGCTTAGGCACCAGTCTCCTAAAGAGCTGCTAACTTGCACCTATAATATTTACAGACTGTAACTAGCAATAAGAATATGCTTTGTGGAGAGAAATAAAACTTTTGTATTTAATGAGATCGGCTCGACCTAAAAATAGCTGCCAGCAAACCGAAGCACACTAAGCGCGTCCCTGCTATCGGGCGGGCGGGGGACGCGGGCGGGTGCGGGAGGGGAGCCGGCACCGCATCGCAACCAACGCGATGATACAGTGAGGCCACTTTTGCCTATTTTTGCTCTCTCGGACCGCTTCGCTAGCCTCTTTCGCGGTCGAGCCTCAACTATGAAAATTATCGTTGCTAGTTAAGCGAGGTCATCAATGAGCCTTCATTCATTAACTAGCAACGTTAATTTTCATAGTTGAGGCTCGACCGCGAAAGAGGCTAGCGGAGAGGCTAACTATGAAAATTATCGTTGCAAGTAAAGAGGGCTCACTAATAACCTCACTCATTTCGCGGTCGAGCCCGGGCTTGAAACTTACCGTCTGCAGTCTCTTTTTTATGTAACGGTCCCTTGCCAATATATGCGTTGAGCGTCATCGCTTTCGCCCCGCTCACCGCAGACGTCGAGGACGCGGCCTGATAGTTAAAGGTAGGATAGTCTGTTCCTCAGTAATTAAAAGTCCCAGGCAGAGTGTGTTTGTACTTTAAGCCATACCATTAGTTCCTATCAGGTGAGGAGGGGTGTAAAGGGAGGGGGAGGGAGGGTGGTTACCTTGCAGAGCGTGCACTTGAAGGGCTTGGCGGAGCGGCTGACGTGCGTCCAGCGGTGCAGCTTGAGGTTCCACTTGGTGGTGAACGCCTTGCTGCACACGACGCACCGTGTGGGGGGAGGGGGGGTTTACCTTGCAGAGCGTGCACTTGAAGGGCTTGGCGGAGCGGCTGACGTGCGTCCAGCGGTGCAGCTTGAGGTTCCACTTGGTGGTGAACGCCTTGCTGCACACGACGCACCGTGTGGGGGGAGGGGGGGTTTACCTTGCAGAGCGTGCACTTGAAGGGCTTGGCGGAGCGGCTGACGTGCGTCCAGCGGTGCAGCTTGAGGTTCCACTTGGTGGTGAACGCCTTGCTACACACGACGCACACGTGCGGCCGCGAGCCGCTGTGCGTCAATAGGTGGGCGCGCAGGTTCGAGCGCAGGTATACCTGCACGGATACCAACAAAGGATAAGTGATTGGCGTTGAAAATTACTAAAGGCCACTGTAAGGTTAAGTTTTAATGCTGCTTGTGTGCCAGTTGGGAAAAATTTTGAAGTCAATTTGATTTGATATTGGTCACTCCTGGTTGTTGTTGAAAATCAGCGATTCACTTGCTATGCGAGGAAATACCTTGCTGAGGAACGACCCTTTTGAGATGCTGCGGCACACACACATCTTTGTATTTTTTAATAGTTGTGTTATGGAATTGTTTGTTTTTAGTGTAATTGTTGTTTTTTTACTATTGTATATTGTGTGTGTCTATAGTGTCCGAATAAAGATGTTATCTATCTATCTATCTATCTACTATAATTTGAAATGACGTTTAGATGACAGGAACAAAATACAGAATAACTATTCGGACCTTATTCTGTTTATATTTAAGGGGGAAAGTGTTTGCGGTCTTTTTGCCCTCTGTGTGCGCAAAAAGTAGGTAGTATAGAATTCCCTTTGCTCTATCGTTCGCGGCGAAATTGTCCGGCCCGCCCTACCCGCCCCGCTCCGTCGTTTGCAAAGCGCCTAAATGACCGGTCATCTATCGTTTTTGACCATTGTGACTGGTGAACAGTCATTTTACATCTCTTTAAGTGATAAACAGTGATCCGCAAGTGTTGGGATGGTACTGCGTTTTAGTGGGTACATTAGGACCCCTTGAACTCACTCGAACTCGTCAGTGTTATAACTATAGCTCGTTAGCTGTCTCCCTATGTAGACCTGACCAGTACTGAATCCTGCTTTTCAATAAAAAAAACTGTAAACGTCATACCGCCAGCACCAATTCCCTTGGAAAAAACACAGTTATTGATGCATGCAATGTTGAGCCTGCCTGAGCAGCGTACCTGCTTGCACACGGGGCAGGGCACGTTCTCGGGCTTGCCCTTGGGCTGCTTGGTGCCCACCGCCAGGTAGTAGTGGTCGTGGGCGCGGCGCACGTGCCGCGTGAGCGACGCCGCGTGGACGAACTTGTCGCTGCAGTATAGGCAGGCCTTCAAAAGGAAAAATATATTATTATTGTTAGCCTTAAGTATTAATTGGTAAACCGCTTGCAGAGGATACCTGCATGCTGTTTTGCCGACCGATATACCCACTGGTGAATTTCACTGGTCAGTTGCACGACCGACAAATCATCTCATCATCATCATCATCTCAGCCCAAGACGTCCACTGCTGGACAAAGGCCTCCCCCAAGGATATGAGGGGTATTTGCCGTAATCGCCACGCTTGGCAGGCGGGTTGGCGATCGCAGTAGGTTGAGGGTAACCTCAGAGAGATGCTGCTGCCCATCCTCTAGAATGGTCCCTTAGTCGGCTTTTACGACACCCACAGGAAGAGATGGGGTGGTGCAATTCTTTATCCCCGGCACCGACAAATCAGTGCAACGTAATTTTTAAATTTCTTGAGAGTTATTAGCTGCCAATAGTTATTCAATGTTGTTTCTTTTACTTAATTTGTAATTAATGACGGGGACGAAACACGAAATGTCAATACTAAGATTATACTTTGTATATTGACTTTTGTAGTATAACGTGTAATGAATTAGGCTTTCGCTTGAAAAACATTTATTCAGTATCACAACACGTGGGACAAATAAAACATTCATAATATTATAATAAATGATACTAAAAGGGCATCTTCTCATCATATTTTTTTGTCATAGCATTTTGGTAATGCCACGACGCTGGTCTTCCGAAGATGCCCCAACTAAAATTAAACTAAAACTAAAACGCATTTCTACTCACACTATCCTATAGTATAATAACGCAGATTTTTTCCATAATATTGTGTAAATAATAAAATTTATTGTTACATGCCAAACTATTTATTTATTACCTTTACATATTGTATAAATTATACAAATCCTATATATTCTTAAGAAATTATAAAAATGACTTGTTTTGCTAACTTATCTTATTTTTTATACAGTTTTATAGTTTTAAACTTATTTTATATTATTACAAAAAAAATATTTTAATACGTGAAGCAAAAACTTTGTACCCCTTTTTACGAAAATTGCGCGGACGGAGGAGTATGAAACAGTTTATATAGAGAAGGAGTACAGAATGTTAATATTTTTTAAATTATGCATAAAAAAAACATTAAATCAATAAAACAAACGTTACACACTTTACCAAGTATTAGACACATACGCATATGTATTTGACACAAACGCTTAAATTTACTCTTTACAAAAATTTCAAAAATGGAAAAGGAGCGGCCGAAATCTGTCAATGCCAATCCAAACTCACATTCTATCTTTTTTAATTTTTCATTGCTTAGGATACAATCCGTGCAGCCTTAATAAAATTACGGTCGGATTTCGACCACTGGGCGACCACTAGTAAATATAAATACTTCTACAGTTATACTGTTAGATATACTAGAATGACTCCAAAATTTGCAAAAGAAGTCATTCTAGTAATTAATATATTTCGTTCGTTCTAGTAGTTAATATAAAAACCTTCTTCTAAATAGAAGAAAGTTTTTATATTTTGTACCTACTTAAAACAGCATAATGTTAGTGTTATATTATTGAGACAGTGGCATGCGGTCACACTGATTTCTATTGTGAATTTGTGTGCTATGTTTGTAATGTATAAGTCTACTTTTAATTTGTTGCTATCTGTGAGGACCTGTAATTGGTCTTTTGTTGCTTGTTTCAGGTTTATTAGCCGTTGGTTTTCCTAATAACTAAAACTATATATATAAAAATCAATTGATGTTCGTTTGAGTCGCTAAAACTAGAGAATGTCTGGACCAATTTGGTTAATTTTGATTTTGAAATAAGTTCAGGGAAGGTTTAAACGGTGAGAAACACAAATAATAAGTAACGGAAAATACTAAAAACGACAATTTAATTTTCCAATACAAAATTTTCCACGATTTGTTTGTTTTGTTGTCATAGAAACTATCAAAGTGGTACAAAGTCCGCCGGGTCAGCTAGTAAATAAATAAATACCTTGGGCCTGGCGGCGTGCGTCTCGCGGTGCCAGTGCAGCTTGGCGCGCGACTGGAACACGGCGCCGCACTGGCACACGTAGTCGCGCACCTTCGCCTTCTTCTGGAAGTGGTGCCGATCCCTGCGGTCGAGAGGGGAAAGGTTTCATTAATCTATCTAATATATAAAATTCTCGTGTCACAGTTTTCGTTGCCATACTCCTCCGAAACGGCTTGACCGATTTTGATGAAATTTTTTGTGCTTATCCGGTATCTATGAGAATCGGCCAACATCTATTTTTCATCCCCCTAAATGTTAGGGGTAGTCCACCCCTAAATTTTTTCTTTTTTTTTTTAGACAAAATTTTTAATTTCTATTTTTTTATGATACAACATACAAAAATACATACAATCCTCAATTTTCACCCTTCTACGATCAACCCTTATTTTTTAATAGCCATTTTAGTAATTTAATCATTTTTCCTCTCCGGTCGAAAACTGATCAATCGTCATTTAATAAGCTATTTTTTGTCTACACTAGAAATTACTAGGAAATTATTTATATGGCAAAACAACGTTTGCCGGGTCAGCTAGTATTATATAAAATTCTCGTGTCACAAGTTAATTGCCATACTCCTCCGAAACGGATCTATCGATTTTTATGAAATTTTATATGTATATTCGGTAGGTGTGACAATCGGTCACAATCTATTTTTCATACCCCTAAGTGGCAAGGGTGGCCCACCCCGAACATTTTTTTTCTTATAAGTACAAAATGTTCAACAATTTGTTTGTTTTGTTGTCATAGAAACGATTAGATTGTATTGTTGACATAGAAGCTGTCAAAGCGATATGAAGTCCGCCGGGTTTAGCTAGTAATATTACAGCATCTTAACAACATTATCTCTATTTACAGCCTTGATTCTACGAAGTGAGTCAAAGAAACTAACCCCTTTAGTGTCGAAGTCATTTTCTGACGACGACGCCCTTCGGGAGATGAAGATGAGCATCAGGCTGGACAAGACCAATGGCAACGTGGCGTGCGATATAGGTTAGCTAATCTAAGTAAAGTTAGGTAAGTTAATCTAAGTAAAGTTAATAGAAGCCATTAAGTCAGCGGTTCCGTTTTGTTTTCTAAAATTTGTGTTATATCGAATATTAATGTGAAATAATGGTGGATTATTAACCGTTAAGCGTTCGTGAGCGTGCATGAGTGCTGGCAAATGAAACAAAACAATGCAACGTCACTTTTCAAATCCTATCAATAAGTCCGCGTGAGGTCTTAGTATAGCCCCACATCTTAACTGAGATACTCAAGAGGTTGGGGGATATATCATTTCTTACTTCTCATTACTATTATCATTCATTGTCATCATATATTAACAAAATAAATATAATTTATTTATATAACTTGTAAGAAAACTACTTTGACACTGGCTTAATGAGTAAACCGCACGAAGCCATCAAATAACAGAAAAAAACCTTTACTAATATTATAAAGCTGAAGAGTTTGTTTGTTTATTTGTTTGAACGCGCTAATCTCAGGAACTACTACACTACTACTACTACTAGGTTTGAATTGAAAAATTATTTTTGTGTTGAATAGTCCATTTATTGAGGAAGGCTATATTACATCACGTGAAGTGAAACACACTAATTATGAATGCGAAAGTTTGTGTGTATGTATGTCTGTATATTAGTTCCTTCTTCACGCAGCAACGGATGGATGGATTTGGATGAAATTCGGCATACAGATAGTTTATAACCTGGATTAACAAATAGGATACTTTTTATCCTGATATTCCCACGGGAATCACACTATAAATATACACTAAAAACGACAATTTAATTTTCCAATACACAATGATTGGTTTGTTTTGTGGTCATGAAAACCAAAGAGAATTTAATCACTTGATGGAAACTGTCAAAGCGGTACGAAGTCCGCCGGGTCCACTAGTATATTATAATGCTGGAGAGTCCGTAGCTGAACCACAAGGCAGCAGGTGGGCTTCGTACAAACGCGCTCCTCACACATAGACAACCTCTCGCGGGCACAGACACACGGAACTACGCTCTGACTGTTCCGAACTGTTCCGAGATCCGTGTCCGCGCAAGCGGTCTATGTGTGAGTTGCTTCTTTTGTGGCCGAACGGACACAATTTGATAATAATGAAATTCTCAAATTGTAAATTTATAAAACACACATTGAAACACACGTTCCACGAGACTAGCTAGCCTAGTTAGGTTCGGATTGGATAGTAGTAAACAGCCTGTAACTGTCCCACTGGGCAAAGGCCTTCATCATTGAAATCAAGTCATCGCTACAATTGATGGGTAATGGCTTAATCATCACGCTTGCCAAGTGCGGGTTGGTGATCGATCACAAACCCGGGCTATTAATCGAAAAATCCGAAATACATTTTGCCCGACCTGAGAATCGAACCCGGGACCTTTAGGTATCGGGCCGAGCGCTCTGCCACTCGGCCACCGAGGCGTTGGATATATCTATATAAATTTATATAAACATAGAATAAATAAATAAATAAATGAGACAACATCACATACATTGCTCTGATCCCAAGATAAGTAGCTAAAGCACTCGTTTCATGGAAATCAGAAACAACGACGGTACCACAACCACCCAGACCCGACACAATATCGAAAAGTTCGTTTTCGACATTGACCCGACCGGGAATCGAACCCGGGACCTCAGAGTTAGCGCCGCCCAAAGTCCGGCGTGCAAGCCACTCGGCTACGGAGGTCGTCGACATAGAAGGAATAATCAAACGGAATTTTAAAAAAAATATTAAACGTAAATTTTGCAGTTTATAGAGAAGTAGACCAGATTTGTAACTTGTCATCTACCGTAACTACAGACACAATAGAATTTTAATTGCTTAGTATAAAATTCAGAATAAAATACAACAAAAATGTTAACGCAGCAATTACATAATGTATACATAATGTCTCCCATATGGTTGTTTCACTCACCGATGCTGCACCATGTTGGAGTAGCGGCGGAAGGTGTCATCGCAGACGGTGCACTTGACGGGCGCGCGGCCCGTGTGGATATTGTGGTGCTCCGACAGCTTCTGCTTGGTGATGAACCGCTTCCCGCACACCTCGCATCTGCCAAAAGCGCAAGGGTCAACTAACCACTTGGGGCACATACCTTCTTACTTTTGTAAGTGGCTAAGACCACCTGGGTCTGACCTCTGGAGGTTATTCCCGGGTTTACATGTTTGTATTCTCAGTTTGATTGATGGCAGGGCTCTTTTGTCCGCCTGGCTTCGCCCCAGCTGAAGATTTGGTCCAAAGCGATGTTGACTGAACGTTCTAATTGTGGGACGCGTTTGTGATGGGCGATAAGAAGTAAATCATCGGCGTAGGCCTGCAGGCTGCATCCGTCCGGCATCGGCTTGTTCAGGACCTCATCTAGAATGAGATTCCAGAGGGTCGGGCAGATGACGGAGCCCTGGATGCAGCCGCGGGACTCGGTTTGGTTGATGGTAGGGCTTTTTTGTCCGCCTGGCTAAATCTAAATATGTCGCCTTATCATCAATGTTTGTAGCATTGGTGTGGCCCGGCAGCTAGAGATAAGAAAGACAGTGCCTCAGTAGTTAAGGATTTAGGGTGAAGTGCGTTTCCATCTTCGACCTTATCGTCACTATAAATCAGGTGACATGAAAGCCAAATGTTTGCATACCCATAAGATATTAAAAAAAACGAGCGAGCCTTTCAGTAGTCGCATATGATGTGTAACATTTGACATCTCACCTTAAATAAGCAATTTTAACATTTTATTCTGAAAAATGTTCTGAGGTAACAAACATAAAAAAAAAAACAAAAAAAAAATACAGCCGAATTGATAACCTCCTCCTTTTTTTGAAGTCGGTTAAAAAATGGGTCAGGTGTTACATCATCATCATCATCAACGTCGTGCATTATTAAGAAGTAAAATAATTAGTTGGCATATGCCAAGCTAATTATTTTACAATATCTTTTTAAAATATCTATATAGATAAAAGAAAAATGCTAACCGACATGCTACAATGTGTAAAGTTAAAGGAGAAAAAGAACTTACTTGAAGTTTTTGATGCCGAGGTGCGTCTTGATATGCAGCGCCAGGTTTGCTCGCCGGAAAAAGCACTTGCCGCACGTCAGGCACTCCAGCGGGTGGATCTTTAGGTGCGCATGGAAGGCTACATCCGTCAGTTGGTCTTCCTGTACGCAACGAGGGTAACATTAATTAGTGATTAATTCATTTATTAATTTATTTCATTAGATTCACCAACGTTTGTTTACGTTGTTTCTAAACAGATAACAGTAGGGCAAATACATAACTAAATGTAACAAACACAGCAGCAGCGCTATTTTCTAAGCAAAACAGCGTCGAACTCGACGTTAAACTCGCTCATAACTTGCAAACGAATTTCAACCTACTTAAAAATAGTAATAAAGTCTACATTCGTTTGCAAGTTATGAGCGACGTCATGACGGTGCGACGGAGCTTGTTAGTCGAGTCCGAGTAAATATCAGTGATGTCACTAAATTAAGCCATTACCCATTAATTGTAGTGATGTGAACAGTTAAAGGCTTTACTTAAGATGGGGAAGGAGCAATTTAATCGCTTCTGTGGTCTAGAGGTTAAGACCAGCGGTTTAGACCCAGAGGTCCCGAGTTTGATTCCCAGCGGGGGGTACATGTTTGTGTATTCGATTTGGGCTTGTTTGCCCGCCTGGCTAGCTATAGCTACCACCACTTTATCTAAATATGTCGCCATAGCATCAATGTTTGTAGCATTGTTGTATTCCGGCAGCTATAGATAAAGGGTAAAGTGCGCTTACACCTTGGGCCTTATCGTATGCGGCTAAGTGCTTATCGATAAGAAATTAAAAAAACATCTCGATATTAGCAGTGCTCACATAATCTACTTGATGGGTTAGCAGTACTTCGCAACTGCTACTTCTTAGCCGATAGTCTACTAGTGGACCCGACGGACTTCGTACCGCTTTGGCAGTTTCTATCAAGTGATTAAATTATCTTTGGTTTCCATGACAACAAAATAAAAAAATCATTTTGTATTGGAAAATTAAATTGTAGTTTTTAGTATATTTATAGTGTGATTACCGTGGGAAAATCGGGATAAAAACTATCCTATGTGTTAATCCAGGTTATAAACTATCTGTATGCCGAATATTGTATCCAAATCCATCCATCCGTTGCAGCGTGAAGATGGAACAAATATACAGACATACATACACACAAATTTTCGCATTTATAATATTAGTGTGATTCACTCGCTCAGCCAGTTTGTTCAAAATATCTACAAATTAATATACACAAATGTTTCACGTACATAGCTCTTTTTATATTTTTGGAAGCCGTACCAAAATCCGTTGCGTAGTTTGTTAGTACGAACGCATGAAAAATTCAAACTAGTTGGGATTGATTACGGGCGTCGCGTCGGAACCATACGCGCACACGCACGACTGGATCGCACCTAGCGTGCGAGGTAGAATATTAGTCCGAAGATCGGGACGTATCGTGCGTGCGTATCCGTACGTGTTCATACGATTCAAATTCGTGCGAAAACGCATTCGTGTAGCCGGCTTTGATATAGATATAGTGTGACCTTGCAGGTGGGGCAGACGTAGTCGCGACGGCGGCGCGGCTTGAGCTCCAGCTTGATGAGCGACTCCAGCTTGGGCTTGGCGTCCAGCCCGTCGTACGCCTGCAGCATCGCGCTGGCCATCGACTCCTTCGAGTCCAGCGGCAGCATACTGGCTGCTGCTTCTGTCATCAACATCAACGGTGTTGGCTTAAAATTGTTATTACATAAATCAGTGATGTTTCCACACATACCATAATACAAAATAGCAACTATGGACAACACAAAATATTATAGTAGGTATCACATCTAAGCTATGTATAGGATTTTTTCTAAATTATCCACAAAATAATGGTTAAATATATCCACATGTGACAAATACGAGTTGTAACTAGTACTAGTCACGTGCATTATCATGCATACATTTTTGACTAGTTTTGACTCTTATTCCATTGTATTAAGTGTTACAGTGTTTACATGTAACTCTTGATACAATGGACGTGACTTCCACAACTACTTAATAGTGTGTCGGTAGCCTGATTAAGATGTTATTAGAACTATAGAAAAACTGTTATATCCTCCTATTTGGCAGAGCCACTTGCTACAGGTTATAACAAATTTGAAATAGTTGTATTATTGGACAGGCAAGATAATAATCGGCTACATCGCGTTTGGTTAACATCCTATTTGGTAAAACGGATTAAGCGATGCGTTGCGTTGCGTTTAATTAAAAAAGTAAACGCAACTTTAGACACTGTTTAATTTAGGGTTTACCAAAAGTAAGTACGGAATATAGCCGTCATAATCGAGCCGCCAACACACGGTTGTCCGCGTTTGAAATGGCGGAATCTAGGTCTTGAAAACATCATCTGTCAACTAGCACTGATGATCGCAGCACTGATGTCAATGGGCAGAAAAACATTTTCAAACGCCAATTTTTTTTTTTTAGGTTAGTATTTGACATGAAGTTTAAAAGTTGTTTTAACACAGCTTTCAAATGAAAGCCAGTTCGAAATTTAAATAAATACTTGTTTACCTCCTTGGTTGCCATGTTTCGAAGCAAAAAGTTTATTCCATTTTTAAATAATACGTCAGATATGAATTTTCAAAGGGACCACTGTGGCGGGTGGTGAACGACCTCCTTAGAGTTCTTGGTATACCGCCTAAGCGGTAGACTTAAGTTTTTATTGGGTCAGCCATAACATCAGGCTAATCTCACAAAGCCCGCAGGATGATTAGGTTGCTAATTTTCTTAGGCTAAAAAAACAATACCAGTTACATAGGCAGTCTTGTGATACAGGCCACATAACCGATCCGATCCGAACCAAAAAAAAGGCTACAAAACAAAAGAAAAAAAAAATACCTTCCAAGACTTTTTCATCTGGTTTCTCCTCCTTCTTGATGGCGCGGGCAGTGATCATCCGGCTGTAGGAGGTCTTGTCGGCGGCGGGCGCGGGGTGCGCGAGCGCCCGGTGCGCGCGCAGCTCTTTGACCGACACGAACTTCGTGCCGCACTGGGAGCACACGCTGCCGCGCGCCTTCGGGTACAACTCTTCCTCCCTGAACCACGTATACATTGTTAAAGATACCGCAGGCGAAAATGCCCTATGACGGAATATGTTCTTTTGCAGAGGCCCGGGGCCCGACCGCCTAACCGATCGCTTTGACTTCGTGTGTGGTTTATGACGTCATCTTGTCGTTTCGTGCTGCCTTTGAAAGCAATATCGAAAGCTATAGCCGTTAGCTTTTGATATTGCTTTCATAGGCGGTGCGAGGTGGCAAGATGACGTCATAAACTATACGCGTAGTCAAAGCGATCGGTTAGGCGGTCGGGGGGCAGATCAACCAACAACGGTGCCTTTACGGGGTACTTTACCACAAAACAAATGCTCCACAAAATGCATCTATCAATATACATAATAAAATTAATTTATATAATTTTTATACTGATATGATAGTTTTGAACAGTGTCCTACAGATAACAAACAGCGTTGCGTTAAATAGATCATTAAGTTTTTATTTAAAGTATCTTGAGTGTGTCATGCTCTCTTTATTGTCTCTGCGGTGGTGGCGTGTGCGTCGGGTCGTTACGTTCCCTAAAATATGGTTGAGCGAAGCGATGGCTGATTCATATGTCATACTCGTGAACGGGTGCCGCCTGTGGAGGCTGGTCTGCTCTTGCATACTTATCTTATTGTTAGTATTAATTACTATAGTTTGACTTTGTTTTTCTTAAACAATTTTTGACTTTTATTAGAGTACTGTAGTGGTACTGTATGACATTGTGGAAATTGAAACTTATACCAGATGTAAATTTGATATATTAGATTTGTTTATTTTTTTTGTTTTTTTTTTTTTACATGTTGTGGTTGTCTTCTATATTTTTTTGTGTTTATTTGTAATGGAAAGTGTCCTGCTATGATAGGGCATTTTTCAATTTTTATTTTTTTTGACGCTGTAAGGGAGAAAAGAGCTGGACACTTGCTGAGTTTCTTGCCGGTTCTTCTCAGTGCAAGATCTGCCGCCCAGAGTAGACTTACGAACCGATGGCATAGCGACATTCATAAGAGCTACTTGTAGCCTAAACTGAATAAATGATTTTTGAATTTGAATTTGAATTCTAATTTGAATTATCAGCAAACAGTTTACGTAGGGTATGTGGAGATTAAACGGAATCAATGCAGCACCTGCTGCGCAACTGTGACTTTCTGGCTAAGCAAAGCATGGGACTCTTGGGATCGGCCTATACGAAACCAGAAGACTTAGGCTCCTCGCTTTCAAAGATGTTGCCAAATTTATGGCCTCTATCTTTACAAAGGAAAAAGAATGAAATGATGGGGTTGCACAGAAGATCTCGATGGGATGAAGTACTGTGATAACAACCAGGATCATAACTTGACAAACCTTATGGTTACCATGACTACAAATCCTAATCATCACATCAATTATGATATCATAAATATATTGTAAGAGCACTATCAACTTACAAATTATCTCTCTTTTCAGTGACATCCATTTCGGAGCCATCCGAGACCCAGCTCTCTCTTGCTATAAGGTCATAGGGTGCGGCCGGCGCGACATCAGGATAAATCTGCAAAAAAATCGACAATTATTTAGCATTTCTTCAAAGTTTCATATCGCCAGCACAGGCGTGCTTAACTTAAGGGCCATCCAGTGTCACTAATCATTTTTGTGTCTGATAGCCTAGATATCAGTTAACACATAGGTTTTGCCTCTTTTATGCTTATATTTTATGGATACAGTAGCTAACTGACTTGACATCAGTAACTTAGTACTCCTTGCTTACTTTTGGCCTTCAGTAGCATAACCATAAAATTCACTAAATGGATTCTGCAAATCTCTTTAAATATTGCATATTGGCTGGAAATTGGCAACATTACCAATAAATAGTACACTCATCATCTGTCATCATCAGTTGTGAATTATTCCAATAACCAAGCAATTTAATACCATGTGACTTCCTATTCAGAGTTGAAACTATACATTGAAATTAAAAACACCCATTTAATCGTGTTTAATTTCAGTGTGTAGTGATGTAGTGCTTACATAACTTTTTTTTTATTCTTGTCATATAATAAATAAATAAATAAACTTTCCTACACTCACACCAATTATCTAGCCCAAGAGAAGCTCCGTTATGAAACTCGTTAAATGGTTACTAGACAACGGATAAACATACTTCATCATCATCATCATCATCATCATCTCAGCCAAACAAAACATACTTAAAATACTTAAATACATACTCATTATACATAGAAAACACCCAGACCCGAGACAATTTAGAAAAACAATAATTTCTAAATTGATCCGACCGGGGATCGAACCCGGGACCTCAGAGATGGCGACTTCATGAAAACCGGTGTACAAACCACTCGACCAAAGAGGTTGTCTATCAATTTATTAACTTCAAAAACATTAAATTTTAGTTTGTCACAAATCTGTGGCTAAGTGAAATGTAACTCACCCCGCTCCACGCAGACTCCATGTCGCCGTTGCTCTCCTGGCCGCTGAGCTCGCCGCGCGGCGGCATGCGCTCGTCCGCGCAGATGTTCAGCGGCGGCTCGCCCTCGCTGCTGCGGCCCTCGCTCAGCACGTCCGCTTTACTGTCACTCTCGCCCTCTATGTGCCCAACCCTGTTACCCAACTCCGAGTAGTCAATCCCACTGCTCTCAACAATCTTGTAACTCTCATGTATGAAATTCGGCAAGACAAACTCGCTCTCCTTGTGCGACGACTCACCCCAAATGTACATGTCCTTCGGAACCTCTTTAGGACTAGTCACCCTAGCCGTATCGAATGACTCCACTCTGTCCGGCGTGAAGTAATCCGCGTAAATATTATCCCCGAAATAGTTTTCATTCATCATACTAACAAATTGTTTGCTCTTAGATGCCGCTTCCAGTTCAAGCAGTTCTCTATGGTTAGACTCGTCATCGAAGTCTCCGGGCGCCATGTTTCCATATGATATAACATTTATAGGGCGCAGACTTTCCACTGGCGTGATGCTGCCTCGGTTCGACAAACTGTTGTCATTGCTATTATTAGCTTCCTCTTTGACTTGTACTACATCAATGCTAGTTGTAAAGTGGTCACCTTGGGTTATACTAGATGAAGCCACAGGTTCAATATCCATTGATTGCTCTTCAGTGTCAGCATCAAAGTCATTTGGATGATTATTTACATGTATTTCTTCTACGGATATTGCTTTTAAAGTGCTTAATTTCGCTTGCAATTCACTTTTTTCTAAATTGTGAAACTTACTCATGGAGTAAGTCTCTGGACAAGAGGATGATGAAGCTCTGGGTTCCATCACACCTTGGCTAGAGCTACTGGCAGGCAAAGGCTTAGCATTTTTTATTTGTAATATCTTTTTGTGCTTTTTGACAAAGATATTGTTCAGTCTCAATGCATTATGTCTGAAAGGCTTTACAGGTTGAATCTGTATTTTCTTATCTAAACTTTCTATGGTAAGTTGACTGCTATGTGGCTTAGGTGAGACAGAAGTGCGACCATTGGAAGTTTCTCCATTTTCAGACAGCTCACTGCAGGGTGATATAGATGGTTTTTCATTACATATCAAATCAGGAACTGGACAACTATCTGAAAACTCAGTTTCAATTTTGCTGTCTGCACTTGATTTGGAATCTTTATATGAAGGTGGGTTCCCAACATTCTTTATAACAGAGAAGGTATGAGAAACTATACTATCACTACTCGATATAGATGGCTGCGTACATTCATCTGACAAAATCAGATTGTTGTCCACATTATCTTTGTTGTCATCCAAGTCAGGAAGTATTTTTTCAGGTGAGACCGAACATTCTGTATATTCAGACTCGCTTGGTCCTGTCAAGTCCAAAACAGTGTCTACCATATTTTTATTATGTTGAACTGGTACTTCAACTTTAATATTACTTAGAATTTTGAGCCCTCTACTAGGTCCTGGAGTGTCACTCTTTTCTAACTTATCAATTTGATCTAAGTTATCAGGTTTTGTAAGATCTATTTCAGTTTGTGTCTTAATAGAAGTACTCTTTTCACTTTCAGTTTCTGAAGTTGAAATTATCGGACCTACTTCTATAATCAAAGTTTTATTAGAATCATGAGCATTAGTAGGTGTTGTCTTTTCAACATGTGTATGTGTAGTTGTGCTACTCGGTAAATGTGACAAGTTTTCATTGTACATGGATGGGTTAGATGACTTCGGCATCATTTGTTGAGGAGCTGTGTACATACAGGATGCATTCCCTAGTTGATCTAGAACCATTACATTTTGATACATAGAGGTCCCCTGAGAAACATTAGTTACGTTTTCATGGCTAAGGACTGAAGGCACACATGAAATAAATCTCTTACCATCAATGTTATGAACCATTTCTCTATAAATAATCTGAGAGTTTTGTACGACAGTGGTGCCAGGTGTGAATGTGCTACTAGTGCTACTCATGTGATTGAATTGGTTTGTGGATAATTGTGGGGCTGCTACTTTGTTTTCCACCATTGGCGCTCCAGGGATGCTGCTTGTCATAATCATGCTATTTTGTACATTCTTTTGAACATATGTTGGTGCTGTAGGGACCATGACATGCACTGGCTTGCCTCCTGGAGATATATACTGCACCCCACTAACATTGGTTTTCACTAGTAGGTTTTGTAGGTTTGTTTTCACATTTGGTTTTGGTAACATTTTTACTATACTTTCGTTCCCTCTTCTAGGGGCGGCAGGCACTAAAGTGGTTTGCAGCTTCACACCAGAGCTGACCGCTGGCATCTTGTGAGAGAACACTCTGCTGCTACTATCTAGTGGGGTGTATTCTGCACTTCGAGAGTATTTAATCTCCCTGTCTTCATGCGAGTCTTGGTAGTAAACATATTGCTGATCAAATTCAGGCAATGTAGGAGTGTTCAGATATGTTTGCTGTGTTTTATCCGTTTTTAAAGAATATGGTGTCCCATTATAAGGAATGCTATTCAAGTTGTTTTCAAAATGAATGTCTCCAATTCTAGTATCAGGAGTCCCAACTCGTGAATTAGTAAGCACTTGGCTTGATTTAGAGGTTCTGCTAGGTGTTCTCCTCCAGTATCTCTCATTGTCACTACTGCGATGTGAACTTGGCCACCTCTCATCTGTGGCTGGAGTGCGGGACCTGCTTCTATACGATCTTTCTGAGTTGAGTGGTGTTGATGTTCGACTTCCATAGCTACTACTACTTTTATTTGTAAGACTGCATAATGCTTTAATAACCTGGTCTTTGGGATGTGTATCTAAATGAGACTCCAAACTCATACCATTGTGTAAGTAAAGCGTGCACACGGGGCATTGCACGAGTTGCTCCATGGTGGTCGCGTGTGCCCTCGACGTCGTGAAACCAGTTCACTACGCCGCAGGTGTCACGCCTTTATCTTTGCGCTAAAACGTGCGCACTTAGTCCGAGCCACGAGTTTGCCCTTCGCTCGTGACATGCATAACTTCTACTCACACAAATGCTCCTCTACGACCAACAACAATTCATAACTTCGTAGTAAGTAGTCTCCTTATCGATCTGTCAGACAAAATAACACCGTTTAGTTAGACAATGCAATATCCACAGCACTAATAAACTACAAACTTGTTTGTATGTCGAAACAGAGGACAAAAGAAACAAAACTCCGAGATAAAGGCCATTGAGACAAAAAGTGCATTAAAGGTTGTGTAAAGGAAGAAACGAACCAAGCTATGTCAACTATACACTAGACATTTTATTACCTGGTTGAATTAAATGTCATGGGTAGTCCATGACATCAATGATTACAACAAAATCAAATATTTCATACGAATAAAGATAAATCTAAAAATATTTCCAAATAGTCAGACATATTGCAGACGTCTAGTTCACTACACATTCCGATATACGAAATAAAATGTCGATACGTGTTTCGTGGCAGCTACTAAACTCAATTTTGTATGTATAAATTCAACTTAATCGAACGTTGTATGCGTTTAACGAAAAATCCATAGACATTACGTCAAAAGCTTTGTTTTTTTTTAAAACGTAAATGTTATTTATATCCACAGATGAGCAGTTTCTTCATCAAGTAAAAACGTTATTGTTCTGAGGTAAAAACAATAATTTAAAAACATATCAATAAAATGTAAAACCTATTTCAGCAATTTGGTTCAACCATGAAGGAAGTTCATTGGTTTTTATTTATACACATAAAACTGTAGACTTGGCTGCATGGGCTGAACCTTTGCTTTTCATAATTAACATATTATAGCAATATTTAAAAAGTCGAATCTGTATTGTCTGTCAATTTTATTAGAGACATTGTGACAGTACTCTATTCTATTACCTAGTTCGTGAAGCAGCGAAAAAGCGCGGGAACCTCGAATGTGAAAGGCGTCTAAAACTTTTAAAACTTTTCAAATAATTTTTATTTGTTATTATTATTGATAAAAGTCATAAAAACAATTATTAAGTTATAGTTAATTAAGTAATTAATAGTGTAGATAGGATGGGAGGGGTGAAAAAACGAAAAAAATGGGACCCGCCTGATAGTAGTCCTACACCAACAATGGATACTTCATCGGACTCTGAAGAGGACAGCAGCGGAAAGTATTTAGTGTATAAGGTTCCAGGATATTCAAGGAAGTACCCTGAATGTGGCAAAAAATCCGAATACATAGTTTTTTTATCACATCAAGATGAGAATCAACAATTTTCAGATAAAGATCGGCTTGCTATTTCACATCCTATAAAAATATATTGTGTCACTGGCATTCTTCATCTCAAATCGGTCAATAAATATAAAATAGGAATAACCTTTGATTTGACCAATAATGCAAATGTGTTCATCCAAAATAAAAAATTGCTAGATGAACTGTGTATGAAAGCTACAATCCCGGCTACCGAAGTGACTGGTGTTCTTACTTCAGTCCCTACGGACTTATCAAATAAAAGAATTTTTTCATTGATTGGTAGCTCTAGAAATATTATACAGGTCAGGCGTTTCATGCGTCGAGTTCGCAATGAGGGTGGTACGATTACATACCAGCCCACACAGACTGTCGCTGTTACCTTTGCATCCACAGAATTACCACAATATGTGTATCTTGACTCATGGCGACACGAAGTAAACTTATATATACCTCCTGTAAAGCAATGTCTGCGTTGCCTAAAATATGGTCATATTGCTAAATATTGCCGAAATGCAGAGGTCTGCTCAATTTGTTCCGAAAATCATAATTTCAAAATATGTAAAACAGACCCTCTACAAGCCAAATGCTCTAATTGCGGAGGTAATCATATAGCCATTTCTAACTTATGTCCTCAAAAAAAAATTAAAATTGAAGAAAATAAAATTAAGTCAAGGGCCACAACATACTCCGACTTATTTAATGAAAATTCATTTCCACATTTAACTATGACTAATATAGAAACCCAAATTCAAAATTTAACTAAATCCGACTTTTTTATGAATATATTAACACAAGCCCAAATTATATTAAATCAAAAAGATAAACCAATTAACTCAGCTTCCATAAAACAAATTTTACAGCAAACTGTCAGAAACAGCAGATCGTCTCCTAACAATGGATCTTAATGTCATGCAATGGAATGCGCAGAGCATTATTAGTAACAAGCTTTTACTAACTAAATTTCTATATGACCATAATATACATTTAGGAATAATTTCAGAAACTTGGTTAACACCTGATAAATTTTTCAGTATAAAAGGATATCAAATTGAAAGAAACGATATAGGCAATAAACATAATGGTGTAGCTATTTTAATACATAATAGTATAGATTACAGGAAATTAAATACATATTTTGATAACTGCTTACAAAACATTTGTGTAAAAATTATTGTAAATAACAAAGAAATAAGTATTGTTAGTTTTTATTGTCCAACAAATAGTACTCCATCTTTTGATAAACATAAATTTGAGTATTTATTGAAATCAGTCCCACAACCAATGATATTTGCTGGTGATTTTAATGCTCATCATACATCCTGGGGATGTAACTCTACAAATTCTAGAGGCAGAGATATTCTGGAAATTATTGATGATAATAATTTGATTCTGTTGAATAGTGGTAAAGTGACAACAGTTGGTTCTTTAACATGGCATCCAAATGCTTTAGATTTGACATTGGTTTCTCCATCGCTGGCCCTCTCTTGTGATTGGTCTGTACATAATGATCCTCTAGGTAGTTATCACCTCCCTGTAATTATTAAAGTTTTCGTAAATAATAATGTAAATAGTGGCTTCAAAAAAAATAATAATAACACACATTTTCCTGTCTACCCTAATTATAAAAAGGTAGATTGGGAAAAATATAAACTTAATGTAGATGCAGAGTTGTCAAGTTATCAAAGTCAAGGTTCTGCACTGAAAGATTATGCCAAGTTCTGTGAAATATTGCATTCGGCAATTTACAAAGCACTTTCTGATCACTTGTCTTCCATTAAATGTTCTGCTTATGACAATAATACTAATTTATCTCACAAGAGGTCGTTCAAAAACCCTTCCCTGCCTTGGTGGAATTAAAAGTGTACAGAGGCAGTTCAAAAATCTAAGTCTGCTTATGTTGATTTTAAAAACAACCCATCAGATCAAACATATATAGAGTTTAAAAGAATGCAAGCTCTCAAAAAACTGACATTAAAGACAGAGAGAGCTAATAGCTGGAGAGAACTTTGTAATTCCTTCAACCGATGTACTCCCTTATCCATAATTTGGAAATACATGCGAAAGTTTAATAAGACATATTCTATTAGTACTAATGATGACACTTGGGTCCCACATTTTACTAAGAAGTATACGGAAGTCAGATTGCTTGGTACCCATATTGAAACCTGATAAAGTTCGGTCAAATGTAGATTCTTATCGTCCTATTGCCCTAACATCTTGTATTGGTAAAGTTTTTGAACAATTGTTAAAACAAAGATTGGAAATATATATAGAACAAAATAATATCTTACCGGCAAATCAATTTGGTTTTCGAAGGGGAACATCTGCTCGTGAAAGCATCTGTCAGTTACAGCTTGATATTCAAAACAGTTTAAATAATAAGAATTTCTTAATGTCAGTTTTCTTTGATGTTGCTGGCGCTTTTAATAGTGTCAATATTGATGTGCTTTGCTCAGAATTGCTTTCTATTGGAATTCCAAACAAAATAGTTCATTGGGTTCACAAGTTTTTGACTGAAAGGGAAGTTTATACTAAGTATAATGGTAATTTATATGGTCCCAGATACGCTTCTGTCGGAGTTTGTCAAGGAGGAATTCTTTCTCCATTAATTTTCATACTGTATATACGTCGTTTAAATTTGATTTTAGGCCCAGAAATAAAAAATCTTCAATTCGCTGATGATTTGGTTGTTTATGTCTCTGGAAAAAATTTAGCAACAATTACAAACATTATAAATAAGGCTTTAGGGGCATTGTGTACATATTTTACTTATTTGAATCTTGATATAAATGCATCAAAATCAAAATTGGTTGTATTTGGTAAAGCTAGCAACTTTGTTCCTCTGGTGTATTATAATAAAGTTTCAATTCCGATTTTTCGTGAAGCTAAGTTTTTAGGGGTGACTTTGACGTATAATGTCTCTTGGAAAAAATATGTTGACTTAATAACTGCTAGAGCCAATAAAGCTTTCAATGTTTTAAAATCACTGTGTAGAACGTCATGGGGAGCTGATCCCAAAATATTGCTGCTTTTGTACAAATCTTTAATTCGTAGTCACTTTGAATATGGCTTTCTTTGTTATGCTAGTGACACTAAGTTGGTAGACATCTTAGACAAAATACAAAATAAAAGCTTGAGACTCATTACTGGAGCCTTTAAAAGTACTCCCATCAATTCAATGCAGGTTGAATGTAATCTTTCTCCTTTAAGTATAAGATTCTCATATTTGAAAGAAAGGTTTTTATTAAAACTTTATAGTAAAAATAATAATCACCTGTTTTTAAATTTAAAACAATCTGCTCCACCATCTATCTATAATCCATCTTATGTATTAAAAGGTTTTTCTGAATATGTAAATTTTCTTGAAACTCTCCAAATTCATAGATCATCCCTTCTTCCAAGTTATCAAGGAGATTATAATAGTAAATTTCCTGCAATAAACATTATTATTGATCATGATTTATCCTCAAAAGAAGATGTATATTGTAAATTTTCTGAGTTTACTGATTATAGATTTCTATATACTGATGGGTCTAAAACTGAATCTGCAGTCTCGTTTGCTGTTTTTGATGGGTTATTAAAGTCTGGTACTGGTTATAAAATAAATTCAAATGCAAGTATATTCCAAGCTGAGGCTGTGGCTATTCTTGCTGCTTTAAAACATATAAAACATAAAAATGATGGATATCACAAATGGGTTATAGTTACTGGTAGTATGAGTGTTCTCAAAAATATTAATAACCATAAGTTCAATGCTAACACAAATTACTTTGTTCCATTAATCAAAGCGTCCTGGATGGATCTGACCAGTGTTCATCATATGAAAATTGTATTTATGTGGGTTCCGTCTCATGTTGGTGTGGTTGGAAATGAAAGTGCTGACTTCTTAGCTAGAACTATAACAAACTCTTCAGCTATTGTACCTGATTCAACTAGTAATCTCAATATTTTAATACACTGTACAGATATAGTCCCTCTCTTAAAAAAAAGGTTCACTGATATCTGGAAAAGACATTGGAACTACACAGTCCAAATTGAAAACAAAGGTATGTGGTACGCTACCTATAATGTTCCCATTGGATCTATGGATCCAATGGGAATTTATATACAAATTGCTATTGCAGAACCAGGGTATGCCCTGGTTCTGCAATAGCAATTCATATATAAATAGAAGATTTTACACAACTATTTTAAGACTTCGTTTTGGACACTGTCGTCTAAATTACCATCTCTTCCGCTTAAAAATGGTGCAAAGTTCACGTTGTGACCACTGTAGCCTTCCAAGTAGAGCAATCTCTTTCGCACATATTCTTCGATTGTTCATCCTTTGGCATTCAGCGCCTTGTGCTTATGGATGAGCTGTTAGATATATATAATAATGATCTTGATTTGGTGCCGCGCTCCATCCAGGCTATTCTTGTAAATAATTTGACATATTTATCTTTGTATAAATATATAATAAATACAGTGGGAAAAATTTATTTTAGGGTTACATAAGTGTTTAATTTGTAAATAGTTGTAAATATCCTTTTATAGACATTATTTGCATAGTTTGTTTTCATTATTTAATTGGTTTTTGATGGGCCTCAGTGTCCTCAGTTGACCCCACGTGGGCACTTATTTGTATTTGAACGTGAAAGGTATGTCAATATGACAATGACGTGCTGACTACAAAAAGTTATGGTTCTTGACTTACAAATCTTGACTTTACAAACAAAAGAATGTAATTTTTCTTTAAACCCGGACGAAACTATTGAAATGAAAACAAAAATTATTGAATTAAGACAAAAAAAATACTGAAGACTTTAACTGGATTTTAATACTAATGAAAATAAGAAACTAATGACATGGCAGCATGGTCTACGACCTTAGCCGGTTCCTCAGGGAACGAACTACACATAAAAAAAAAAATTACCTAGTTCGTGAACAAAAAATTTTAGAACATTAAAAGCTACTGTGTTTATCTTCAAATTGCATAAATTGATACCTACTATAAATTATTTTTAAATTCTTCATTTACTATATTGTAGTGTATTACTAAAATGGTAAATGCATATGAGCTCAGTCGTAAAGGTTAGTTTAAAATAAATTTTATACTTTGCTAGTTCTAAACACATCTAGTTTCTGTTACTCGTGTGCAAGCTTTATTTAAATTCCTACTTTTTGGCTGAACAAATCTTTTTGCAATTTTTAAATGTATTAATGACAAACATTAATAATTTTAAAATACCAATCTGTAACTTATAAAATATTTTTTAAATTGTTATAACACATATTTTTGTATTATGTTTTAGAGGCATTTGACCTGCTTCGCCAGTGGAGAGAAAACAATGAGAGGAAGAGTAACGAGGTCTTAGACATATACATCTCTTTTGCTTCAGACCATTTAAAAAATAACAATGAACGTTAGTACAATGCATTCATCATAAACACATACAATGAAACTGCAAATAATACAAAACTTATTATATTTTGTAGAGTATTTCATGTCACTTTTCATTTCAAGATCACCAGTGAGATTATAAAATCGCTTCCCTAGTTCTTATTACAATAACATAATAATAAAGTTATCCACCTTTTAACCAGTTCACTGTCTCACAGATCACATAGGTATGTTAACTTTTTGGGCAGTAAACCTGTTAAATCTAGTTGTTCACCCTTCATACAACTTCATCATCTCAGCCTAAAGACGTTCAATGCTGGACAAAGGCCTCCCCCAAGGATCTCCACAACAATCGGTACAACAACTTAAGGAAACTTATGGTACCTTTATTTCAAGAGGTACTCAGAAAAACCAAGGACCGTAATTATATGAACTCCATAGTTTAAAAACTTGACCTAACTATGAAGTTCCATTAAAGTGATATTTAAGTATTTGGCTTTTGGCTATACAGTTTTTTACTTGTTGGCTTAATTAACATGTTTTATAAGATTTCCATAATTAATAAATAATAATAAATATTTATAAAGCATATAAAATGCAGTGAAAAAATTAAATGCCCACCCACTAATTAATATTTAATTTAGCTTCAGTGCAGCAATTAGCACTTGAAAATAAAAAGTATAATTTAATAGTCATTTATTCCATATTCTCTTAATACATGTCAAGTGTAAGTGCAAAATTAGTAAGATTTAGGTATTTAAGATTAAGTGGGGGTCATTCACTCAAGAAAAACCGCCCCTTTATAATGAAGAAAATCAATAAGGTAACGTTGGAAAATACAGAAATATTAAAAGAAAACCTTGAACATTTCATAGAAAACACAACAGATTCTGATATACAAAATAAATACAACAAGTTTCAAGAACTTCTATACACAAATAAAAGAAGTAAACATGAAGGCGGCAACAAAAGTTTAAAATGGATGGGAAATCAAACTAAAGAACTCTTACAATCCAGAGCAGAACTATTATTGATCTCTAATAAGTCAAAAACCATAAGAAAGGAAATAGCTATGATAAGTAATAAGATTAAAACAAATGAGAAAGGACCGTCAGAGGTACAGAATAGATATTCAGGAAAAATGCATACAGAGAACGGGAGGCATCAAAAAAGCAACCAAACAACTATTAGAGAAACAAAATTGGATACCAAATTTATTAAATAAGAACTACAAATGTCAAAAGCGCCGTCCAGAAATTATGGCTATAGCTACTAGTTTTGTCACAGAATTGTATGAAAGGAAAAATACTATATCAACAACAATCCTAACGGGAGAAAGCAATGTAAAGCCATAGCAGGTAGCACATGGACAAGAGCAGCTAATGATAGAGAGAGATGGCGACAGTTGGAGGAGGCCTTTGTCAACTAGTGGCATACAGACAGGGAGTCGATGCATAATAAAAAGTAACAATGAATGCAATGCATTGGTATAGTAATTAAATTAGTTTAGCAGCATAAATTGTTTTAGAAATAAGCATAAAATGTAATTTATACTGTCTGAATAAAGGCTATTATTATTAAGTGGGGGTTAAGATTCTAATTCTTCTTGCTCTTGATATGCGCAAGCACTGATCGGTTTCAATTAAAATTCTATTGTGTCTGTATTCACTATATGGACCCTTCTTTGGAAAAAGGCCTCTTCCAGAACTTTTTGTCTTTTCCCAGTCACTCACTATCTATTAAATTACAACTTCTGTAATATATGTGTTCTTCTATTATAGTATCTTAATTAACTATAATAATCCGAATCATCATTAGATTCACTATAATAGCTACATGGCTATTCATATATTGTGTATAAACAAAACTTAAATACTTAATGCAAACTTAAATTATGTGTTTATGACATAAAGTATACCAAATAAAATTTATAAAACAAGTAATATATATATAGTTATACAGTCAGATAATATATATGTATATATTATATATGTATATGTGTATAGGTATGTATGTATATGCATTATAATTAGTTTAAGTATCTATAATTTTTTTTATATGTAAGGTATTTATTTATGTTATGGTCGACAATTTGTTCCGCAGACTTTCTTTTCCAACTACAGCTAGGGTTGGCTGGAAGAAATCTCTTTTAGAGATAAGCTCACCTTGTATATGTTTTTTATAATGTAATTTAGACTGTAATTTTAATGTACAATAAAGGATTTTTAATAATACTTTAAATATTTTTGTTTGCATGAGAGAACAAGTAAATCTTCCATAACTGTTAAAATAACTGAAAGACAAAAAAGTACCTGAAAATTCAACATTTAATAAAAAGCTAATTTAAGCTTTAAAATTTATGGCACTTTCTTTTTTTTTATTTCTCAGACATTTTAGCATGTGATAAAACTATCACATGCTAAAATGTTAACATAATTTCCACAAAACATGAAAAAAAATTTTATAACTCAAATTTATGATTTCAGGGCTCATGATACTAGAACAAGTTATTTATGCAGCTTTGGATTGCCACAGCTATGGCATCGCGTCATTCTGCATTATGGCACTGTCCCGAGAGTTCCCTGGGAGTATGCGGGTCATGCGCCACCAAGCTGCTTTATTGGAAGCTAAAGAGAAGTGAGTGTTGTTGAAAAATAGATAAATCCAAACTCGTTAACACAATGCACAATATTTACTCAACAAGACAAAAAGACAAAAGGTGAAAAAGTCACCCATTCTTTTCGTCTGACGACCTCTGTTTCTGGTGTTTCGATCCGATCCGAACCACTCGGAGAATCTAGTAGGGCGCGGGGACACGCACTTGTGCTTGACGCTGTTCCCTCTAGAAAATCTGACCATGCGTCGTTTCACACGGCTTGAGGAAGCCTTTGGCTTTCTCGCCGCCCCCAAATAAGCCCAGTGAAGCTAAAAATGCCGTCTGAGGCGATCAGCAATCACTACAAAAAAAAATAAGGCAATCCGCAAACTCAAAAAAATAAAAAAAACCTTTTGTTTTCTGCCATCGAGAAAATCTTTTGTTTTCTGCCATCGAGAGAAGGTAGAGCAACCATAGGTAGATGCAAACTTCTTGTTGGCTCTGAAGTTAGCTCTGAGCGCACCTACGCGCAGGCTGCGGAACTGCGCACATCTCGCGGATTGGTTGACACAACTTACGTTTTGTTACTGCGTCGGAATCTGCGGCTTACTTCAATACCGCCAAGAATTTTGCGTCGCATCTACACTTGAGTGTGTCCTCGTGTGACAGTTTGCATACCAAAGGACATCAGGCACATTTGACCCAAATATGTATAAACTTATTTCTATTATCACTAAGCACTATGTGTCATTATATACCTAAATCAGTATCACCTTTATTTTTAAACTCCTTTAATTGGCTGAAATTAATTAATTAGAAAACGAAACTACGTCTATGAAACTGACACTTTTGTGGCAACCATCACTATTTTTTTTGCGTAAGAACACTCTGAATTATGAAAACTTCAGAATAAGAACATGGCACATACATCAGATGACAATGACATTGACAGAAATTGGCTGGATTTCTGTATTTCTGAGGATCTGTCAGCCAGCCTGTCACTGACAATGTCAATCACTGTCAACTGAAGCGTTTGGTTACAACCACATGATTAAATGAACGGTACAGAATTCCGCACTCTCCATCAGTATCATGTTTTTTATTTTAGATCTTTGTGATCAACAAGAAAGCATAATAAATAATTTTATTTGGAATCGGTACACCCACTTTTAGTTCAATTTTCGAGAAACTGGTGTTCATTCAGCACTTAACGAAACGTTTGGTTTGAATTACTAGTGTTGCTATACTAGTGTCAGTGTTACCAAAGAAAAATATTTCAAATATGAATAACTCTTCTAATAAAAATCTTTGATAAACTCTGAATAGTTTTCACGATCCACTATTTACATACCTACATTGTTGTGCAAACAGAAATGCTATACATTCTTGGGTCTATTGTCAAAGGAATTTGCCTGATGTCCTTTAGCAAAAAAATATATAAGGTCTTATAACTCTATAGGTATGATGAAGCCCTCGAGATTCTGGACAATATTATAAAAGCTGATGAAACCAACTCGGCGGCGCGGAAACGACGCATTGCCATTCTGAAGGCGCAGGGGCAGACTGCTGAAGCTATAAAGGAGCTTGTAGACTATCTGAAAAAGTAAGCTTTCGATTACCTACTTCAAGTATTTTCTTTTATATCACCGATCCTGCAATGGAGCATGAAAGAAGTTGATTACGATCATCTCTGTTCCTCTTCTCACATTTCTGTTTTCGTAAAGGTTATTACTAGCGCTATTAACACATTCATAACAGCCAGATCTAATCTGGATAACAAGCTTGTGTTAGATATGGATCCATGTCAGTAGTCGTAAGGAAGCTATGGGGATAAAAACGCGATTGCTCGCGGTCAGCTGAGCATAAGGAGTTGCACCTATTAAGACCTATAAATACATCATCTGTGAAAATTTCAACTGTCTAACTATCACGGTTCATGAGATGCAGCCTGGTGACAGACTGACGGACGCACAGCGGAGTCTTAGTAATAGGGTTCCCGTTTTACCCTTTAGGTACGAAACCCTAAAAAGCAATCAGTTGTTAATTGTACACACGCCTGCACATCAACCTATCCAAGACTCAAATTTCCCTAATCGATATTGATCTTTATACCCAAATGCTAAGGTTCAAAATTTATTAAAGAAATGTTTCCAAGTGCGGTCACATACAACTCCAGAACTCCTTGCGATGTAATAGTCGTATTTACCTTAATTTAGGTAACCGGACTGGACACGTTCGCTGCATGGGCCTAGAGAGGTGGTCGAAGATCGTCACTTACTGAGTTCCATGTGTTAGACACCGGAGACGTGGCAGTAGGCCAAAGCGGAGATGGAGGGGACGATTTTACCTCTTTTTTGACCCAGGATAGTGTCAATTGGAGACGCCGAGGAGAGGCCTTTGCCTATAAGTGGGACGTTAATAGGCTACATAAACTAAACTCGATTGGTTGCTGGTCATCGTTGACGCTTCAGTGGAGTCCTCACTATGGAGTGTCGCAGGTTCATGTCGGACGCGGAGGGCTGGCAGCAGCTGTGCGCGCTGTACCTGTCGCGCGGCGAGCTGGCCCGCGCCGTGTTTTGCGCCGAGGAGTTGCTGCTGCACCAGCCGCACTGCCACCTGCGGCACCAGCACGCCGCCGACATCCGGTACACTATGGTCAGTGACCCATACTAGAAATGCTTTAAGTTAAATCGGTACTGCAGCTTGCCATTTGTGATCCCGAGCCATCCCCGTGGCAGTGAAAGGATGGTACTAGGTTTTTTAGTTCCCTCCCTTTGTCGAGCTTTAGTGGCTGGACGAAGGAAGAGGAGGAGAGTCCCACATAACCCGGTGTCGCCCCTAGCTCTAGTGTATGCGCAAAGCATTTTGTCTAGTTCAAAAAAAGGAGCGGTTCATATAGGCGCAAAGAGTTAGCAGCAGCAGCTGTGTGTTCTGTACTGAGGAGTCACTGCTGCACCAGCCCTACGGCATCAGCGCGCCGCTGACATTCGGTACTCTATGGTCAGTTACCCTCAGTAGGCGTGCCGTAGGTTTAAGGGGCTGTGGAGGGTTAGCAGCAGCGGTAGGTTTTGCGCTGAGGAGACCAGCACGCTGCAGACATACGATACACTATGGTCAGTAACCCTCACTAGACGTGTCGTAGGTTCATGTGAACACAGAGGCCTGCCAGCAGCTGTGTTTTCCGCGCCGAAGAGTTACTGCTGCATCAGCCACACTGCTGTACCTGTGGCACCAGCGCGCCGCCGACATACGATACACTATGAACAGTAACCCTTTTTTTTTAGAGAGATTGCTGATGCCACTGGGCAGTTCAGCGTCACTGGACTTTTTTGGGTGCAGCGAGAAACTTATAGTGTTCCTCAAGCCGTGTAAAACGAAGCACCGATTTTAGAGGTTTTCTAAAGGGAATAGCATCACGCACAAGTCCGTGTCCATCGTTCCCTAGTAGATTCTCCGAGGGGTTTGGTGAATCTACTAGGGAACCCTCACTAGGAGTATAGGAGGTTCGTGTGGAGGCAGAGGGCTGGCAGCAGCTGCGTGTTCTGTGCTGAGGAGTTGCTGCTGCACCAGCCGCACTGCCCTTTGCGGCACCAGCACGCTGCTGACATCCGGTACACTATGGTCAATAATCCTTTTGTTTGATGATGTCACTGGGCAATTACAGTTGAATCTGAGGTCGAAATCAGTGAGTCCGAGGTCGAGGTCAGTTGGATCCAAGGTCGAGGTCAGTTGAGTCAGGTCGAGGTCAGTTAGCAGACAAAGAAAACTCACTGGGCTCACGCTGACGGAGCACTTCTGCGACAAGAAGGCAAGGACGGGCTGCTGGTTGTCAACAACACCTTCCGGTCCACATTGTAGTTCAAGTTAAAAATAGAATCTGACATATGAATAATGACATTAAGAGTCCGATACCGAGCTATGGTAAAGACTCGGTCTAGCCACGAAGTAGTAGTAGGTGAGTAACCGCCAACCTGCTGACATAATTATTTTAATTTGCAGGGAGGTGTTGAAAATTTGGAGTTGGCGAAATCATACTACTGTCAAGCGTTGAAACTGAACCCGGACAACATGAGGGCAATTCTTGGCTTGTTTTTGGTAAGTAATCAAGTTTTCTTTGCAATTAAAATAAAACGGAATTTAAAAAAAATGTTAGGGACCAAGGTTTTTTAATATTTATATTTTTACGCAAATAATTTTGCGAATATATTTATTTATTTATTAACGATATCGACGATTATAAGGTAAGTTCTAAAAATTTCAGGGGCCAAGCTTTTTAAAAAAAATTGTATAAATTGACGTAAGACTTTGGATATAATTCGAACGATTTTTTTTACACACCATTGTACTTGCCTAGTTTTTTTGTCCTTTTATCTATATGTATATTTAGGTTCTTTACAATCAAATAGATTCCTTACTCCCGCGAATGTTTTTAAAATCGGTATTTTGTCCCTCACGCTAGTTGTATAATTCGAAAGCGTCGATGGCAGTTAAGTCTTTTACTCGTTTAACATTGTAAGTTTCTCTGAAGCTAAGCCCAGTTAAACACTATGTTATTCCCGCCGCGTACAGACGACTACTAACCTGCTGGCCCACTACAAGTCGTCGGGCAACGGCACCAAGCGCAAGGAGGCGTGGCGGCTGTGCCAGTGGGCGCAGTCCCGCGCCGCGCACGCGCAGCCCGCCCCCGCCGACGCGCTCACGCACATGATGCTCAACATGGCCATCGTCGAGTAACCTCAGTGGAACCTTTACACATCCTAAAGGCCGGTCGACGAATACAGACAATTTTGTTCAACTAGCGATCGCCCAGTGGTGAAAATTCGACCGTTTTATTCAAAATATATGAAACATTATAGATACATAGGGTAATTATTAACGAGATTATTACCATGTTTAAATTACTTGTGAGTATCCGATATTTCGGCATCGACACAGTTGCACGGATCATCACGGAAGTACTGAAGTTATTGCGGGTGAATTTATATGAGCAGAGGAAACGATCTACCCTCTTCCTTAGTCGTTTTATTGCGCTCGACGCCCGTACCACTGGTTTCTAAGTCACTAATCACTCGAAATTTCTATTGCAAAAATAATAAACATGGTAAGAATCCCGTAAATAATTAAAATCAAATCAAATCAAAATATTTATTCAGTTTCAAATTATATTAAATACTGTAATACAAGTGACGTTGCAAGTCACGTTACAAATGGCGATAGGCGCAAAAGGTCAGTGTACGAAATTCTCTGTTCGGCGACCAGACATTAGAGACAACCTCAAGTCCGTTAATTCAGTTCTACTTTAATACTGTGTCGGTAGCCTTAGTTTTACATTAGAACTTCGTAGGAATTGTCAAAATTCTGCTTCCGACACGCGATTGTGGACAATGTAACTTTTGAAGTGTCACTAGTTAATAAATAATTTGCAACTTACAAAAATTTAAAGAAGTTGCTGGTGTATGGGTGGTAAAGTTGGCAATTTATTATATTGAAATATTATGTAACCAACCAAATAGAATAAGCCCAGTCAGCGTGCTGATCAAAGTATTTTTTAGGTGTAACTAAAACTACTTAGACGATTTTTTAACTCTCAGATTAAACTCTTTAGTTTGATATCCTAATTTGTAGTATTATACAAGCGCAGTGTGGGCAGGCCTCCAACAAGGTGGACCGACGATCTGGTGAAGGTCGCGGGAAGCCGCTGGATGCAAGAAGCACAAAACCGGTCGTTGTGGAGATCCTTGGGGGAGGCCTTTGTCCAGCAGTGGACGTCTTTTGGTTGAGATGATGATGATGATGATGATGATACAATGTGTAACAAAAAGGTGTTGTCAAAATTAAAAGATTCAAAGTGTATCCGACCGATCTTAATCTTGTATGCGGAGTTACTAAGACATGATAATTATTAACTTTAATTTGTTATATGCAATGTTTAATTAAATATTTCTATTGTGACGTCGCATCAAAAAGCAAGTCACACCCTAGTGGTTCACTAATACAGGGTGTCCCAAAAATGGCACGCCAGGCTGACACTGGAGATAGCTTAGCTATAAACCTATCAGATAAAAATAACATGACTCTAGTAAAAGTCTCATAGTTTTGGAGAAAATGACACTTTTTTATGTTCTAAAAACTCCACTTTTAGTTCGTTTTATTTTTTAATTTTTTTTTTATTGATTTTTTTTTGTTTATTTTTTTTATCTGATAGGTTTATAGCTAAGCTATCTCCAGTGTCAGCCTTGTGTGCCATTTTTGGGACAACCTGTTTATATATTTGATTTACAATTGCATGAAAAATTTAAGTTATCATAAATTATTTTCTCTTCAGGTATACCGCAACAATACTTCATTTTACAACCCCATAGTTCGTATGTGTCGCCAATACGAGTTGACTCAAAGTAATCATGACATAAATATTTTTACCTCTAGTTCAAATGTCTTAAAGAAAAGAATAAAATAAAATCATAATATAATATTCACGGCCTTATGGCACCATTATATCTCAATATGCAAAACCATTAAATTATACTCAAGTCAGGGATGCATGCTTTTAGGTGATGGTATTATATTATATGAGCTATCCGAATTGTTCAAGGAGGAAGTCTGAAACTACAAAATGTAAGGAAAGTTCGAAAGAATCATGGTTTTTAAGGTAGTAAGTGAAATATTTGATATCTTTTAAATAATCATAAGTTGTTTTATTGTCATAGTTGATAGTGTGGCTAATGAATTCATTTTGACCCACTCGGATTGCTCACCCATACACAGCCATTTTGAAAATGCGTCTTCATTTCTTGTAGGTATCACAAGTGACATTTTTATTTAATTAGGTAAAACTTTATCAGGCGGATAGATGAGTATAAGTATGAGTATATTAGTCATTTATCCATGAGTAGACCGTCTACTATAGAAATATAATGAGTCCTTTACATTTATAATGGTAAATATACAGGTTGACTTTTTTATCACCGTCCAAACCTTCTGAGATGACTCCCGTGATACAAACGAGCAACTCTTACTATTGGACCAACTCCCTAACTCGAAAATAAAATTTAGCTGTTCCATACATTTTGGTCGAATGAATATTGATGCTTTGTAAGTAAGAGTTGTTCGTTTGTATCACGACGGGAGTCATCTCAGAAGGTTTGGACGGTAATAAAAAGTGACCCAGTATAGATAAACAATAATTAATATAATTATTTATAAACGTTTTTAATAACATTACTTCATTCCTTTTGTATTTTTGAGTTAAGGCATATAGAGAAATATTATATTAAATAACATGATATAAAATGTTTATTTCCAAAGTATGCATGCACTCCATGTTGATTTTATTTATTTTACTTTATTAATTAAAAGAATTTAAGTTGAATTGTTTTTATTTGGATTGTATTTGGACTAATACAACTTGCAGATTTGCATTCCCGCCATTTTACAGCTGATCGTAATTGGTAGTTATACTTAATGACTAAAAATACTTTTAACGCCGAGCAAGTAATAAGGAACCGATTGATTAATAAAACGATTTCGGTGTAAATCAGAATAGCGACCGTCGCAGTGGTATTTTTTTAAATTTTAGTGGTAGGAAATTCAACTTTATCAATATGAAGGTAATTCGAAAAAAATATCATATTTTTACTTGAAGGTAAGTCATTTACATTATCAAGAAATATCATTACTGTACTGTTATCGGTTCATACATCGATTTGTTTATTTTAAAGTGATTTATCAGCGACTTGCAGTGCTTTTATTTTGTGTTACACGAATTTCTGAGTGTCTTCTTTTGTTATTTACTGAATACCTATCCAAAAGTGAGTTTAGTGTAACATAGTGTTTTAAGTGAAGGTCAGTACATTCTATAAATAATTAAAATTTTAGTAGATTTTTATGTCACAAATAAATAGGGGACCCGACTACTGTTTTAGGCATATTTAATAGATACAAAAGAACATACGTTTCTAGGAACTGATTAGAAATAAATTTTATTGTTATTTTACCTTTTTAGTTATATTAGTTTTGTTTGCGGAAATTTGCGGTTTTATTAGATTTTGTCTTGTTTTTGCAGGCAATGGTACTGCTATCAAAAATAAGGAACTATTTGAATTCTTGTTAAAAAATCCTCCGTTAAAGCCGATGACACAGAATAGTATATATGTATTGTTTAACTATGTATTAGACTTTATTGGAATGTCAGAATTGAACAAAGATTTGCGGTACTATGGAGAACATAATACCAGAAAAATGTCTAGGAAACTAACTGATGAAGATCTCATTAAAATACTGCTTGTATCATCAGATCCCAGTCTAATATGAGATCAATATCCGTTAATTATAAGAATTCCGTACCATCAGATATTCTAAATTTGTTAAAAGAACCTGAAGCCATACTAATTGAGGATTGACTTTTACATTTGCTTTCACATACCTAAATAGTATATAAAACATAAGAATTTAGAGCATCCAATAATCGTTTAATTTTACATAATATAATTTTGTACACCTAACTTTGAAAATTGACCACTGTGCTTCGCCTGATAATAGGAATGCGGTCCGTAGTAGGTAGATTAAAGCGCAGCGGGCGGACGTTAAGTCGACGACCTTACGTAAAGTGGCTTACGCTTAAGCTTACGCATACGTATACTTTTGTTGCAATATTATTTTGCAATGTAGACTGTTCAATTACTTATTAACACAATTAAAAAATAAACTAATAATAGGTACTTACCGATCAAGTTTAAGATACTCGCAGGTACTGCTCAAACTGGGCACCTTCACATTCTATGCACAGATGAGCACGGCGCCTTAAGTTTCTAGCTAACTTTTGCAGCACACTACGATTTGACCTTATACTCTCAAAAGCCATTAAAATGTTTTGTTTTAATTGCACAGCACTCGTGATTTCGTCTTTACGTAGGTACGTCACGTCGTCAAGCATTACGTCAACTAGGTGCTGCAAAAGTTGTAAATACGAGTTGCTGTTGAGATAACCCTCGATGAAATAAGGCCCGAGTAAATGTCCACCAACAATGCCAGCCCACACACATTGATGCTAAACCTATGCTGGAACGTATCTTTTTTGGTCTTATGCGGGTTGTGTTCGCGGTGAGCCCACCAATGTTCATTGTGGACGTTGTAAACGCCGATCCGCGTAAACATACACTCGTCCGTCCATAAAATCCTGGCTTCTCGGTGTTCTAGTACCCAGTGACAAAAAGTGACCCGGGCGGCATGGTCTTGCTCGTTCAATTCTTGAACTCTTCTGAAGTGGAACGGGTGTTGCTCCGACTTGAGAAGCCGCCAGACTGTTGCGTGGTGGACATTGAAGCGGCGACCAACATCACGAGTACTGGCACGTGGTTCCCTCTCGAAGTATTCGAGGATTTGCTCTAGCAAATCGACTGAGAGGCCCACACTGCCGCGACCCTGTCATATTACGTTACGTAAGTATGTTACTGTAATCGATATAGTTTAATGGATAAGCAAGCTGCAGTGGCAGTGGACAGACATATTAGCCGCAGGACCGATAACCGATGGGGTAAACGAGTTCTTAAGAGGAGATCGCGTATCGGCAAACGTAGTATAAGACTAGGTGGAGCGACGATCTTCGCAAGGTGGCTGGCAAGAGCTGGATGAGAGTAGCCGCGGATCTGGAGAGGCCTATGTCCAGCAGTGGACTAATATAGGCTTATGTATTTTAGTACATATTCTTATCTATGGGTTGATGATGATGATGATGATGTTTTGTCTATATCTATAACTCTAAAGAGTCGAGTTTTGATATAGGTATTCCGTTGCCAAGTTTTATCCTGTCGTCTGCTGTGATTACAGACACAATATCATTTTAATTATTTAGGGCACTGACCAGTTGTCGCCGCAGATGAGAGGTAAAGAAGAACCGACAAGTAAAAAAAGATGTTCATTCATAAAAGTTTTTATTATTTACAATGCAACTGTAAGGCGTTGCACGGCTGTCAAGTGACTCCGTTCCGGGCTTTGTAGTAAGCGGCTCGCGCCAACTCCTCTGCTCGCCTTTCTTTCTTCTCTCGGCGCGTGATCTCGCCCATTGCGAAGTACTTCTCTCTGAAATTAAATGCAATTATGTTAATATTTGCGCACTTGTGGTAAGAATTCGTTAATGACCAGGAACTGATCTCGTCTCAATCAATATGACTGTAGCTGTCTGTAGGCAGTGGCTAAGCTAGCCATAAAAAATACTTTTACTAGGCTGTATGTGCTATGAACCCCTTTGCCTACCTAAATAAAATGCACGCAAGCATGAGTGAGCTTAAAAGAAAGCCGCATACACTGTCTGAAGCTCTTGCCAAGGCCTTATGCGTTTAGTCAGGTCGTCGCATTATCTAGCGCATTCAGTGGGTCTGTAACTTTTATACAAGTAAGTCAGGTTCCAGAGTGGGTATGCCTGGCGCTTTACTAGTTTTCTTACCTCCTTTTGACGCCAAGAAAAACAAGCACCAAAACCGCTTATCCCCCCCTCTTTTCTGCCAAGGGGAGGGCGCAGTATCCCGTCCCCTTCTCAGCCATGGGGATGGTGCATTGCAGGCCCCCATCTTGCACTTACAACCCACCTGAAATTATGCATCCCGTCGCTGCCGTCCACCGTGGCAATTGCAGGCTCGCGGTTCTTCTCGTAGGTGAGCAGGCGGCGGCACGTGAGCTTGGACAGCGGCTGCTCCGAGCTGGCCACCAGCGACAGGCACGGGTGCGACGGCAGCTGCGCGGAGCTGTCGTCGTCCCTAAACAATTTATTTATATTTTTTAGGTAACTTGATATAGCAAGCCAGAGCACGCTTCCGGAGCGCTGTGAGACCCAGGACCATCGAATATGGGGCACACAGCCACATAGAGGACTTGATATAGCAGGTGGCAAGGCGGCGGCAAATATTTATTTGTAATAAAATAATAGTGACTATATAAAAAAAAAGTGTTCGTGAGTGTGCATGAGTGTTGGTAAATGAAATAAAACAGTGCTACCTCACTTTTCAAATTCTCTCAGAAAACCGCGTGACGTAAAGTTTATTGACACTAAGAGAGAATCTCATTATCAATTCTATTAACAAACAAAGAAATATTGTTTAATGTAAAACAATTACATTGACACTGACCGAAAGTGCTAACCGCTCGAAGCCACTTTAAGGCGACGCGGACGCATTGGAAATTTACGTGGCGGGGATCTTGATTTTTCCCAACAATTACAAAACATATGAAAGTGATATTTAATGACATGATTTTTTTCCAACAATTACAAAACATATGAAAGTGATATTTAATGACATGATTTTTCATTTAATTGACTTCATTTTGCTAGTTGCAGAGTCACGATTTGTTAACTTTTTTAACAGAGAAAAAATATATAAGTAACCTCTTTTAAAACAGATTTGCATTTTACAGGCAAACCAGACCGATTTCAGCATCTAAATTTTCTTAGTGGATTAGTCTTAACACATACTTCAATATGCTAGTTCATTTTTTTTAAACTTATTTGTAGTTTTAATTGGAAAGAAAAAAAACGGTTTTTCTTATGGTATGGGGCGCAAACGCTCCGTATTAGATTAATTGTTTAGCGATGCGTCGCCTTAAAAGAATCTAGTAGGAAGGAGGGACACGATTGCAAATGCCAATTTCTCTAGAAACCCTTGGACGATGTTATGATCACGCGGCTCGAGTAAAATCTTAGTGTTAATTATTTCTCTCCGCCCCCAAAAGAGTCCGGTGACGATAAAAAGCCTGCCTCAAGCCATCAGAAAACTCTCTTCAAAAATCTACTACAAAAACAACCATGGTGGCGTCCGTCCTCACCTGACCATGGGGTACCAGCAGACCAGCCGGCCGCCGGCGTCCAGGTGTTTCGCGGCCAGCGCCAGCAGGTCGCGGTACAGCTCCGGCAGGCCGTACTCCACCTTGGCGGGCACGTGGTTCGACAGGTGCGACGCGCTCAGGGTATAGTTGTCCCTGTCTATACCTATCTTCTCTGTGGGCTCGCGGACTCCGTATGGGGCTGTAATGATGATCATCTGTTATTGTTTAAGGATTATCGTCAGCCTATTGTTATAGTGGAGACTGACCAAAACGTAACATGTTCGAAGCGAGCATTCGCATGGTCAGTACAAAGAGACGAGCCGCTTGCCGCTCGCTCCACCCTGTTATCGGTCCGTCAGCAATGACATAATAAGCTCGCCGTGAATGATACGTTACGGTAATCCCTCCGGTCATTAACACCATTTTAAGCCTACAAGCGTCCTGCTGCTGGCCTTCTCACATGACCAGAACATGAACTTCTCACTGACAGATAGATAGTTGATAGAAGTTATTGTTATGCCCTTACGGGACGCTACATTGTTTATTTTGACACCTTGTACCTATTTATTTAATTACTATGTACACCAATGTGGCATGCAATAAATAATTTTGAATTTGATAGACTTTGAAATGAGAGTTGCGAAAAATCTTAATCCCACCGGCGCCATTGCTTTCCATCGCCATTTCTAACACAAATGTATTCTTTCTGAAGCATTAACAACTTCAGCTTATTATAAACCTTTAAATATCTTAAAAGTCAAATTAGGATTGTTAATATTATTTGTTAATAATTACTGTGAATATATTTTGTGTTCTGTTCTATTACTAATATCTAGTACAATTATTGATCGAAGAATCCAACGGTGGTGGATTACGACTACTAACGGTCAGTGATGATGGCGTCGACTCGCAAACTGTCCCTCCACAGCGGCAGCGCGGCGTCGCTGACTACCGCGTCGAGGTAGCGCGCGCTCGAACCGTACTGGCGCATGTTGCCAGCTATGCTCTCATCCTTGCCACGGGCCTTATGGAAAGGTAAGGAATTAAATGCTGGTATCTTCTTTAATTACGACGTCATCATCATCTTTTTGTGTCCCCACTGCTGGGGCACGAGACTTCCCTGTAGGATGAATAGGGAGAACGGGTAATAAACCACCATGCGAGCCCAGTGCAGATTGGTGGTTGTTAACGTTAATACAGCCGGGATCAACGGCTTTTCGTGCCGTAAAATTTATCATCTCGAGCTCTCGATGATAAATTTTGGTCACCCATCTGATGACCGGCTTTTGCAAAAGGTGCTTAACCTCAGCACTCGCAGACCGGGTGCGTTAACTACTGTGCCATCGAGTTCCTCGCAGACTACGTAACATAGTAATTTGACTGGTAAAGAATGCCTCAAGGCATGAGTCTGCTGGCTGGTCGCATTTGGTTAACACTAAGTACAGGAACGGCTACCAGTATAATAATGATCAAAACATCATATGTGCAAACCCTGACTCTAGCTAAAGAAAATGAGAGAATGGACGAGTTTTGTTCGGTCGACTTGATGAATGACCCTTTTACTTTCACTTCAAAACTCGTCGACATGTTTCTTTAAAACAACTTTCCTATATCTTATAGCTCCAGACCTCTCGAACTGCTCACCTCTGAAATAAATATATACTGAGAATGCATGTGGAATTACCATCTTTTATTTTGAATACAGAATTTATTTTATAATAACCATAAAATAATTATCCAATGCAATAACAGCAGAACCGGCCATAAAGCATTCTGCAAATAAAGCCCACCAAGAAAATGTCTTATTAAGCATGTAAACATACATTGTTACCTTTTGGCCGACACGCGTCGGTCGCGTTCTCGCGTGCAGCATCATGAAATCAATGTCGGACCCCCACACATATCCTGCCAACATAAGGGCATGAATTAAACAGTGTAACTATGGCCATTATTATCATAGTTTGTCATTCAAGACTTCAGCCTCTCGACAGCCTAGCACGAACTTCAATTTAAACTGTGTCGTTGTGTAAAAGAGAAATGTTGTATACACTTTTGTCTAGATTTGACTCTTATTCCATTGTATTAAGAGTTACATTGTTTACATGTTAATGTTAAATATTTATAAAATTTACAAAATACAGTGAAAAAATTCAACGCCTACCCGACCCAGCCAGGAGTCGAACCTGGGTCTTCCGCAATCCGGGCGGCTGCACTGACCGCTATGCTACCGGGAAGGCTGACGTAGACGCTGAATTTTGTCACTGCTTTTGTAATTTTAGAGTGCTAATAGCGGCACAGCGCGCCATCTATCCAACGGTCATTGCAACCGATGGCTATGCAGATTCATCTTTGCAGATGAAATACTACAAATTTGATGTTAATGTTGCTGTACAACGTCCGTAAATTGAACTAACAATTGACAGACATAATTTCACAGAATTTATAACATTGGCATGAATTAACGTTTACAATACGATTTAATAGAAGTTCGTACTAGGCCCACAAAACACAGCAGGTATTTGGACAGTAGCCCTGATTGTGATTTGTTTGCGGACGGATGGAAGGGAATCTTACTTTAGTGCGAAGAGGAGTATCAGTAGATAATATCAGTGAGAAGATGCATGTATGTTCATGAAGTGCATAATGTACAACCACAGTTTAAATAATTCTACAGTCGTCCAACGGGCACGTCTAGACAGAGCAATCGTGAGGAGTGTGCGGGGCGTGACAAGCGTCAGGAGTGGCACATTGTATTAAAACGCGTGTAGTCAATTTTAATTTATTTTTATAACATTAAAGTTCATACCATGTGCTGTGAAAGACTGTATGTTATCTTTTAACGTTAATAAAAATTTGAAATTTCCGTGTACGGAAACACAGAAGAAAGGTAAGTATAATACATTAATATTTTATTTTGTTGTTTCTAGAATGTGCTTGTGTTTCTGATCTTTGCATTATATTATGCGTAATGTCTTTTTCAATATTTTTTTTATGGATAAACGCCATTTTAGAATTAGCTAAGTATTAAAATCGAGATCAAAAATGGTGGACGCAACTTTTTGATATAAAATCAATATGGATATTATTTTTATGGTTTTCGGGGGTGCCGATTTCGAATACAACATCTATTTCGAGATCCAAGATGGCGGACGTGTCATTTTTTCATGTAAAATCAATATGGGTATCATTTCTATGGTTTTCAGGGGTTCCGATTTCGAATAATACATCTATGTCAAGATCCAAGATGGCGGACGTGACTTTTTAATGTAAAATCAATATGGGTATCATTTCTATGGTTTTCGCGGGTGCCGATTTCGAATACAACATCTATTTCAAGATCCAAGATGGCGGACGTGACTTTTTATGTAAAAATCAATATGGGTATCATCACTATGGTTTTCGGGGGTGCCAATTTCGAATACAACATCTATTTAGAGATCCAAGATGGCGGACGCGACTTTTAAATAAAATCATAATAATTTAATAGTAAAGACTTATTAGTAGTATAATATCTCTGTTTTAACTGTAAAGAAAGCTACTGTATATTATATTTTTATTAACCAATTTCAGATGCAAGGTATAGATTGAGGCATGTAGGAGACCTGATGGAAAACTTCCCATAGCCTAAAGAACAGCTATATTTGTAGCCTACATTTTAAAGAAAATATTTAGCATATATAAGAATAAGAATAAGAAACATTTATTGACCTGCACAAAAACAAATACAAACAAGAAGAAGAAGAAAACAGCGATTCCTGTGCTACTTTTACCTAAGTCACACGCTCAGTGAAATACAAACTAGCCCAAATGTTAATATTTTAAGTAATGTAGTCTTTAGATTTAACACAAAAACGTATTCTTATTCTAAGTACTAGTATTGCTTTTTAAATATTTTTTTTTATTTTTTAAGTGCTAGTTGCTGCACTGAAGCTGAATCAAATACTTATAAAATACAGTGAAAAAATTAAACTTTTTTGTGTTCAATAAAAAAAAAGATTTTTGTTAAAAGTAAATTGTTTTGTAATCTTATATTTCTTTTACTTAAGGATCCTGATGTACATAAACGTACCTACCAATAAGCAAAATATGAAATAGACTAAAAAATTAATGTGACAACCCTGCGACAATGACGAAGGTCTAGACGATGGCGGCATTTCGCGCAACTTCAAAGGCGTTGGACCACTGTAAGTTTGTAACACTGTGTGTGGTACAACCTTCTTTCATTCCATTTAAATTTCCTTTGTTTCCTACATTCCCTCTGGCATAGACCTTTTTTTAATGAGCAGAATCTGCATTCAGATCGTCTCACCGGGTTGTTGCAGGCCCGGGAGGTGTGTGGTTGGTCACCTGATGGGCTGTGACCGACACACTAAACTGTCCGATATCCGCCTACCGCTTTTGCGGAACCCTGAGCATGCGTTGAGAGTCATTCACAGTCCGCGCGGTCACCCCCTATGGCCCACCACTTTCGGCCTCCTCCAACCCTTTCCATCTTTCCTTATTTCTGGCCAGTCTTGTACATGTTCTCCCAGTTTTAATGAAATAAAATTTATTAAATAGTTAATAAATAATTTACCGCCAAAATGTGCAGCAGCTACTAAGAGCGAGCCCGACCCCACGAAGGGGTCCAGCACCAGGTGTCCGGGCGCCACGCACGCCTGATTCGCCATGAGCAGCGCCAGCTGCGCGTCCATGCTGGTGTTGCCTATGAACTGCCGCTTCTTCAGCGAATGGTACTGGATCACGTCACGTTGGCCATCTGCTATCTAGTATAAAATAAAATATATTTTCTTTATAATAATAAATAGGTAATAAACATTTTATTCATATCAGGAAATCGATTACAAAAGGTGAAGACTCCCTGCGTGCAAAAGCATCTGTACCAGAGAGAGCCATTCATTAACTTAGATAACAAAACCTTAAACCAAAAAGTAGAAGTTTACATTTATTATTTATGCTTTTGCATTCTTAGAAGTAGTAAAGAGATTCAAATGAACTATTAGCTTATTTAGGTGTCTGACAAGAGCTGAATCAAAGTAGTTTGTGCTGTGACATGCTCTTGGAGAAACCTATGTCCAGCAGTGCACTATATATAGGCTGATGATAATTAACTATTTGCTAAGTGTTTTTCCAATATCTAAGCCATGACTTTGAAACCCTACGATGGAGATTGAGTGCCAAGAATCAGCAAAATACATGGTACAATTTGTGACAAATGATTTGGCATAAATATTGCTCTTAGTTAAAGTAAGCTCATTATTAAAATAATAAAGAAGGTTTATAAATAAATAAATAAATAAAAAAATAAATTTTCCTACACTCACACCAATTATCTAGCCCAAGAGAAGCTTCGTTATGGAACTTGTTAAATGGTTACTAGACAATGGATAAACATACTTAAAATACTTAAATACATACTTATTATACATAGAAAACACCCAGACCTGAGACAAGTCAGAAAAACAATAATTTCTAAATTGACCCGACCGGGGATTGAACCCGGGACCTCAGAGATAGCAACACCATGAAAACCGGTGTACAAACCTCTCGACCAAGGAGGTCATCAATTCATCAGTCAGTCAATTCAATTCAAAGTGATTGTATTCAAAACAATTTGTCACATTAAGATTTGCTGTAATAAAAAAAAAACCGTACTTTAAAAAAAAAAATTATGACTATCTTACCCATCTACCAAAGAAGACATCATGTGGATCATCAGGTACATCATTAGGATCCACTCCGTAGAACTCCACATACGATAAAGTTACATCAGGGTTTTTTAACTTTACAGGGCCTTCCACTGGTAAATAATTAAATGTCTGTAAATACAACTACAACTTAGATTTTTTTTTCTAATCATTCACCATCTATAAATTGAAATACATGAAATATAGAAACAGCTGATAATTAATAACTTATAATTTATCCAGGATAGGTTACCTCAATCTTTGCAACTTTCTCTTTCATCGTGAAATGCTTGCAAAATGTCTCCACATCTATTTTGAAAGACTTGTGTGGTGGGCAACATGTCTTCATTAGACTGCTCGGACATAAGCACACCACTGTTCCAGTCTCAGTGTCTGCCTTGATGACCCATTCATCACTAGTGATCAACAAGGATTCCTTCAAGTTCGCATGGAGCTGAGGTACACTTTTGGCAGTAGACCACAATTCTATGCAATTTTTAATAAGAACTGATCTTGAGGCTATCTTCTTCACACACTCTTCTGATGGCACCTCAACAATCCAGTAAGGTTTCTGGACACATGGCTTCTCTATGTATTTAATTGGAATGTTGAAAATAGTAAGAATACTTTGCATTTCCTAAAATAATTTATGATTTGTAAAATGGCACTGTTGTATGAATATTATTGTATCAAGTTTATTAATTATGAGTCTATTAACTAGTAGTACTGGTTTTGATAACCATATCTGTTTTATTTATCAATAATAGGTATAAGTTCTATTGAATTAAAGTAAAGTAAAGTTTTTGAACTTACAGCATGTCGAAAGTCAAGATGTTCATGTGCAAACCAAAGCAGATATCGACGCCACATAATGATGTAATTTATTTGTAGGTAATTAATGATAGCTAAACGTAATACATACTAAATTTAAGGCCTTTTAACTTGTAAAATAAATAATTTTAACAAATCCACTCAACAACACAGACATAACCTTAAAATAAAACCAGTATTTTTTGACATTGACATTTGACAACCTAAAAATATAATGGAAAAGGCAATAAATACCATACCTACGTGACATTGGCGGAATTGTGTTAGACACAAAACATGCCATAAACAAAAAAAGAAGAAGAATAAATACCATACAGCCTACCAAAAAAGCATTGTAGTTTCATTATCCCTATTGAAAAGTATATTTAATTTTATTCAAAACACTTATTGATCAATTCTCTTACCAGGCCTCTAGCTTAAGAATAACAGGACTTATGTAATACCTCTAAACATAAAATAATTATTGGCCTACATTCTTTCTTGATAAACATGATAATCGCCTAAAATCCACTTGGACAAAGAAACAAGCAAAAGTAATGTAGAAACAATGTTCAAAAGTAGAAAATAAACAAAAACAAAAACTTTTTATTTGTTTTATTACAACAAATCTAAAATTAAAGCACTTATTGATATAATTATTTACATTATTGTAGACAAATACAGCTTAAATTTCGAAACTATAAATTTATTCTTTCCATTCTTGGTCTATGTTTCAATTTTGTCTTTCTCTTTTTGCTCATCGAGTAAATCTTGATACTTGTCATGCAAGAAGTCGAGGTATGCATCCTTGATAGACCCAGAACATGCCACATAGTGGCCTCCAGAATGTTCTGCAACTATGGGCTTTACAAATAGACTTATGAGTGATTCACTCATTTCTGAAACAAGATTTTTTTTTTACATAAGTTTATTAGTATTTTTTTATTATTATATTTGATTCAGTTGATCAAGATACTGTTTGGGTCTCTGATACATTAAAGTAAGTAAGTAAATAATTAATTAATTTCAGTAATTAAGTAGTCACCAACCTTTTGGTATAATAGAATCACTTTCTCCATACACATGCAATGATGGCAAGTCTATCTCTTCATCATAGAAGCCTTTGTGGACTAAGCTTCCTGATCGAAAACCAGATGAAAATATAGCAAACTTAAATGTGTAAGGTAAATCTGAAAGAAAACAATAGTTTAGTAAGTTTACTATAAAGATGAAATTAACTAGGTAATATTATTTGGGACTCCATGAGTTGATATGGAGTTATAAAAGTGAATGTGAAGTATAATTAACTGCTTAGTTTGCTTAAGTATCAACAAACCAAACATCAAACTCTACAAATAATTGGGTTGTTATGTTAAGCTAATCATCAGTTTATTTTCAATAAATAGTAATGTAATAAAACATACATCCTTTTTGTTGCATCCCCGCTAACAGGCCCACCAAACAGGCTCCCTGAGAGAAGCCCATTAACCCGTCAAATGGTCCATGCTCCTGTACTATTTTCTCTACCAATTGCAGTGTGTCTTCAAAGCCAATGGCTGGACCTCCCAGGCACTTCCCACTGAAAGTGTTGTCTTCAGCATTGAACCACCATGACCTACCATCTGTGACATAAATGCTTGTTGTTAACTTTTTAACCATATTGGTTAATTAAATTAATCTAATTAGATTAGGGACTAGGTACACATTAATAAAATTGAAGATTTTTATGAAAAGTTTTGTAAACATAACTTACTTAAGTAAGTATACCTACTTATCAGGAAAAGTAATAATTTTTTTCCAAACCTTCATCGCCTCCTCCCTCTTCATTAAATACTCTATGAGGAGCAGATATAAATGTTAGCTGGGCATACTTCGACACAGTTTTACGAAATGATCCAATTTTGCCACGGAATAGTGCTCCATTCTGTCGATAACCATGAAATGCCAGAATTTTTAACTTCGGCCGTTCACCTGCCTTCAGGTCAGCGTTTGAATGGTTAGAGTTAGAATTGTGCTCAGACATTTTTCTGATAATTTTAACTTTGTTGAATTTGGTAGTTATACAATCATTCCTATTTATTTCGAATATTAAATTTCGTAATTTAAAAATTCTAAAATTTATCAACGCCGCTTAGGAAATCAACAGACAGCCGACTTTACTATTTTAACGTTTCTGTTATTTTGACAGTTCTTCTGACAGGGACAGGCGTCAATCAAGGGTGCGTTCCGAGTCGCGATTATATCGATATTAGCGCCTCAGAACAATAACTAAAGCTATACAAGGATGGCTAAAATAAAAATCGTGCAACTATGCTTAGTTCCGTTCTATCTTATGGCTAGAAAAGGAGGTTGGACTGCGACAAATGGTTGACACTTAGTTTTTATTTTTTGTATTGTTATGTCAAACGGTCATCAGAAAATTGAGTCCCTGAGTCCTATTGCCCGGCCAAGCCTCGGCCAAATTCAGAAGTACATTGATTTAAAAGCTGACAGTTCGTTTTAGATATATTTGACTTGTTCGCATAATCATTGTGGAAAATGTCAAACTAGTGGTCATACTCCGTTTGAATATTTACCGAATTTTCACTATTTATGTTGGTAAATGACGCTATTTCATATATTTACTGTTAATTTGTGAGTGTGTGGAGTGTGCGGCACAATGTCCTGCGTAATTAGGGGCTGCAGGTCCCATTCAAACAAGAAAGAAAATAGTCAACAACTATTGACTTTCCATCGGTAAGTTTCAACTTATTTTTTATAGAATGTGAGCTGATAAGTGAATATAAATACAAATTAAATTTGGTAGTACCATTTTCTAGCGAAAACCAGTCGTAAAGTCTATTTTAAAAGCTGTTTTAGCGATAAATAAGAAATGCTCTCAGGCATTCTTTGTCATCTTTAGTGACGTAAACAATGTGCATTTTTTTTTATATATCGATATTCGATACTTTTAATTTCCAGATTTCCAAAAGATGAAAGAAAAAAAAACAATTGGCTTATACCTATTGGTAGACCAACCTGGGACACCAAAACGACATAACCGCATCTGCTCAAGGCATTTTAGCTCCGATTCCTTTGTAAGTGGAGACGTTACGAAATAGAGACGACTTCGAGAAGATGCGGTTCCTACGTTGTTCATTATAATGAATGGATCAGAAAAAATGGTATGGGTATTTTTAATCATACTTTATAATTATTACAGTACGAATTTTATAGCTAAAATATTAAAGCTAGGGTGTTAGTAGAATTGATGAAATATCAGTATGATTTGCTCGAAACACTATTCCAGATTACGGCTTCTGTTATTATCTTATATTAACAACAGTTTTATGTTCCGCGAAAATTGTTACTTTACGAGATTATTTTTTTATGACATGATTTTATGACATGACTTAAAATGAAATGAATCTTTATTTTGAATTTTTTTTAAAGAGTTATCATGTGATTTATTAATTATGATTTTCCTTGGCATAGTTGGCAACAATAACAAAACCAGAAATTGATAACATTAGAAGAATAAGATTGTTAGAAGTAAAACTTGAAAGATGCGAAAAGATATCCAAATGGCGCTTTCGCAAGATTAACACTCTAATTAAACGAGTATCTCGATTAAGGAAAAAAAAATATCTTTACAGTATTTTGATGAATATTGAAATTTGTAAAAAATGTTGACCATTTTTTTTCATATCGAAATCACGAATATCGAACTTAGCGGAATATCGAAACAAAATAGTTTTAGATATTGTAATTGAATTTATGAAAATCGGGATTTTCAATTTTGACTTCACACACTTGCACATCAAATTTTGAATTTATGTATTGTTTACGAAATTATTTGCTTTTAATAACAAATTTTGTGTAATTGCTACAGTTAATTGTTTTTCCAATGATGATTTAACTTGTTTCTGTATACATAATTAAATATACTATATTAGTTATTTAAAAACTTAATGCCAGTAGGTTGCTTTTCAATGAGTTTGCTGTTTGATAGTGCAATTGATGGTTTAGGTTGTATTATTGTGTATTTATTGTCAAATTAACATAATTTATGTTTAATAAATATAGTGACAAAAGAAATACTGTTGTTGTTTTCAATTATTTAGATCGATAATAAAGTCGATAAAGTCACCACATTACCTCAAAAACGACGTCACAAATCTGGTGACACATTCGAAATAACGAAAGAAAAGGGACAATCGATCTATTTCCAACATATCACATAGGTTCATTCGTTAGAATAGTGCGAACTGATGAATTTGTGTTGCTATTTTAGTCCGGTTTCTATTACTTTAGTTATTGTTCAGGAGCTCTATTTTTGATTCGCTCGTTTCGAGTGATTTTCGTTCGACATTTTCATTTTTCATTATTGTGTATTTATTGTCAAATTAACATAATTTATGTTTAATAAATATAGTGACAAAAGAAATACTATGTTGTTGTTTTCAATTATTTAGATCGATAATAAAGTCGATAAAGTCACCACATTACCTCAACAATGACGTCACAAATCTGGTGACACATTCGAAATAACGAAAGAAAAGGGACAATCGATCTCTTTCCAACATATCACATAGGTTAATTTGTTAGAATAGTGCGAACTGATGAATTTGTGTTGCTATTTTAGTCCGGTTTCTATTACTTTAGTTATTATTCTGAGATTAGCGCGATAACAGTCGTTCCGAATCGCCGTGAGCGCGTTCACGAAATCTAGCGTGACGTCACTCATGACGTCATTGTCTGCGCCATCTTGCGCTCACAGCGATCATGCCTCAGAGCGAAATCACTGTGAGCGTCCTGTCACTTAGCTGTCAATGTCAAAAGTAGCCGCCGCCGCGCGCCGCCGTCTGGACGCGTGAGCCGTGTGTTCTTAAAAATGTTTAAACATGGATTTTGTCAGCCTTATTGTGAGGGACGAAGAAAATGAAAAAAAACAAACAAAGTTCGAGGTTATGAATAACGTAAGCTCGGTAACGAGCGTTCCGAATCAATATCTGTTATTTGTCGGTTTTAGCGCGATATCCAACTCGGAACGACTGTGAGTGTTCGTAGCGCTGTAATCGCTATAATCGTGACTCGGAACGCACCCCAAACAAAAGAGTTCTTGGCGGGAAAGTAAAGAGTCTCACTCACTGCGCTTTTGTTTTATTTATTTATTTATTTATTTAATTTTACATGCTAGTTTACAGATTATGCGTCCAAAACACCGACATGTCATACATCAAATAAAAATGTCAAATTTTATTTTCTTGTGTTAGGTTTATAGGTACCTATGTCGAATATTAATGTGACATCTTTACTGAGATACTCTAGAGGTTGTGGGGTATATCATTTCTCACTTCTCATTTCTATTATCATTCATCATTGTGCCGTCAGCACAATATTCATAGCACGTAATGTTCGTGATATTTAATAGAGATAATTAATAACGTGATTTAATATAGAGACATTTTATGTAAATTAAGCAAAACTTATTAGTTCCTGTTTCGTGACTTTCTACAGTCAACTAATCTCCCCCGCCAATTTCTTTGTTTATAAATTAATATATATACTTGTATTTTTAGTTATTAAAACTAGTCAGAAATTATACTCCGATACATTAACCAGTGTGTTATTATTTAACTACGGGAGCCCTGTAACAATTGGTGACCCCGACCAAAGCCTGGAAGAATCGCCCAACGACAGCCACGCCCGGAAGAATCGCCCGACATAGTCACGCCCGGAAGAAGAACAACTACATCACACTGGTACGAATTAAATAACATTTCTGGCTCATTTTTTACAATGGCTCCCACACTACCAACGGGCATCAGGAGCAGTCTTCTCACAGAGACACCGGAGATAGCAGCAATTTCCATTGGTGACCGCATTCCCGATTTTTGGACAGACTCACCACGGCTATGGTTCACCCTGTTTGAAGCGATCGTCGCACCTCAGAAACAAGGCGACGATTACAAGTACAACTTGGTCATCGCGAAATTGGGGAAAAACGAGATACAGCAAGTTAGCGATTTACTCATTAATCCACCGGCAGAACAAAAGTACGATGGCATTAAACAACGCCTAATAAATTGTTACGAATAAACAGAGCAGAGGCAATTCCAGAAGCTTCTTGCCGAAATGGATCTCGGCGACCAACGGCCGTCTCAGTTGTTACGCCGAATGAAGCAAATAAGCAGCGGGAAAATGAATGACGACACAATTCGACTGTTTTGGTTACGTCAATTACCTTCGTCAGTAACCACAGTTTTAGCCGTCACAGAGAACCTTACTCTGGATAAGATGAGCGAGATGGCTGACAAAATTCTAGAGAACTCTAGGCTTAACTCAAGTTCAAGGTCGTCACAAGTAGACATCGTTACGCAATTAACATCGCAAATAGCTCAAATGCAGTTGGAAATTGCAAGTTTGCGTAGCGAGCACAGCCGACGTAGCTCATTTCAGCGTAGACGCTACGACCGACCGCGATCTAGGTCACGAGGCCAGTCATTGTCAAGGTCCGCATCGAATGAAGTATGTTTTTATCATCGGCATTTTAAAAACCGCGCGCGTAAGTGCATACAACCGTGCGCCTGGGAAGCTGGCAAGCAGTCGGAAAACTAACTACAGTACGGACACCGGCGGAAATCTGTACTGTTAATCCTTCAAACCGCCTTACCGTCAGAGATACTGATAATGACATAAGGTTTTTGGTTGATACAGGAGCAAATATTTCGGTTATCAAGAGACCACATAATATTACAGAGCAAGTTGACAGTTATAATTTATACGCAGCTAATGGCACCCCTATCAAGACATACGGTGAAAAGACGCTTTCACTCAACATAGGGTTACGACACCCCTACCGCTGGACTTTTATTATCGCAGACGTAAATATGTCAATATTGGGCGCAGATTTTTTGGAACATCACAAACTTTTGGTAGATATTCATGGCATGAAATTGATTGATAAACTAACACAATTATCAACTCCAGCCACTGTTTCTCGAGCGGAAGGATATAGCAGAGTCACTACTATTAACTCCCGCCTTCCGGATAGCGTTAGGCGAATCATTGAGAAGTACGCAGACGTGACCCGCCCGACAGCATTTAAGTGCAAACCAAAGCATGGAGTGCAACATCATATTGTAACGGAAGGCCCTCCAGTATATGCTCGTGCGCGACCTCTACCCCCGGATAAATACCGGGTGGCCAAGAAAGAATTTCAAACAATGATGGAGATGGGAATATGTAGACCATCCAATAGCCCCTGGGCCAGTCCTCTGCATATAGTAAAGAAAAAGAATGGCGACTGGCGACCGTGCGGTGATTATCGCATGCTTAATAAAGCCACAGTTCCAGACAGATATCCATTGCCAAGGTTAACAGATTTCACGTACGTCGCACAAGGAAAGTCTCTATTTAGCAAAATTGATATCAAAAAAGCTTTCCATTGCATTGAGGTTGCAGACGTAGAAAAAACAGCGATAATTACTCCATTTGGACTATTTGAGTTTCCCAGAATGCCGTTTGGTCTATGTAATGCTGCACAGACATTTCAAAGGTTTATGAATTCAATATTTGGCGACTTAGACTTCGTGTTTGCTTACGTAGATGATTTACTGATCTGTTCTACAGAAACTTGGAAAAGTGCGAATTTTGGAAGAAAGAATTGGATTTTTTGGGCTACCACATTTCAAGTAAGGTAAGTAAGTATCAGCCCCACAAGTGAGAAAGTGCAGGCGATCAAAGATTTTCCTAAACCTAAAACCATTAAGGAGCTTAGAAGATTTTTGGGCATGGTCAATTTTTATCGAGGAAGCCTACGTTTAGCTGCCCAACATCAAGTTCCTCTCAACAACTATTTAAAGCAAACAAAGAAAAACGACAATTCTATTATTCAATGGACGAAGGAAGCGGAATCGGCATTTTCGAGTTGCAAACAAAACATTCTGGATGCCGCAATTTTGACGCACCCTTCTCCAACAGCTGAACTTGCCTTATTGACTGATGCGAGTTTAAAATGTATGGGCGCCGTGCTCCATTAAAAATGTAAACAAGGTTGGAAGCCGCTAGGATTTTACTCAAAAGCATTTACTACAGCTCAGATGAAGTATTCAACCTACGACCGGGAGCTGCTAGGAATTTTTGCAGCAGTCCGATATTTTCAACGACTACTAGAAGGTCGGCAATTCATTATTTACACGTATCATAAACCGTTGGTTCATTCATTTTCAAAGAAGCCGTCACTAAATGACACACCACGTAGAGTGAGATACTTGGAATACATTTCGCAATTCTCTACCGATATACGTCACATTAGCGGTCACGACAACATAGTTGCAGATGCACTCTCAAGGACAGTTGATGAAATAACTATACCGTCCAACATAGATTACAAAGAGTTGTCTATTAAACAAAAGTTAGATCCCGAACTCCAAGAACTTATTAAAAATCCGAGATTAAAAATGATTTTGGCCACATCAAATAAACACGGAATACCGGTGTATTGCGACGTTTCTACGGGAAAAACAAGACCGTTCTTACCTCAGGAATTCAGAAAAACCGCATTTGAGGGCATACATTGTTTAAACCATCCCGGAAAAAATACATCGAGAAAAATGATTAATACAAAGTTCATTTGGCCTAACATGAATACGGATATAAACAAATGGTGTGAGTCATGTTTACAATGTCAACGCTCAAAGGTGCTTAGACATACAAATTCGCCACTCGGAAAGTTTATGCCTGCTCAACGTTTTGCTCACGTTCATTTAGACATTGTAGGACCGTTACCTGTATCTCAGAATAAAAGATATTTAATCACGATGATTGACCGATGCACTTCATGGCCCGAAGTTTTTCCAGTTGAAGACATTACAGCCGAATCAGTAGCACGTCACGTTTACGGAGGATGGATATCGCGATTTGGATGTCCTGAGATGATCACAACCGATCAGGGGAGACAGTTTGAGTCAAACCTTTTCAAAGAATTAGCCAAGCTAATGGGTATTCATAAGATACGGACTACTCCATATAATCCCAAGGCGAATGGCATGGTGGAACGTTTACATCGAACGCTAAAGACAGCATTGATCGCAAGAGGCAATACAACCAACTGGATGGAAGAGTTACCAACCGTTTTATTGGGACTTCGTGCTTGTTTTCGTCAAGATACTGGTTTCAGTGCCGCCGAATTGGTATATGGCGCCACGATTAAACTACCAGGAGAATTTTTTGGTTACGAGCAACGGGAAACGTTTAACGATTTCGTTACCAATCTGAGAGAAAATATTACAAAAGCAATATCTATTCCCAAAAGAGAGAGCTCGAATAACAATACTTTCGTTCATCCTCACTTGTCAAAATGTTCACATGTGTACGTGAGATGTGATCGTTTGCGTCCTAGTCTCAGTCCTCCATACGATGGTCCGTATCAAGTCATTGACAGAAGTGATAAAAATTTCGTAATATTGCAAGGCGACAAACGCGTAAGAATCTCTATAGACAGAATCAAACCAGCGTTCGTACTGAAAGCCGATCAAGAACCACTGACAAAGCAGATAGTAAGCACACGACCAGATAAGAACGTTGTCACACGAGCTGGTCGTATCTCTCGACAGCCTGTAAGATTCGCTTTATAATCATGTTCCCGAGAGTGTTATTAGTCGCACCTATCATATTATGTCACACATTTGCGTTCAGAATAAAGAAGTATTATCGGCGCTAGCAGACAGAACAAGACGCGGAATCAGCATTATTCATTTACGCGCAGTCTGCAAGGTTGCAATTACTATTACTATACCACTAAGTTATTGTTCGTAATTTTAATTAGGGTTCTTTGCATTGTTTTTATTAATGTTATTTTGTAATTTATTATTATTATTATTATTATTTTTCTAAAGGGGGAAGTAATGTGCCGTCAGCACAATATTCATAGCACGTAATGTTCGTGATATTTAATAGAGATAATTAATAACGTGATTTAATATAGAGACATTTTATGTAAATTAAGCAAAACTTATTAGTTCCTGTTTCGTGACTTTCTACAGTCAACTAATCTCCCCCGCCAATTTCTTTGTTTATAAATTAATATATATACTTGTATTTTTAGTTATTAAAACTAGTCAGAAATTATACTCCGATACATTAACCAGTTGTGTTATTATTTAACCACGGAGCCCTGCAACAATCATCATTACTGGAGGAAGAAGGAAATATTGTTTATTAGAAAAATTACTTTGACACTGGCTAAATGTGCTAATCGCACAAAGCCATCAAATAAAAGAAAAAAAAAACAAGCGATCGTGTATCCTTTTTAATAATAGAATAAGTTAATAATAATCAAATTGTAAACAAAAATACTGAAGACAAGGCTGTATGGATGGGCTGCCTTATTTACAACGAAAAAAATTACAATTTCGCGCCAAATTTGCCTGACAGTCAAAAAAATTACTGGAAGTACCTAGATAGAAGCAAAGCAAATCAAAAAGCAACTGCAATACAAGCAATTACAAGCGAGTAACAAACAACCAAAATTACCATTATAGAATAAAACTAAACTGAATATTTGTAGAAAATGGAAGAAGGTGACTTTGATCAGCGCCTTAGAGATTTGCAGCGAGAGTATTTAGAGTTCCTAGATGATGAAGTAAGTTGATCACAAAGACCTAACCTTACTTTGAATCTTCGATGCTGGCGTTGTTTCTTTTCTTTATGTATGTAAATGATTTTTTTAGGAAGATCAGGGAATATATATGGAACAAGTGAAACAGATGATAGCTGATAACTCAAAACGTCTTGTTGTGAATGTGAATGATCTTAGGAGGAAGAACCCACAGCGTGCCAAGAACCTGCTTGAGAATGCATTCGAGGAGCAAATTGCGTTTCAGAGAGCTCTAAAAGAATATGTTTCATCAATCGACCCTACTTATGCTAAAATCCAAGAGGAATTTTTTGTAGCCTTCTCAGGGAGCTTTGGAAACAAACATGTTACTCCTAGGAGTTTGGGTTCAAGGTATTTAAAATACACTCTGACCAAAATTGGTTATTTAAACCAAAGTTATGAAAGAGGTAGGTACAATACTTTAAATGTTGGTTTTATTATTTCTTATTAACTATTTTTAGATATTTAGGGAACCTTATATGTGTGGAAGGCATAGTCACAAGAGTATCACTAGTACGCCCCAAAGTAGTGCGCAGCGTGCACTACTGTCCAACTACTAAGAAAGTAATGGAACGTAAATACACAGACCTCACATCGTTTGAAGCTTTTCCCACCTCGGCTATCTATCCTACCAAGGTAAATAATAAACATATTCAACCATTATACCTTGTTAAAGTAACAGTGTTATTATTTTTATCTATTTATATTTATACAAAGTTATTTTAGCAACAGTAGCTAAATTTTCAGAAGTGACTCAGAATCATTCTCCTAGTACCTAACATGGACTGAAATATGCCAAAAACTATATACAAATCAGCTGATCACGTATTTGCTTTAGTATGGGAAGTCCAAACATTTTTGTTATAAATATCTGAGTCACTCTTTATTTGCCTAATGTTGTAAAAATGACTTTGTATGTTTTTTTTAACACTTATAATAATTATGAGATTGAATATCCTAAGCAGAGTAAAGTCCAAGATGACAGCGAGTGGATATTGAGGCTCAAGTGGTGTTGTGCAGGACACTTGGCCAAACAAAGTGACCATATGTAGTCCAGAAAGCTGACTGAATGGTTGCAAGTGGCCCAGACTTGCGCAGGATTGAGGCAAATGACACAAGCAAAGAGAGGCCTATGCCCAGCAGTGGGTCAAGAGTGGGTCGACTATCCTATGTTAGAAAAGCATAGTTTGTAAAAGTTATGTCTTTAATTAAGTCATGATACTTTTTCATTCATTTCATTCATCATTTTCATTTTTGTAATTCAATAATTATGCAATAGTAATTAGTAGGCATGTTATTATTATTATTAGCTATTATGGTATCACAGAAAATTTGGTATACTGATCTCCAAACTTCAGTATGAAGATGGCATAAAATGATGATGTTATAATGAAATGTATTAATTAATAAATATTTTGTGTTGACCAGGTAACACATTGAGACGGTAATTATATTTTTTTACGATGCATAAGTTATTACTTTTTTACAGGATGATGAAGGCAACCCATTGGAAACAGAATACGGATTATCCCGTTACAAAGACCACCAGACCTTGACTGTGCAAGAGATGCCTGAGCGTGCTCCGGCTGGCCAGCTGCCTCGTAGTGTGGATGTGGTCTGTGATGATGACCTCGTAGATAAGTGCAAGCCTGGTGACAGGGTGCAGATCGTGGGCAACTATAGATGCCTGCCATCGAAGCAGGGTAATTTCACAGCGGGCACATTCAGGTAAAAAAAATCTTTAATCTTAAATAGAGGTGACTGCAACTCCATTTGCAGGTACACACAGTTGAACATCAGACTAGAACGAACTGTCAAATTTCCTCAATAGAATTTGAGCTTTATGTCATTGTCATATAGTTAAATTGCAATAGGTTCGGCGCACACGGGCCACTCGCCACAGCCACAAAACGTCGCCACCGACCTATTTCCTGTAGTTTTCATATATTTTGTATGGACTCGCCGCACACGGTTAACGCCGGTTGCCGCTACTCACTACAAAATGTCGCTGCTCGCTTCTATAGTCAACGCAAAGACTGGTGGCAGACGGTGCAATAAAACGTGCGAATGAGACAGCGCACAGCATGTGCTCTCTCGCACTTACATGTTTATGGGTGACGTCACAAAAACGTAGTGATACGCGTTGTTTGTAGACTATGTTTATCGATAACAATAAATGTTAAGTGAGTTATTATCGCCAGAAGCACTCTCCTTCTTTATTCTATCGATAGTTCTCAAACCAATCCCACAAATCATTGCAGTTAGATCGCGAGGCGGTAATAACACGACTTTTTTGTTGAATATTCCCCTGAACACTTGTTATATTATTTTTAATAAACACCTCCATCTCGAAAGAAATTATTGATCTGTGACGTTTATAAGCGACTTTGTCTTTTATACAAAACATTTTAAGTCTCAACTAGAGGGTAACCTACAGTTTAATTATTGCTTACCTTCAAATACATAATGTGTAAATTTGTCATAGTATTAGTTATGAACTAATAGTTATGATCAATAGTATAATGAGGTGATTTGTACGTATTTGTCGATAACTCACAAACAATGCTTCTTATCGACAACCCTGTAGCGCGTGCGCATCTCTGTTACAAAAGTGATTTATGGCACCGTCTGCCACGAGTCTTTGCATTGAGTATAGTGGCTGGCGCGCGCCACTTAACGCCGACACACGCAAGGCGCGCGATACCTCACTCCCTTCGCTTTAGTCAACCAGTTTGAATCGAAGGCATTCCACGCACGTGGTCATTACAAGCTTTTATTTAGTTTCACCTGTCCCGATGTATGTTTGTGATCAAATCTTTTTTCTAACTTTGGTTGAAATAAATATGGATCTGGAATTATTTATATCAGAAATTCAATCCCAAAAAAAGTAGCGGCCACCGACCGCAAGTGTCTACTACCGACCACAAGTGACTGTCGCGCGCTTCAGCTACATTTGTAGCTGCTTCTAGCTTCAGGTGGCGGCTGGCGGCGGCGTTTGTGGTTGTCGCGTGTGGCCCGTGTGCACCGAGGCATATAGTCTGATTTGTAGTCTGTACTATCTAGTTAAACAGTGAAAACCATCAAACCAAAACACATCTTTCATCTTTTTTTATTTGTATAGGCGTTTTGTTTTATATTACTGGTAAGTTAATTATTGAGCTTTATATTTTCAGAACAATACTGATTGCCAACAATGTAACTCAAATAAACAAGGAAATGAACTTAACCGTAACATTAGAAGATGTGAAGCTGTGCAAGAGGCTAGCAAAGCGCACCACAATGGACATATTCGACCTGCTCAGCAAGTCACTGGCTCCGTCTATACATGGCCACGATTACATTAAGAAGGCTATCCTCTGTCTGCTGCTCGGAGGCATGGAGAAGATCTTGCCCAATGGAACTAGACTGAGAGGGTAACTAAATGTCCATTGCTTTAATTGCTTTTTCTTCCTTCTAAGTACTTTATTAAATTTTGAATATCAAATAATGGGCATAATAAAGTCTGAGTCTGAAAATCTGGGCTCAAGGTTTCCCACTTGGAGTTTCTTGCGCCCATTCTTCTCCACAGCTAAAAAATAGACGTCTTAAATAGGTAGTAGGTTAAAAATGTATATACGATTCAAAAGCACTTTTCGTAAGTTTATTTGAATAAAAAAAATTTACTTTGACTTTGAACACTTGGTTTTTTTATTTTTTTTATTAGAAAATTCAAAATTCAAAATCGTTTATTCATTTTGGCTACAAATAGCTCTTATGAACGTCATTGTGCCGTCAGATCGTAAGTCTATGTACTCTGGGCGGGAGATCTTGTACTGGGAAGAACCAGCAAGAAACTTGGCAAGTGTAAAGAACGCCATCCTCAAAGTAAATATTCTTAAGGCTAATACAATTTTCTTAATCTATTTACATACTATACAATTTAAATACAATTGCTTACTTAAATTACCTTAGTATTATATTGTAACATAATATTTATACACTCACATAACTAACTTTTGTTCCTATGATTTACACCTCTAACAACAGCCTCCGTATATTTTATTGGTTCTTGTCTATAGTTTTTGTTGCTTATTAGTGCACTTATTGTGTTAATGTCCACGAGACCATCTATTTTTAATTCCAGTTCATATTTCGCTTTTGCGTTGGGCAGTCCTCGCCTCTCCTACTTGCCGTGCCCTACAGGGTCCATAAATGTGCCTACTTATATTTTTAACATCTTTGTAACTTATGGAGTGCAATAAAGATATGAATATGAATATGCAGTCTAACATCAAGTGTTGGATGGTCTTGTTGGAATCAGTGTCACATTCACATAGAGGGCTCTCCTTGCATTTGACATGGAGACATTTAGTACCACATTTGGGACCACTTGTTATTCCGAGTTTTGTTCCGCTCATGTAAATGTCAAATCAGAGTAAGAGAGACAAAACACGGAATAACTATTCGGACCTTATTCTTTGTTTATTTGTAAGGCCCTTAGACTATAAAGATGTGCTTTATGTTATAATTTAAACAAATAAACAAATTAAGTTTAATAAGTAAAAACTAAGTTGTATAGGAAGGTGTTAAGGAAACTTTAGGCAGCTTTTTTTTTGTTTGCAGCGACATAAACATTCTCCTGATCGGCGACCCGTCGGTGGCGAAGTCCCAGCTGCTGCGCTACGTGCTGCTGACGGCCCCGCGCGCCGTCGCCACCACCGGCCGCGGCTCCTCCGGCGTGGGGCTCACCGCCGCCGTCACCACCGACCCCGAGACCGGGGACAGGAGGTGACAACCCTGCTACACACGACTTTAAACTTATTACTGACACACCCCGCCAACTTATCATAAAGCACGTGTCAGACGACCTTGCGCAAGCAAACTAACTCTTTTTCAGCTTCACCGGGCTTTATTCATCAGACTGTTTAGCTGACCCTACAAGTCAGTCATCACTGTCGCGTAACGCAACTTCAAAAGGTCTTATCCTAACAGCATTTGAACCGGATAATACCTATTGGTTTGTAAAAATTGGTACTTCAAAGTTTGTATTTGAAAAATTGTTAAAGTGTCCTTCCAACGAAATATGTGATACAGCTTTCTAAGTAACTCACATGAACTCTTTTTGTATGAAGTGATGATAAATGTGTATGGTTGATAGGTTGGAGGCTGGCGCGATGGTGCTGGCAGATCGCGGCGTGGTGTGCATCGACGAGTTCGACAAGATGTCTGACATCGACCGCACCGCTATACACGAGGTGGGTTCACAGTCATTCTTAAAAGCAATGTTGTCATCGTCATCTTCTTAGCCAAAAGCAATGTTTTTGATGTGTAACATCTTTCCTCTCGCTTTCTTACAATTTGTGGGAGTGATTTCGTGAAATGGGACGGAAGTGTGAAACAGGAAGTCGAGGAAGCGCGCAAGCGCGCGCCATTTTGTAAATTCTGTCGAAATCGATATTATGAACATGATATATTATTAATATTATATGTGACATATTGTGTCATTTGACTATCAAAGGTCATTTTGATATATCAAATGTATTTTAAAGGGGAAGTGAGATGAATGAGTATTTATTTACCACTAGCTGTGCTCGCGATTTCGTCCGCGTGGAATAGTGACTTTTGGCAGCATTTTTAATTTTTTAGGCTCTTGTTCCCGTTTCTGCAACATTTTCCACTGATGCTTCGCTCCTATTGGTCGCAGCGTGATGTTATATAGCCTAAAGCCTTCCTCGATAAATGGACTATCCAACACAAAAAGATTTTTTTAATTCGAACCAGTAGTTTGTGAGATTAGCGCGTTCAAACAAACAAACTCTTTAGCTTTATAATATCAAACAATTAAAAATTATTGCAAATCAAATAACACATCTTGCCGTTTCTGTTTGGTTTCTTCTGTGCTGTCAAATGTCACTCATACGTCATCCATAGTGCAAACTTCAGTTTTTTATTTTTTTGTTTTTTTTTATTTTCTGCTTTAAGCACGGGAAGGCAGGCAGACTGTCAGGTGCTGAGACCTATTTATTGTTTTTTTTGTGTGTTTAAGCGTTTTACTATTTTATTGTCTATGGTGGTTCCTCTTTGTTTTGTGGACACGTCACCAATTTAGGCCCCTCCAGAATACCAGCGTTGCAGCGGCTCTATGTCGCTGTAGCATGTGCTGAGGCTGGGGCCTAGTTGGCCCCAGCCAGCGAAGTGTACTTCGTCTGTCTTTGTTTTGTATTGTTATTGTGAATATCGTGTAATTTTGTAGTGTGTGCCAATAAATGTATTTCATTTCAAAAATATAGATAAAGTTAATATACCAACGGAATAGAGCAACAAACACGAGCTGTAAACGAAACCGAAATAGGATGATATTTGTGCATGTAAAATTAATTATTAATGAATGTCATGTCGCTTTTAACATTAATATCGATATCGATAATATTCATTAGTAACAGTATTAATAGAACTAAAATAGGATGGGATGGGATTTCGCATGACTGAAACTACGATTCTTTAAGAAAAACTCAGAAGATATTTTAAATAATTTATCTAACATTTCTCATTGCCCTCGGAAAAGTATTATTTTGTTTAAGTAATTTCTCAAAGTTAGCTTTTCAATTTCGTTTCGTACCTCACTCTTACAGGCAAATATGTTGCAATGATACATTTGTTAATAAATATCTGTGACTATTAAGTGGTAGTATTAATCTTGATCGAATGAATGGACAACCAAAGAAACAAAAGAATTTCCCAAATCAATATGACGAATGATATCTAGAACCGTCCTATCAAAAATCTTTAATTACTAATGATAGTACCTATTCTAACAGTCAAAAACTGATGGTCGAACTGTACAACCGCGAAACCAAAATTGGGGGGGGGGGGGGTTCGGGAGGGGGGGACCCTATATTGTTACGCTTCCGATCTAGTTCGCGCTTTTATTCGTCAACTACAGCTTTGGCAGCCCAAGAGAGCAAAAAAATGAGCGAGTCTTACAGTAGTCTCATATGATGTGTAACATTTGACATCTCACCTTAGTAATAAGCAATTTTAACATTATATTCTGAAATAAATAGGTCGGGCATTATTTGAAATGATTTCTCATAACAAAGAATAATTATTTTTAATGAAAATTGTATTTTATTTAATTGACGCTAAGAGTAATGCAATACCGCGCGCTAATCAGTCAAATCAAATGGCGCACGCTTGCGCGCTTTCCTGATTTCCTGTTACACACTTCCGTCCCATTTCACGAATTCACTCCCACAAATTGCAAGAAAGCGAGAGTAAAAATGTTACACATCAATAATATTGTTGGGTGTAAACAGGTGATGGAGCAGGGTCGGGTGACTATAGCCAAAGCCGGCGTGCACGCCACGCTCAACGCCCGCTGCTGCGTGCTTGCCGCCGCCAACCCGGTCTACGGCAGGGTAAGCAATCATCATCATCATCATCTCCTCAGCCAATAGACGTCCTCTGTAGAAGAAAGGCCTCCCCCAAGGGTCTCCACAACGACCGACTTCGTGCTGCTCGCATCCAGTGGCTTCCCGCGACCTTCACCAGATCGTCGGTCCACCTTGTTGAACCACCTCTGTGGTCTAGTGGCTAAAACCACCGGTTTAGACCCAGAGGTCCCGGGTTAGATTCCCAGCGGGGGGTACATGTTTGTGTACTCGGTTTGGTTGGTGGTAGGGCTTGTTTGTCCGCCAGGCTAGCTACCACCATCTTATCTAAATATGTCGCCATAACATCAATGTATGTAGCATTGTTGTGTTCCGGCAGCTAGTGATAAGATAGCCAGTGCCTCACTAGTTAAGGTTCCCTGGTGATGTGCGCTTCCATCATTTGCCTTATCATCACTTATCATCAGGTGAGATCAAGGCACTGTGCTTACCCGTAAAATATATACAAAAAATAGGCCTGTCCTGACAACAGCTGGGAAACTTGGCTTTCATGATGGCATGTGATGATGAGACAGTAGTTGGTTCGGATTTTCGGCTATAGGTATTATAATATATGAAAATTAATTTAAAAAAAAAGAAATGTCTGTAATTTTTAACCAATTTTTGAGACGATGTATGAAACAATTTTTATTTAATTCAATGTATTTGTAATACATAGATAGATATTATATTATCTTAGTGGGGCTTGCTGAGGTTTTTCTTTCCCAGTATCACTTCCACTCATCGGGATCTTTCCCTGCTTCTCCATATTATTATGAACTTTTAACTTTTCTGTGTGTGTTCAAGTGGATTCGAGAATGGTTTATATTTACAATTGGACCTGGTAGGTGGCGCTGCTATAGAGGTTCATCATGGGATGCGGGTGTTCTTAAACGGATGAATGATTTGTTTGTTTTGTTTTCATGGAAACTGTCAAAGCGGTACGACGTCCGCCGGTCAGCTAGTATATAGATAAAAATAGTATTTGTATGTGTACAGTACGACCAGTATAAGACGCCGATGGAGAACATCGGTCTGCAGGACTCGCTGCTGTCGCGGTTCGACCTGCTGTTCGTGATGCTGGACCTGGCCGACGCCGACCACGACAACCTCATCGCCGACCACGTGCTGCGCATGCACCGGTACAGGTACGCGACCGCAGCTGTGACGGAAAGACAGAGGACGCTTTTGGTGCCGTTTTGTGTGCACGAATAAAATTGATTTAAATGTATACAGTGTGTTTTTTTTAACTGGGACTGTATTAGGAAGTTCGAAACCATGAGATATACCTACAGAGAAACTGTCTTAGGAACCATCAAGTCTTTTTTTGGGATCTATACTATTAATAAAGAGATAATGTTTGTGATAATGTTTGTTTGTTTGTCGAAGCTAATCTCTGGAACTACAGATCAAATTCCAAGAATTCTTTAACTGATAGAATGCTACATTCCTTGCGGGTAAACATAGGCTATATTTTATTTAAAAAAAGAGTATTTCATTAACTCTAAAAGCCTCGCGGGTGAAGTCGCGAGTAAAGTACTAGTCTCTTATAATTTAGGACTTCCTCATACTGTCCCAGTTAAAAGAAAAAACTCTGTATGACGATTTTATACAGTAAGTTTTTGTATGACCCAAATCCGAATAAAAATACATATTTAATTAAATTTAAGAACGTCAGCCAATAGCGTCGCTTCTAAAAACCGAATTCTTTGAAGTATTAGCAAATGTCAAACTACAGGAAACTGCTAATTTTTAACTTTTTAGTCAGTAAAATTATACTAAATACTTCCAGTTTATAACTTTTATAACTTGTCATAGCAATTAATGTTTGTTATTCATAGTTTGAGGTTGCACTTTTCCAGGAGCCCAAAGGAGCAAGACGGCGAAGTCCTGCCTATGGGGTCGTCAGTTGAAATGCTCTCTACAGAAAACCCTGATAACGAGGAAGTCGAGGTGAGCATCAGAACTGTCTACATTTAACTAAACATTTTATACTCTGCATAGTTTTTAAGTTGGATGAACTCCAGTGCTGGTACTCATCTTGGTTTTAGCGGTTCTATGGAATCAGCTTACAGCGGCGGTATTCCCGAACAGTTACAGCAGAAACAATGTTGCTCTTTCCCTAAAGACCGGTAACGCATCTGCGATTCCTTTGGTGGTCTCCATGAGTAGTGGTGATCACATGCCATCAGTTGACCCGCTGGGAAGCCTGAAACCTCTTTTATTAAAAAAATCTAGTTGTAGGCCATTCTTGCTCCATGACACAGACTACCCACTATAACCAGCTCCCCTTCCCTATGGATGGTAACACTACAAGGAGAACGGGTCATAAATAGTGCTGAGATTGATTGAATTTGACTGACAATAAATGACCGGTCATGTATCGTTTTTGACCATCATCGTGACTGGTCAAATCAATATGTAATTAATTTTCCAGAACATTAGACGTATAAATGAAATAAAGTAACAGTTTTTTAAAACATTGACCTATATCATATTTAACCTAAGCATGAATTTGTGTAATCTAAAAAGTTATTAGTAAACACTGAATTGACAGAACAAAATGGTGACGTTTTAGTGTGCCATTCATAAACAATTTTTATTATAGAAATTCGTTTTGACTCATACTAAAATGTTTTTCTATAGACCAACCAGTCATCTACCCGATTCAGTCATTTTACATCTTTATAGTCATACAGCACCACGCAAACCAGGGGCCCGACCGCCTAACCGATCGCTTTGACTTCGTGTGTGGCTTATGACGTCATCTTGTCGTTTCGTGCCGCCTATGAAAGCAATATCGAAAGCTGTAGCCGTTAGCTTTTGATATTGCTTTCATAGGCGGTGCGAGGTGGCAAGATGACGTCATAAACTATACGCGTAGTCAAAGCGATCGGTTAGGCGGTCGGAGGGCAGGTCGAATAAGTGTTTAGGTACTACCGGCAAATTCTCTGTTCTCATACATCTTTGCTATTGAAGTACAAAATATTAATTCCACATTTCTTTTGTCGACCTACGTAGCAGAGCGGCTTGCAAGCCGGACTTAGGGCGGCGCTAACTCAGGTCCCGGGTTCGATTCCCGGTTGGGTCAATGTCGAAAAATAACTTCGATATTGGGTCGGGTCTGGGTGGTTGTGGTACCGTCGTTGTTCCTGATTTTCAAAATACGAGTGCTTTAGCTATTTACCTTGGGATCAGAACAATGTATGTAATGTAGTCTAATTTATTTTTTAGGAAACAAACGAATCAATATACGAGAAGTACGACCCCCTCCTTCACGGTAACACTCGCAACAAGAAGGACCAGATATTGAGCACCAAGTTCATGCGGAAATACATCCACATCGCGCGCCTCATGAAGCCGAAGCTTACGCAGGACGCCTCTGATGCTATTGCTGATGAGTACGCGCGGCTGAGGAACCAGGACGGCATGGATAGCCATGTGGCAAGGGTAAGTAGAATAATTATAGAGTTTGAAAAATAAATGTTGATAATTTTTTACGAGCGGTATTTGAACCTGCGCCTATTGACATGCCGGATCAGGTGCAATAAATACCGTGGCACCACAATGCTACCGTGGCTCTGTCCAACCCGCCGAAATGAATCAAAACTGTCTCTATTTTATAAACTCTTATTTTGTTAGCGTAAAAAAATTTCAACACTTGTTTGTAACAAAAAATTTTGTAAAAAATTTATATATTACATAACTATAGAGTTTATTGTATGGTCTCTTTTTAATATACCAGTTTGGCAGGCTTATTATCGATCTTTAAGTGACAGTCGCAATTTTATCGCTAGGTACCGTTTTAGTAGTGATAAAATTGCAATAGCGACATATTCGTATTACGGAGCGTAGAACGCAGCGCCACAAGCGAGCGATTGACGAACTAAAAGTGCACGACGGCGCTCTAAAATAAACCGACCGATTGTAGCAACTAGTAGTCCATTGTGCAATTGCAAGCAACTGGTTGCTTTTTAAACAAATTTAAACGGGGATTAACGCAAACTAATTAGTAAAAAGGTATGTAGGTAGGTTAACGAATTTGTTTAAATATGGGACGTGAAAGTTTAAAAGTGTATATAGCAAACCGCTATGGTTGCTTTTTACCCGACTGCGTCAGAAGGAGGGTTATGTTTTTCCAGTGTATGTATGTATGTATGTCTATTTCTTTGGCACGCCCTACAGCCCAAACGTCATGGTGGATTTTAATATATGAGGTATCGTTAGATTTTTCGAGTGTATGTATTTTCAACAACAAGATGGGTAAACAGTTAAATGAGTTATTTGAAAAATAAAAGTACATACGCCTGTACAGTCGAGTTCATTAATATGTATACACTTTTGACAGTTAGTAACCTTTATTTACCTTGTAATAAGAATCAACATCTGTCAAAAGTGTATACATATTATTGAACTTGACTGTACATCAGACTACCACAAAGTGTCACCAATAGAGTTTGAACTTTAAATGTAGGGCAGGTGTCTGTACATTGCTACCTGCGATAATAATTTCACATTTTCATGGATTTGTTCAAATTAAGTATATACCCCATTCTGACATCAGGCTGGCTACTCATATTGCCTTGACATTGCTTTCATGCATACAACATGACCATTTTAAACAATCATTTTAGAATCACTTTTGTAGTGAATACACAATGTATGCATAATTCGTTATACCGAGCTCTTGACGTTTAGAATATTGTAAAGGAGAATGCCCATTCATGGTACAGATTTTTCTCATGCCTCAAGATAATAATTATATAAAAAATATTTTCATTATTTTTGAAGTCATTCTGCCATCAGAATGTATGTTTTGAATAGGGAATCTTTTTTAAAACTTAAATGAACCTATATTGATTTTAATTTAGGTTTATTTTTTCCGACATGCACAAAAGTGCTGCCATGCCATTAAAAATAAATAATCAAACATTAAAATAAATAAATAAATCGATTGATATCTCCGGTTTACACTTTCTAGAATAACATTTATTTATTTATTTAAATAGGTACACAAACAGATTACAATCAATGCCTGAGTACAGTAACATACCTATTTGGTTAATCTTATTAACTAAACGGTAATCCTAAACAAGTGTACACAGCATGATAATTTGTATGTACTATTATTACTACAAATATTTTAAAGTATTGCATATACAGTAAAACCCGTTTAAGACGATTTCACAGGGACCCAACCAAAAACGCGTCTTAAGCGAGAAAGCGTATTATGCGGGATAGGAAAAATAAAATATAATTGTAGGTATTGAATTATACAAATACAATTACAAAACGAATTCATCTGCGTTAAAAATGTCTCGCGGTTTATAATTTAGTAACAATTCGGGAAGTGTTGGCATCCATGTATCCACATCTCGTTGTGCCACTGTCTCCGATTCCCCACGATTTGACGGTACACAAATGGCGATTTTTAAAACGATCTATCCAGCCATTTGAAGCGTTAAAATCTGTGATTTTCAGCAATGTTACGCTGACCGCTTGCCGCAAGAGATATAGGTGTGGCGCGTGTTGGCGTATTAGGCGTATTAAACGGGATGACGAATCGTCTTAAGCGTTAAGAAATGTATGAAAACAAGTCTCAAGTTGCAGGGACTGACCTAAAATGGCGTATTGTGCGAGAAATCGTATTAAGCGGGTTCTACTGTATATGTGTATCGCAGTATCGTAATGAATGAGACAACAATTTAGAGCATTGGTAATTATTTCAGATCACAGTCTTAAGTTTTTTTTTCTCAATATGTTTTGTAAAGGTTTTCGATTGTTTCCTTACGTTACTTATGAATGATTGCATATAAATGATCATTTAAAACAAAAAAAGTAATAATAAAACAATACAGAACAAAATAATTGAGATTTATAATAAAGATCGATGCTGATGTCGATTAATCGATTTTTCAATGTGGCAACAAAATCTCGCATGTCACGTGACGAATGTAATGTCATTTCACGATACCGCCGCGGGGCCGGTTACCTACTATTTTTGTGTTGATCGAGTTTTACTCTCCACATAAATAAATGTGATATCCTTCTACCTACCTATTAGTTTATTTATTGTTTTGTGTTGAACCACTGACAATTACTTATCGTGGGAATCTTACGACAGGATGTTTTTATTTTGGTGTTAGTTTTGCGACAAGACGTTTTTTTGATTTAGTTTGTGTTTTTTTCATTTCTTTGTGTGCTGAGATTGTAATTTTTTATTGAACTTTATAATTGACCGTGAAAATGTCGACTACTTTGCGTGAGGCATCCCTTGGAAGAACATTCGACCGGCGAAACCGGTGCATTAATTGTTCTTTTCTGATACCAAGAAACTTACGAAGGCATCCCTTGGAACAAGTGTCTACTTCAATGATCAACCTTTTGCAGTCATGGATAACTCCTACTCAGGTAAGCAGCTCTTATTTGACTCATTGAATTGGTCAGACAGACCTATCAAACATACTCTGTTTCCTGATTTTTTAACAATATAATTATATTTTTGTTGGAAGGTAATGTGGTCAAGGATTACTTTATACTTCTATTGTTGTTAAATAAATAATTATTTGCATCATTGGTCAAAAGTGCATAGGCTACAGGTAGTATATCAAGCTAGTCACACTTTACATGATTTGTCTGTTTGATGTGTCATAATGTTAAGGAAAAAGGGTAATAAGCTAAAGCATAGCAATTTGAAATATTCTTTTGTTGCAGCTATCTCCAGGATGCATCATTTGTACTGAGTGCTTTGAACAACTTCAAAATCGAGTTAACACAATGGATGAAGGAGTGTTACCTTTGCCTGCTTTTGGACATAGAAGGATTTGCTTCCCTTGTGGAAATTCTATTTTACGGGCATCAAGAACATATCCTATACAACAAGATCGTCAAGAAAGGAACATTTTACTACGATTAGTTCCACTTCACCTGGTAAATAGCTTATTAATGATATTTCCATGTGGTGGCTAGAGCAAATAGAAAGAATATTTAAGCATTAAACTTATGTTGTAGGTTTCGAGAATGGAACGTGTATGTGCTGCTTGTTGGAGGTCAGCAACAAGAGAAGTACAAAGACAGCAGCAGCATGACTTGAATCGCCCTGCTGTGGCAGATGCTGTGTCAAGTGGAAGTTCTAGTATTCCTGAGCCACCTCCTCTTCCACCACCAAGACCACAAACAGTTCAGCATGTGGCAGCTAAAATCACATCGTCTTTATATAGACGTGCTGCTAACACACCTGCTCACTGTATATTTGTTAATTGTTTTGAACCCGAACGTCTACTTATACCATCTGCCATAAGGGATCTGTTATTGTACCATCATAAATTCTATGTACCATCTGGTGCTCGTGTTTGTCATCACCACTTAAATCATGGTTCTTGGAGTGAATTAACTTCCCAATTAAGAGATTTTACTGGTACACAATTTGACATTATTATGAATATGATGCAGCGAGCAACCAATTATCAATTAGATTTTTCGAATATTATGACAATGCCTCCACATTTATGTCATTATTGGCTTGGTATGAACTCTGATCAGTTTAATGATTTGCTTAACTGTATACCAAATCTAGCAGAACAAGTACCAAATACTACTATAGCCTTATGCATTTATCTAGTTAAACTCAGGACTGGTGAAAGCAATGAAAGGTTGGCCACTCTTTTTAATAAACCACGTTCTACCTTAGAACGCTTGATGACAAAAGCTAGAAATTGTTTGACTAATGATTTTGTCCCCATGCACTTAGGCTTTAACCATATCACTGTGCAAGATGTTGCTACTAGAAATAAGGTTATTCCGGAAGGACTTTTTAGTAATCCTGATTTGCCACCAGATGTTAAGCCCGCCATAGTTATCTGTGACGCTACTTATGTTTTTGTCCAAAGCAGTGCGAACTATTTATTTCAAAAACGAACGTATAGTTTGCACAAGTTAGATAATTTGGTTAAACCGTTTTTAATTGTATGTTGCGATGGTCACATTGTGGAATGTCTCGGACCATACAAGGCCACTACTAATGATGCAACAATAACAAGTTTAAACTTGAACAATGAGGGGTCTTGTTTAAGAGCATTTTTTAGAAGAGGTGATATTTTTCTTCTTGATAGAGGGTTCCGGGATGTAATAAATGAACTTCAAGTATATGGTTTCATCACCCATATGCCAGAGTCTCTTTTAGAAAATGAACACCAACTAACAACCCAGCAGGCAAATAGTTCTCGTTTAGTAACCATGTGTCGCTGGGTTGTAGAAATAGTCAATGGTAGGATAAAAAGGGACTATAGGTTATTCCGGCACGTTTTTAATAATAGAGCAGCTATGCATCTCAAGGATGATTTTAGAATTTCTTGTGCTTTATTAAACAAGTTCCATGTTACCATAGATGACCCACCGGAGGCTTTGGAATATGTTACAATTGCCAAAAATAGACTTTCCCTAGAAAACCATTTGGCAATTTATGTAGAAAGTGAAAATCTTAATAGAAGGAGAGCTTGCTTTGTAACAATTAATAGCAACCATCCTCATTTAGATAGGTTCCCACGACTCACAATTGATGATCTTAAGAGGTTTGCTCTTGGTACCTATCAACTTAAACAGGCTAGATCTTACTACGGGGAACACGTTCGTCAGTCTGGAATATATTCTGTAGAAGTGAATAACGAAATCGATGATAGTATCCCTCTGATTTTAGGTCTTAATAACTACTTGTTGAGGGGTAGGATTAAATCAAGACATGTGAATAGTCGAACATATTACACCTATTTATTAATAAATAAAGATGATGCTACAGCAAACACATTAGAAGCAATAGCAGGTTATTGTTGCAGCTGTCTCATTGGTAGGCGAACTGTTGGCTGCTGTGCACACGTCATGACAGTGGTATGGTTTTTGAGTTGGGCACGCTATAATGACATTACAGCTCCGGCACCATATTTGGATGATTTTTTTAATGAGTATGATTATTAATGAAGTCGTCATCTATTAAATTAAAACCATCTCTTGAACTCATAGGCGTTTTTTTATTCATCGATTCTAAATAAGCTGCTATTTGTATTAATAAATAGACAGTTTGTTCGAAAACATCGAAGTCTGTAAAATAGGTAAAGCGCTTATTTATACAGAATATCAGTTATGAGTTAAACAATCCAAACTGGCCACAATTTAACAGACTTACTTTTTTTTAAAGTATTGAGGTTATCTTACGTTTCTCTATATATCTTCGAAACCCGTATTTTGATTCCAAAAATAATAACTTTAGGTAGTAATTGGTTATTTCTAAATCTGTCTAAAACAAGTTTGGCGTTGATGCAACTCTGTACGGTGGTCCATACAACCGTGAGCATTCTCCTTTATTGTAATATTGTATGATTTGGGAACGACATACTTTTTTTGTAAATGTCGTAACTTCTATAAAAGCCGTGCAGTTTCTTGCGCCCATTCTTCTCTACAGATAAAAGATTGACGTTTTGAAAGGTAAAAAATGTTTTGTCGATTCTAAAGTAGGTTAGTGTTAGTTAGTGGTACCAGTGTTTGATAGGACACAGTGATCGACATTTCTTTTCTTTCATCATCATCATCATCAGCTCATTTTTGTCCCCACTGCTGGGGCACGAGCCTTCCCTATGGATGGATAGGGAGAACGGGCCATAAACCACCACGCGGGCCCAGTGCGGATTGGTGGTTGTTAACGACTGCTGATGCAGCCGGGACCAACGGCTTTAGGTGCCTTCCGAAGTGCGGAGGAGCTCGAGATGATACATTTTTGGTCACCCATCCGATGACCGGCCTTTGCGAAAGTTGCTTAACCTCAGCACTCGCAGACCGGGCGCGTTATCCACTGCGCCATCGAGCTCCTCAGAGCTTCTTTTCTTTAATTATTTGCCTGTCCCGGCTTTGCACGGGTAAACATTTCTTGATGTGTAACATCTTTCCTCTCGCTTTCTTGCAATTTGTGGAAGTCATTTTGTGAAATGGGACGGAAGTATGTGATGTGTAACATCTTTCCTCTGGGACGGAAGTGTAACAGGAAGTCGGGGAAGCGCGCAAGCGCCGCGCTCATCTTAGTGTAAATTAAATAAAATACAATTTTCATTAAAAATAATTATTCTTTGTTATGAAAAATCATGTCAAATAATACCTGACCCATTTTTTCAGAATATATTGTTAAAATTGCTTATTACTAAAGGGAGATGTCAAATGTTACACATCATATGCGCCCTACTGTAAGGCTCGCTCGTTTTTTTTAATATAGCCTATGTTACTCAGCGCTAATGTAGCATTCTAATGGTGAAAGAATTTATTAAATCGGTCCAGTAGTTTTTGAGTTTATTCGTTGCAAACATACAAAATACAAAGCTTTCCTTTTTATAATATTAGTATGATAGGGGTCAGCAGTCAATTTTTTTTGCAATTTGCGTGTAGCAGTGCTTCTCACATGTCTGGCGTTTGCGGAAGACCAGTGTCGTGGTATGTTAGCATTCCATATGCTGAGTCAATGCCATTTAATTGTCATTTATTTAAGAAGTATTTTTTGGGATTAAGCATTACTTTGTACTATTTTTGCATTTACAAAAAAAGCATTGAGTAAATAATTTTCTATTCTATTGATTAAGTCTTAGCAGCAATTAAATATAGACACCTACTTTGTAGCTTTTAATTCCGTAAATTTTCAATGAGGACCAATATTTTTTGGCGATAACAAATTGGTTGAGCACTGGTCTAATGTGTCGAGCACTAGCCTACTTATTGTTAAGTTTATATGTATTATGTGTTAGAACAATTGTACCTTTGAAGCGTCCACAGAAGGCCAGTGTCGGTAACCTTTTAAATGCCCTGACTGCTGAATGGGAGCCTTTTTCGTATGTTCTTATTTTTGTGAATACTGAAGGTACAATATGTGACACGAAAAAAATATTTTTCATTTCACTACATTAAATTCATTTGAATAATAAGAAATTGAGTTTTAAATTCAAATTCAAAATGATTTATTCAGTATAGGCTATAAATAGCTCTTGTGAATGTGTCATTATGCCATCGGTTCGTAAGTCTACTCTGGGCGGGGAGACCTTGTACTGAGAAGAACCGGCAAGAAACTCAGCAAGTGTCAAGCTCTTTTCTCCCTTACAGCGTCAAAAATATTGGAAAATGCCCTATCATAAAAGGACAATCACAACACACAAAAAAACAACAAAATAAAAATAATATGTAATTTTTTAAAAATATATCTAGTTTGATTTGATACACCCGCTATACACACGTATATTAAGAACCGTTTCCTTGTGGTGGTGCACAGACGCAGCCTGTGACGGCGCGCACGCTGGAGACGCTGATCCGGCTGTCCACGGCGCACGCCAAGTGCCGCCTCAGCTTCCAGGTCACCGCCGCGGACGCGCACGCCGCCATCGAACTCGTGCAGTACGCTTACTTCAAGAAGGTAACTAATCTAACCACTCGCGATCTCGACACTTTTGTTGTCCTTCAACTAAATGCATATTTTTTTAGAAATACCACGAATATTATAATTTATGTACACACAAACAAATAGAAGGGAGAGCATAGCAAGAACAGACGAGTACGAGGGCGCTGCTCATTTCACAGTGAAATTTCTTCCAGCAGGCCCGTACAAGAATAAGACCCAAAGAAAAGTAGGAAAAGTGTGCACTTCACAAAACAAAAAGAGTATTAAAGACTATACATACAGTAAAATTGTTAAGACACAAATTAAACATACATACAATAACGATGACATACTCAAGTGGAAAGATAGGAATAATGTATTGGCTAAATATTAACAACATTTTTTTTACTACAATTTACTACTAATACTAATACTAATTACATACTAACAAGATATGGATGTGTACTAGACTGAAATAAAACTTATTTTATTTTATTTTTTAATATATGCGCCGAATATTCTTTAAAATATGTTTGAAGTGATTCCATTGTTTTCATTCAATGATGTCACATTGTTGAAATAAATCTAAAAAAAGATAAATTTACGAAAATTTCAACAAAACTAAATAAATAAACAAATAAACTTTACTATACTCACACTAATTATCTAGCTCAAGAGAAGCTTCGTTATGAAACTCGTTAAATGGTTACTAGAGAACGGATAAACATACTTAAAATACTTAAATACATACTTATTACACTTATACTTATACTTATTATACATAGAAAACACCCAGACCCGAGACAGTTTAGGAAAACAATTATTTCTAAATTGACCCGACCGTGGATCGAACCCGGGACATCAGAGATGGCGTCACCATGAAAACCGGTGTACAAACCACTCGAGCAAGGAGGTCGTCAAATTGATGATTGACGATTTAACTGATGTTTAAACAGTTAAAAAGTATTTATATTATTTAAAAAAATTTTGTTCACAATGCTATATCACCCAGCCTCAGGAACCTCGACAAAATTTTAATTGAATCTTGTAACATATATACTATAAAAGTTTTTTCCTGGTGATCCTTTTTTAGGTGTTGATGAAAGAAAAACGGCGCAAGCGTCGTGCGTCTTCCGACGAAGAAGCGGCTTCTGACAGCGAGCAACCAGCCCAACCGAGGACCAAGAGGTCCCGCAGAACGGTAAGCTATAATATACAATTAATAATTATATTTATTACAAAAGTACCATCACGTCATCATAATTTACTTGTAAACATTCCACTTTTATCCTCAAAATATAAAAAAAATCATCATATAAGTAAATAATATAAAAACAATATTCATGTAACACAGATAAGTTATTTTTCTATACAGCTTACAATATCGGCAAAATCACCGGCGTACCAGAGATGACGCGCTATAAAACGGCCAGCTGTCAAAGTGTTAAAAAAAACATCTTTCTTTTTTTTTATTATTTTTAATTTATAAAATAAATATTAACATTGCAGTTCTTTTAAAAATCTTGAAAAAATAAGCAAATCAATAAGTTAAAATTGACAAAATTCATTTGGCTTGGTTACATAATTTATTTTTCCCATTCAGGTTCTTTAATATAAAAACTAATTTAAAACTGCTTTCTAGGTGCTTCTTATGCACCATGCATTGAACGTTGTAAATATTATGTCCACCCCATGGGAAGATTCAACAGCATATGCAAAGTTTACATGAACCATGTAGATAAACATAGCATTGCGTATGTGTGAACCGTAGTTTATGTTGGGGATGTCTCTTGACACTTTTTTTTTGTCAATTTTGTTGCATTTAAAAATGTATTGATTTAAATCAACGATTTACTTCAAAGAATAACTTGATTTTAATCACGATTTAAACACTGATTAAAAATCAGATGTTGAGGAAAAATGCTCAAAATACCATAGACATCGGGCCAAGGTATCAGTACTTCAACAGCTTAAGGTCACAAGACTCTACCGGTTACCTATTCTAAAACCGATTTTTTTTAGTACGAATTTCATTATCCCGAAAACGTTTGGCCACATTTTTGTTTTCCATAGTTTAATTTTACCGAAAACACGATTGACATATTACTGATAATCCGAATTTCAAATATATATTTTTTTTAAATTCTATACGTTTTGAAATCTTACTCAACTTTTATTAAATATATTTATGTTAGACGATTTAGTTTCCAGAAAAACGTTTCCTATATTATAAAAAGACAAATATTACAAATAACAAATACTTACAATCCATCAAGTTTATAAACACGCTAACGCCTAACAGAAAAATAATAGCAATTTTATCTTTGTCGCATTACTTCAACAATAATATTAACAATTTAAACGACAGCTTCTTGTAGGTAGGTATGTCTAAAAGGTAAGGTCTAGCTACGTAAAAAACGTCGCACGTATAAAAACGTCGTTTCTGGCGCTTCGCCGGCCGCTGCCGCGGCACGCTCGCGCGTTTTTGGTCACCATACTAACCTAACCTAACCTAATGAACTCTAGACTTTTTTCAGGGCGGGGGGGCTTTGCCCCCCAAACCCCCCCCCCCCCCAACCGTCCCCTCGCTTCCCCGCCCCGCTTCGGTTATGTCACTACTTCGGTTCTGTATGGCGGCCTGACCACAGATTAGGTAAAAGTTTAATTACTATGTAAATGACGTTTCTCTAATGACATTACACGTCATTTTTGACAGGAAAAGTTTCATTTCACTAATACTTGTTTTTATTTCGATGAATAATGTTTACAAATAAATAAGTGTGTTTGTAAGAATAGGGGAAAGGTTACTTTGATATTTAATACATCTAGAAAAGAAAACTATTGTAAGCAAAACCACTGTAAAAAGAAAAAAGTGGTTTTGATAATCGGCTATTAGTTTTTCTGGAAAATGAAACATATGTAAAATAAATTTATTACTTACAATATTATGTAAAAAAATATATCTGGAATTCAAAACCGTTTTCGAAGTTTTGAAATTCGAACAAAAGAGTTTCGAAAGTAAGATAGGTTACCCTCTCTACCATCTGTCTCAAGCAAGCGTGTAAAGACACTACTATTACTTCGGTCACATTGCCAGGTAAGAAGGAGACAACCTGGAGAAAGTAATAGTGACAGGCAAAGTCGACGGTAAAAGAACTCGCAGCCCGATGCGTTGGTCCGACCAGATTCGCACCGCACTTGACACTTCAGTGTACGACGCGATGCATGCCGCCGGTGGCAGGGGACGATGGAGAAACATTGTTAGAGACTGCCGGGAGGAGGTGGTCACGACCAACAATCTAATGATTCACATCATCTCAACCCTGCTCTAAATACATCGTTGACGCTAGTTTTACTATACAAATTCGCTAATGTTTTGTCCGTGCTGAACTCGTTGATAGCGAGTCAACGTTGCTTTCATAAGATCACAAAACAAGCACCACTTCCATTCCAGCAAGGTGACGACCCGTACCAGTTCTCGTCGGACGAGGAGGCGGAGCCCGTGCTGCGGGCGGCGCGTGACGCCCGGCCCGCGCCGGCGCCGGCCGCCACCGCCACCGCCGCCAAGCCCATCGACAACGACAGGTATATCTTTACTAGCGGCCGCTCGCGGTTTCACCCGCGTGGTTCCCGATCCCGTGGGAATATCGGGATAAAAAGTCCTATGTTTTAATCCAGGTTATAAACTATCTGTATGCCGAATTTCATCCAAATCCATCCATCCGTTGCAGCGTGAAGAAGCAACAAATATACACATAGACTTTCGCATTTATGATAATGATGTGATTTACTAATTCATTTATTTGCTACACATAACAGTCACATAATGCCAACGTATTAGCTTGGCTATCCAAAGATGTAATATTGCCAGCATCCTCCCATGAGCTGGAGGACGTTTTTTATTACCTGACTGCGTCAGAAGGAGGGTTATGTTTTTCGAGTGTATGTATGTATGTCTGTTTCTTTGGCACGCCCTACAGTCCAAACGGCATGGTGGATTTTAACATATGAGGTGTCGTTAGATTTGTTTTGACTGTGGGAGTGACACAAGCTATAAAAAAATATAAAAAAAACAAAAAAAAGTAAAAACGTTGGCCGAGTTAGCTAATTCGGGAATATTGGCCGATTTTATTCCCATGTTTAAAAAAACTCAAGTTTCGTTTTTCCGCCAATTGGTGTATGCACTATGACTTTGCTATTTAAGATAAATAAAGATAAATATAATAAGATAAACTAAGATAATAAAGATAAATAAATAAAAGAGTAAGGCGTTTTAATATAATTATGTTATGTAGGTTTTGAATTGCTTGGTTTACAAAACTAAAAAGTTAGAATTCAATTTGAGCAATGTTGAATGCAACGTGAAATATTTCTAAATACATTGAACATTGATAGTTGTCGCAGGCGGGGACAATCACCTAGTCTTTAGTTAAGGGTGCGCCGTCCATAAGTGACAAGTGTCATATGTTTTATTTGAAATGTCGTCGTCCATATTTATTTGATGCCGCGCGGCCATACTAATTTTGTATGGGGAATTTAAGGTGCTTAGAAAAAAATAATTATTTAAATAACCACTTGATAAATCGAAAATGTAGCCTAGCAATTTATAGTTTATCCATTGATGATTGTTTAGACAATATCAGAGGTACAATAATTTTGATAAACTGAACTGAACAGAAATCTACTAAACGCCGCCACTCGTTTTCATGATTTTTGCCCAACTTTAAATGATATTGTAGAAAAAACTATAGCGTGTTATGAATTTTTGGTTCTGACAAATTGTAAACGCGTTCCCTATGATACTAAATATATATTTTGTTCATTTAATACGATAGTATTTTCAATTATATCTACTTAACCGTAACTGCATTTTTGGCATTTTTTTGTCGGCGCACCCTTAAGTTATCTTCGTTTTTTTTCTTCTTTAATATAGTATGTTATGTGTAGTTGTCTGTACAGAATTGTTAATCGGACAATTTTATTAAAAATATTTACCAACCAATCCGGCTCGAAGGACCATGAACGAAATCGTGCTTCCTAACCTCGGAAACTATCGTATGGTCAATCAATGAAACAATAGTTGTATGGAAGTATCAAATATATTACTCAATAAAAATAAAGTTACACACACCTTATATGTATCAACACAAAAATCTCTATACCGCCTTTCAGTGCTTTTACAAGTAACGCCATCTAGCGGCGCGTATTAGTAACATTATACATTTACAATATTCGCTTACATAAAAAATAAACATATTTTTTATGAAACTATGCATATCAAGCTATACAATAATAGTAAAACATTTTTTTAAAACTTTATAATAACGCCAAAGTATTTAAAAAAATTAAAAATATTTAAACGCCATTTACTCTAATGTTGTCTAACTTTTCTTACTGCGTTTTGAATTAGCACGGCAGAATATGCCATCAAGTGGTATTACGTATAACTAATAATTAACATCGTCCCCAGACTGGCGTTGTTCAAGACAGCCCTCCAGCAGCTGTACCGGGAAGAGCGCTGCAACTCGCTGCCCCTCGACAAGATCACCACCTACGTCAACAACAAGTATTCTCACGCCGTGTTCGAACCCGCCGAGGTGGACGCCGCGTTGCAACGCATGACTAAGGACAACCAGGTCATGATGGCTGATGATATCGTCTTCCTTATATAGGACCTTACGAGGAGGACACAAGAAGGAAGAAGAAATAAAGTGCTTTTCAAAGTGCCTCGAGCAAGTTTTATTTAGCATACGTAAGTTGAAGCGTTGGTAGCCGAACTGGGGTGCGATAAATCTCGTGCTGTGAATAGATTCTCATCTATTAGTGATGCAAGAGACGTACAGCCTTACTTACAAAAATCAACTAATCATCGTCTTAGTACCTAATTAACTAAATACTACTTAACTTCTTAATTAATGATTAAATATTTTTTACTTATAATAAAAAATAATAATAATAAACTTTCCTACACTCACACCAATTGTCTAGCCCAAGAGAAGCTTCGTTATGAAACTCGTTAAATGGTTACTAGACAACGGATAAACATACTTAAAATACTTAAATACATACTTGTTATACATAGAAAAAAAAAACTTATAAACGTTACTTTTTTTTTTTTTTTTTTTTATTAGTGGCGTTCACATCTCATAAACGTTACTTAGGCATTACTTAACTAATGCAAAGATGACACAAAAAACATTCACTCTGTCAATACAAGTCAATACTGCCAGAATGTTGTCAACATAAAATATTGTTTACGATATGAACGTTGTAAAATGGCAACTTTTATCATTTCATTACGAAAATTAAAAACTTTAGCTGTCATTCTCCAAGCCAAAACAAACAAAAAGCGTTGCGTTGGTTCATTGTGGTATTTTTACGAGCGTTGCATTTTAAAATATATACTCAAAAAAAATATTGGTAACTTTTATTTTTAAAAATGGAATTGAGTAACAAAAAAAGAGTGCTTTCTACAAACTGGGAAGAAGAAGAAAAGATATGTTATGTGAAAACTAATAAAAATAAATAATTAAAGCAGTGCAGGCGCACGTTTTCACACATGTGATTTTTATTTAATTACTAGGCACTTAAAAACAACCTTTTGTAGCAGAGACTATTAGGACAGCTCGTAATAGAAAAGATAGATATACTGGCAAATAAAGATACATCCACCAACACAAATAATATAAAAAAGCGATCGATTTCATTACGAAACGTTCGTAACACATTAAAGTCTTCAAAAATATCCGTTTTACTAAAGAAAATACCACGCGACTATTTGCACAACACAAGCACACATGGAATGAAAGTTGAAACGCTTTCTCATCACCCACAGGCACACAGACCCACATTGTTGTTGGACACAATGCCATCGTCCATGCAACAACTCAACTCAGATCAGCTGTTAAACAACCGCCATTTTGTTACTTACCCTTTGAGCCCCGAGCGCTTGCCGGCAAGCTATCTAACAATAAAATTCTATTGTGTCTGGTATTTGCGGTCACCGAAGGCTTAAAGGTGTTAGACAAGGGTACGCCGCAACTTAATTTGACAGTTAGTTTAAATCATTCATAAGCACTAGTTAAAGTTAAATAACGTTTATGAGTAAGAAAAATTCTTAATTAACTGATAAGCATTACTTAAAATTTAACTAACGTTTATAAGTAAGGCTGTTAGTGTTTTAGGCTTATAAGAAGGACTGGACTCAAGTTTTGAAACCTTAATACTAGACTTGTCTTTTAACCGCTCATCTGTGGCGATCGCATTTTAACCTAAGAGCTTGAACTGTATTGAATATCGAGCACAACTCGGGCGCTAGTCCTTTCAAAAACAGCACGAGTTGTTATAGTTTTTAGTGTACCAACTAAGTCTCATTACTAAAGACTGGAAACTCTAGCCTTCTTAGACTTGTGTAAAATGGAATCGTGTTGTTTTTAAAAGCCTTAAAGGATAGCCTCTTGCATCACTTATCCCCATAGCTCTGTTAGACTACTAACGTGGACCCATACTTGTTCGAATAGCCTCGCACTAAGCAACCAGGGGCCCGACCGCCTAACCGATCGCTTTGACTTCGTGTGTGGTTTATGACGTTATCTTGTCGTTTCGTGCCGCCTTTGAAAGCAATATCGAAAGCTTATAGCCCTTAGCTTTTGATATTGTTTTCATAGGCGGTGCGAGGTGGCAAGATGACGTCATAAACTATACGCGTAGTCAAAGCGATCGGTTAGGCGGTCGGGGGGCAAGTTCATATGTTTATTAGTTTACAATTTAATTCTGATATTGTATAAATTAATCTTTACTGTACAGTCACAAGCAATAACATGTATTTGAAAGAAAGAAAAACAAATCAAATCAAATCAAATTTATTGCGAAACATTTATTCAGTATCAAAAAACAACATTCAAACAAGTAAAGCATTCATAATTAACAACAACTTAAGATAGGTACATGGTTTATGATACTGAAAAGGCATCTTCTCAGCATGTGTCATAGTACTTTAGTAATGCTACGACGCTGGTTTTCGGAAGATGCCCAGACTAGAACTAAACTTAAGGGGTCTATTAAATTTGACCGTGATTTTTGCATAAAATGCCCAACATCCCAACAAAAATATCTTTTAAATAGTGGTTAAGTTCGTAGCACCAGTTAGTATTTACACTTTTATTCCTCTTTACTTTACTCTTATTCCACTGTTTTAAGAGTTACATTGTTTCGTGTTAATGCTTGTGACTGTACATGAAAAACGTTTGACACGTTTATAAATGAAAACCAGTTTTAGAAGTTTGTAAGACTTTTTGTTAAAGGTTTTCCAGACTGTTTGTACATTGTATGTTAGACAGAATTGTAAAATTGAATGTTGTTAATTAATCTTAATTTTGTTTAAAAACATTGAAATTGGACTAGGACTCATTGTGAATATCACATATCAATTCTATTCTTCTTATTTTCATTAGTTTTTTTAAGAACTTCAAATTCCAGAATTTCTATTAGAAATGTTGCTTGTTTTCTAAAATAAAATCATTGCTAACATTTGATTTTTTATAGAAGTTCACAAAAAGTATCAAAGGTCACTGAAATGCTATTTCTTTATAATGTTACTGCTATTGGAATACAGCCAGTAAAATTAACTATCCGCCTTTCAAGTACAAATGTGTTTTGTAATAACTTTAGTGATTAAATGCAAAGTGCCTTGATGGACGTATTTTTTAAAAATATACTGTCGATTAATTAGTAATATTAGTACCTACCTACATCATGTCGTATATGTATACAAATGTGTTGTTTTAAGTATAAAAGCTTTGTAATAAAAATACTTGCGTTTTACTTAACCATTCTATATTTACAGTAACAAATCATTTCCTATTCTTTCCCTTTCCTTTGCTCTTCCCGTCTTTACTTTTCCCTACTTTGTTTTTGTTGAATTTGCCTCCAAAAACTTTATTCTGATTGTTAAATGGTTTTTGACCTTTACCGGGAGGCTTACGATTATTGTTTCTTCCATCAGATTTGTTATTAAATCTCTTTTTACCATCTTCTTGGTTTCTTGTAAATCTTTTACCGCCTTCATTCTTTCTGTTCCCTCTTTTGTCTGTGTCCTGATTGTTTTGGAACTTTTTCTTTAGCTTCTTGTCTAGGCGCATCTTCTTGAAACCTCGTACGGAGTTGTCGTCCAACTTGCGCTTTCTCGTCGAATTTGCGCTAAAAAGATCTGAAACAAATTGACACGAGTTATATGACTAAATTGACTGAGTTATATTAAAAAGTTAAAATCCTAACATTTTCCAAACATCAAATCACATAAAATTTATAGAAACCGCTCTGTCAGTTCTCCCAAATAACCTCATCGCAATTAAATGAAGCAGTGGTTCTAGCACGAACTGTTATTAGAAGTCGAAACATCGATTCTTAAAGTTCTTCACTGTCCTAAATTAACATAGGGGTATAAAAGCAAAAGCGCCACTGTCCATTTTTACTCAAATTGAACTATGAAGGCCATCTACTAAGTTATAATGGAATCATTCTGGTGCTGTGACAAGTTCAGAAGCAATGTTCACACTGTCCCATAGAAAATAAAGTTTTAAATATGTGGTGAGAAGCAAAATCGACACTGTCATCATAAAGTCAAATGCATAAACGCCATTATCCAAATGGACCAATCATAAGACGTCGGCCATGACGTTTCTAAGATGGCGTCGAATGCATTTTCTTAGTGAAGTGTTAGTCATATTTAATGCAAATGTGCCACTGTCCAATACTCCAGGTGCAAACCTGCCTCTGTCCACCACTGAGATGCAAAGTTGACACTGTCCTGTCAAAATTTTCAGTAATTTGCTTTTTATTGTCGCTTATAAATAAAGTTCCATTATTATTACTTTATTATTTATTATTCATAACTGAAAAAGTATTATCTTTTAATTTACTCTATAGCCATATAGTCCAAAAACATTTTTCTTCATTTTGGATAAATATGTTTTCTGGACAGTGGCGCTTTTGCTTTTATACCCCTCTTATTAATCTTTTATCTCCCAGTGACTCCTTAAGGAGCCATAGAACAATTTAATTTCTATTGTGTCTGGTTTTATGGATAACGAGAGGTTAAAAAAGTATCCCTAGGCCAAACGGTCTTTAATCATTTATCATTTAGAGATGGTTACCACCCTAGTAATGACGCCAGTGTGCAGTGTTTGACACTTTTTGAAGTCCAGTTTTCGTCTGTATTCGAATCTAAAGACTAAAATCAGTTGCTGGCTTCTTATTTTTGATGAATAAATGAAGAAAATGTAAATCACTGGTTCCGGTATTAAATATCTTACTAATCAAGTAAACCATTGCTCGTTTGTTAGCAGTTTTAGTAAAATAACAAATAATTGCTTGTATCGATCGGTACGGTACCTTTCTCCGGTTCGGCGCCGACCTCTTTCCTGTAGTAGTCTGCATCGTCCTCCTCGTCTTGCTCCATGTCAGCCGCGTTCTGGGACTCTGCCGCCGCCAGCTCCATTAGCCTAGGATAATTATTTTATTAATTCGGAACTTATTAATACGATTAATTATAAATCTCCATAGATTACAGAGCCACATTAGTTAGTATGGTCAGATTAACTCTTATATATTTATCTACTCGATAGCGTCACGCGGTCGGTTTGCGATTGCTAAAGTTAAGCAATTTTCGCAAAGGCTGGTCAATGGATGGGTGGTGTGGCTCATCTTGGCGTGGCCACCATCATCAACTAGAAATCTGACTTTATAGATAATTTGTCGTGAAATCTCAGAATTTGTCGGTCCACCGTTCAAAAGTTACAAGGGGTTTAAGGAGGCCCCGCCAGGATGAGCGCTCATATTGGCGTGGCCACTTTTTTCTCTGAAACCGAAGAGATCTTCGGTGATGAATTATTGGTGTAATCAGATGATTACACCAATAATTTATCGATGATTTGTCGGAATTTGTCGTGAAATCTCAGAATTCGTCGGTCCACCGTTCAAAAGTTTTAAGGGGTTCAAGGTGGCCCCGCCAGGATGAGCGCTTATCCTGGCGTGGCCACCTTGTATCTCTGAAACACGGGTCATAGCGAAGTTCTGATTACACCAATATTTGTCGGAATTTGTCGACAAACGCCAGAATTTGTCGGTGCTTCTATGAAAAGTTATATCAACTTCTTTTTTCCCATACAACAACAACATGTACAGTCGCGTTCATAAGCATTTAATGATAACGTGAATTAATGAACGAATTGAATGGTGAATGAAGATCGGAACTTTGATATGTGTGTACGTAGGCATGTCCGACTCTTTATCGGATGCACATAATCAATGCATAACGTTAATTTATTGCTAATAGATCATTGTACAGCCATTTTAAATATGTGTTGTCATCTTGTTGTTTCTTGTATTATAGGGTGACATTTTAATTTGATTTGGCAACATTTTATCAGCTGGATAAGTTTTATTCAACTGTTGAAAAATCAGGCCATAACATTATAATCGATAATATAGGTAATCCAATGTTTATGATAATTGCATGGAGAGTTAAGAACGTTACGAGAAGTTTAACAAAATAGGGATAACTCTTAACTTCTGTTGTAATTATTCTTCTGTTTAGTGAACATGGTTTTCCTTATTTCTTTTAATTCATTAATACGAACCCGTATACTAGAAGTACCTAATTCTTATTTATTAAATAACTACGATCGGATATTGAATATGAAAGGTTTTAATTTAGTAAAAAAATAAATAAATAACTATAACCTCAAAGATACACTCAAAAGTGGTGATTGTTGAGGTTTACCTATTATCTTAAATCTTTAATAATATCCTACAACATGAAAGTTTTCAATGATACTAAAACTAAAAATAGTTATTATGAGCAATAATTCAAAAATCACGCGCCTTCATACATAAATCTATATACCCATTAAACCTATCTACTATGCTAGTGGCTTGAATAATAAACTTTAAATACCTATCTAAGGTCTACAGCATTCTCAAAACTAGGTCATACAAGTAGTTACAGATATATTCACGACTATTGTCTCTAGAGGGTTAGAGAGACTAGGCATTTAGCACCGCGAAAACTGCCACAGTCCGTGTTTCACCAAATTACTACTGCACCTGTGCTCGCGTGATAGGTGGTGAGCCTGTCGCCGCTATAAGCAGTTGGATGTGTGTATGTGCAGTTCTCAGTCTGTTAGTCGCCTTTTACGACATCCAAGACAAGGAATGGTGTGACAGTATTCTTAAAAGGAGCCGCCACCACACGGCTCACAAGTAGTTACAAAGAAAATTAATAGATAGGTATTTCTAATTAGGTACCATTTTACCATTACCACCGATGTCGACTAATTGCATTTATAAGAAGTTTCTTTAAAACATCTTCTCTAAGTAAAAAGTAAGAATTTTAACTAGGTATTTTGTTGGCAAATAAAATAATAAAACACTTACTTGCTTTTTATCTGCCTAAGTAGGTATCGCGCACAATATACCACTAATGAAACTACAAAACAAGTTCAAATACTACTAAATACATCACTGCGAACTCAGGCAGTACTCTAACCCGCTATTTGTACTAATCCCGGCCCGTGCCAAAGAATAACAAACATCGCCGTTGATCATTGAACGTTGATCATTCTGTTTTAGATCATAAAGGTATTGAAAATAATGAAATCTCTTTCAAAGACTACAAGTGCACGAAGTGCAATGCTGCCGCGCAATTTATGAACGCAGTAAAGTTCATAAATTGTGCGGCAGAATGTTTTGCATGCTTTTTTGTGTAGGTATAAGGTATTGTGAACCTTGTAGCGTACGAAATAAAGTCGTTTCCACTAGTGTAAACATGTCGTTCTATCTTTTTACTAAAGTACTTACCTATTTTTCTTAACGTTAAATAAAAACATAGGCACAGTCAATAAACTATGACACTATTAAAAATATTGTGCTAATTTGAATGAGTAACTATGTAGGTACATAGGTGTTGTCACATTATGAAACGCAATAATTTTAAAAATATAAATAGGTAAATATCTACCAAGTATTTGTCTTACTAGTTACTTAATATTATAAAATATGCGAATGTTTGGATGTTTGTTACTCAATCACGTTTCAACCACTTAACGGATCGGGGTGAAATTTGGCTTCCGCCCGCGGTTTCACTCGCGTGGTTCCCGTTCCCGTGGGAATGCCGAGAGGAAAGTATCCTATGTCCTATTCCAGGTCCTAACCTATTTTAGCAAGTTTCATCCCGATCCGTCCAGTGGTTGAGGCATGATTGAGTAACAAATATCCAAACTTCACATTAACAATATTAGTAAGATTTCGTTTCATTTTCATCCATATATGTATCCGATTCACTCTCATATACTTACTTGCACTCTTTATACCTTTCAAGTCGTTTATTCACAATATCAATAAGCTTCATGTACGCGATTGTACATTTACTATGGAAAAAAAAGAAGTTGATATAACTTTTCATAGAAGCACCGACAAATGCCTACAAATTATCCAAAAATTATTGGTGTAATCAGATCTTCGCTACGACTGGACCCGTTGTTTCAGATATACAAGGTGGCCACGCCAGGATGAGCGCTCATCCTTGCCCCTTAAACTTTTGAACGGTGGACCGACAAATTCTGAGATTTCACGACAAATTCCGACAAATTATCTACAAAGTCAGATTTCTAGTTGGTGATGGTGGCCACGTCAAGATGAGCCACACGGATGGGTGACCAAAAATGTATTATCTCGAGCTCCTCGTGCCTCGAAAGGCATGTAAAGCCGATGGTCCCGGCTGCATTAACAGTCGTTGACAACCACCGCACCGCACTGGGCCCTCGTAGTGGTTTATGGCCCGTTCTCCTTACCCATAAATATACACAAAAAAGGGTGTGGCCTATGACTTTCCTTAGAAAAAATGCTAAACTTGTTTACAACAGAATTTGATCTTGAAGTAAAGCTAATATTATTTGCTACCTAAACCAAGTTTTGACTTATTTTTATCGAATCGCGGATAAGAGTTATTTAATTATTAACATTTTTTAATATGGAAACACTGAGTCTTCAAAAGGCACACATGTTACTTTAAAAATGTCTAACGTGGCTGCATAAACCATAATTATTTTGCTTTAAAAAAAGTGAAATGTCAACAATGCCGTCACGACAGTCAGTCAGTCAACCGTCACTCGCATTATAACTGTCATTTGTTGACAGATATTGCCAGATATTATTGAATTACAAATTAAAAAAGTATACAACTTAAGCATAAAACGCCGGGTCTCCTTTACCTTTGACTTTCTGTAGTTTCTTTCTTCTTCTTGATGCCTTCTAGAGACTTCTGTTTTAGTTCGTCCTTGTCACGCTGTTTCTTCTTAACATTCTCTTCCTGCTGAGCCTTGCGTTTTTCTTTCAATCGCCTATGAATAAAAAACATTTTAACTTCAGAAAAAAAGAGACTCACTTTCCAACACTTACATAAAATACCAAGTTGAAATTAGCAATGCCTGTGCTATGAATTCTAGATAACGGATAAATATACATAGATAGGTATATAAACACAGTGTTCATAACACAAACACATGCCCCTGGGCATTGCACCTGGTATGTAAGCAGTGTCACTAAAATTGTCTCAGACGAAGGACAATCAGAGAACACTACAAAATATTAAAAACTGGGGCTTACTTCTTTTCATCTCTTCGCTTTTTGATCAGTGCTTTTTCTTCTTCAGTCTTTTCAACCAATTCGTGGAATAGTACTTCTCCATCCATAAGGCCATCTTCAATCTGTAAAGTAAATAAGTTTATAATAAAATACTCTTTCACTTTACAAAACTACAAAACATAAAATATTATATTGTGTCATTGAAACATTGTTTTGAAGATTCTTGTTACACAAAGAAGAAAAAGCAGTAATAAAAATACTAAAATAATGTTAAGAGTTAAGATTTTCAAACAAACCTTGATAAGTTGGAAAGATATCCGTGGACCTAGTTCAAACAGCCTGATCGCCGACTTGGACTCTGCAGAGGCGCCTCTCGAGGCCAGCATTTGTGGCAACACAATCTGCGAGTTAGGGTCATCCTCAAACTCGCTCTCTGATAGAAGTGCAGCTCTGTAATGTTAATTTTATTTCTCACTCATAAAGTTTAATATAAAAGAAACTGCATAAAGTTATATATAATTTTACGCAAATTTTGTTGTGAACAAATTACAAATTGAAAAGAGTGTTGAGAAAATTTCGCGAGCGGGATTCGAACCCGCACCCCATGACATGCTGGGTCAGGTGCACTACCAACTATGCTACTGTGGCTCTTTCCATCGATTTTTTTCAACACTTTGTCTTCTTTTTTCAAATGAAAGAACCAGTGAAGGTAGCCAAAGTAACATTAAGAAAACGGTAGCGAAGTTCGAAAATAATAAAATGTATGGGATTGACATAAGATTGACCACGTGATTTAGCGCGGCTTATGTCAATCCTATACATTTTATTCTTTTCGAACTTAGCGAACGTTTTCTTAATGTTACTTTGGCTAAGCCTACTGGTGTTTCCATAACAATAAAATAATATTTGCACAAATCATTATTTACTTATTAGTTGTATGTAATATATTTATAGTATTTTCTGTTAAACTTACTTGTCAAAGAACTCTGACATGTCCTTGCAACGGTTCAAGTTTGGTATTTTACCTTGCACCATCTGGAACCATTACCATTGTTAAAAAAAGATTTACTCTTATAGGTGAATGTAAAAAAATTACAAGAAATACAATATTAAACTAACTTTAATTTTTATGTACCTTTTTTGTTCCTTTATTAAGTCCTATTGGAGTAGCTCTGATCACATAATGCCGGAAGTCAATGAGTTTTGTGGAAGAATTGTAATTCATTAGTACACATCGGCGGATATTCTTCAATTTCACCTGTATATGATATGTTATTTATTACTAAGAAGACTTAATACTAATACACTCACAAATTGAGTGGATACAGTAATGTAAATACTTTGAATTTTTTTTTACGTTACAGTTAAGAAAAAAAATTTTTTTACTAATACTGTGCTCAAAACTGCATACAATATGCAAACAAAAATATGAAGTATTACATACTTACAGTAGTGATATTAATGGTTGGGAACATGTTCTGAAACATGGTGGCCATGAGTTTCATGTGCATGCCTTCCCCAGAGAAGCTGTTGAGCACAATCAACGGTGCATTTTGGAAAGCCTTCATTATAACATACTGCTTTTTCGTTGAAGAGATTACATCACGAGCCAAACTATACTGCAAGGAGACAAGAAAACCTCAAAAGATATGGAATTAAATATATAGGGTCTAACAATATCAATAAGCGAACGTTTAAGGGGAGCATCTATACATCACACTGAGCATGCTCACCAAATTTGGTTCAAAACTACAGGCTCATTACCAAGATAATCAACAAAACATTATCATAATTTATCAAAAAATACACCCTTTCCAAACCCGTACAGCGGTACTACACGCACACAAAGATAGCCGTTGTGTCGTGTTTCCGTACACTATCTTTTTATCGACGCCTGCGTGCGTGTTTTAAAGATACAGCATGTTTCATGATGTGCATTTTTTTAATTGATTTAGTTTGTTAGAAAACATAACTTTGAAAAATCACTATAAAACTGGAGCCCATTTTTTGTCATTGTATTCAGAATGATGTATAGATACCGCCCTTAAACGTTCGCTTATTGATTTTGTTAGACTCTGTATACAGGCCTATGCTGACAGAAACTATTATAATAATTCAGTAGGAGAATAAATGATATTAGTTTAGTATACTAAATTTAATGGGGGGGGAGTACTAACTAATGGTAGCCCACCATTAGTTAGTACTCCCACAGTAAGGATGTACGTAGTTATGAAGATTTTGCATTTGAAATTTTGACAAAACTGACCTTAAATTTACGGTTTTGGTATCCCAAGTGTCTGTTATCAGCATAGTTTCCGCAAGTAAATTGGAAATGCACGTCTCCGGCGGGCGCTGCGGGAAGTGCAGCCCCGTCGCTCTTGCGTAACAAATCGCAGGCACCTATGCTCGTCTACGCGGCTTTGGCTTACTGACAGCCTCAGCCGCTCCGACTTGCTTGATGCCTGCGTTTTGCTACGGCGGGCGGGGGTGCACTCCTCCGCGCCTCCGGCTTATAAAAAACACTCTAGCATAGAGCAGACAAGTACCACGAGAAGTTGGGGTTAATAAGATTCGGGTGTGTGACAGGACAGGACAGAAAGTAGGCAAGTAGGTACATATTCGCGAGACTGATGACAGAAACGGAATAACGGACAAGGTTAACAACCGTACATTCAGAAACTCTTATTAAATAATAATGGTTAGAAATCTCTAAGTAGGTAACAAAAAATATAAATCATAATGTATGCAACGTATTATTTGTTAATTTAAATAGTAAAGTCATAAAATAATTAAAAAGCACTTTTCCGCTTAAATGCACAAAACATCAAAATTATCTTTACATGATTTCAAGTCTTAAATTTTTTTGACGTTTTTTGAACGAAAAATTGTCTCATCTACGTAATCTGTAAAATGTCAATACGACAAAATCGTATCCAAGTGATTAATCAAAATATTTTTTTTTGCTAGATAACTATGTTACCTCACATAATTAATAAGTGCAATAGAATCTCAGATTTTTTTACAATAACGTAGCAACCTCGCTTTATAAAAATTCCCGCATAAGTACACTAAACTCTAGCCAACTAAATAAAGATATATATCTTAAAATTAATAATATACTTACATTATGAACTCTGAATGTCAACGTGGGCCCTCTTGGCAGTCGAGATAACCTCATATATGTGCCAAGCTCAGTTTCAGTGAAAAGTATCATGTGCGAAACATGTAGGTATCCAGATATAGACAAAAAGTCTTTAATTGTATTTTTCTTTCTTTCCTACAAAAATAAGATACAAAAAGTTACAATTTTAAAACAATTTATACATTCCATCATCATCTGGAAATAACACAAAATGTGTTATCCTTACATATTATGCGTCTAAATATCTGCCATAAAAAATCTCAATCAAATGCTGAATAATACTCGCACTAGGCACCCTGTTTTTGTTGGTATAATAAAGTCATCAGTCTTGCCTTTGGAATCCAGTCTGTATTAAGTCCATTTACACGGACGCCCAATGTAACCACAGTGCCATAGAACAATTGAATTTCTATTGTGTCTGGTTTAGGAACAACTAAGTAGATATAATACTTGAAATAAAGATCACTATTCATGATTTAATACGTACCAAAACTAAAAATAACATGCGTTTTTGAAACATATTATTACCTTTAATTGTGACGCAGTAAAAGGTTCCATGATTTTCCTGAAGTCCTTAGTTAGGTCCATAAGGTCCTTGCTGCAGTTCCCGCGGTGGATGACGAACGAATGCGGTGCCTTTACCAGATGCTCGGGCTCCAAAGCCTGTTTGCTTGCGGGGTTTTTTTTGGAGCATTTTCCTTTACGTTTTCCCATCTTATCGGTTTACTAACAAGTGGTTTACACTATTTGTTTCACTTGCAAGTAAATGTATGTTGTTCGCAATCAAATCTGTTCGTTTAGGTTTATTTCGGTAGAATAAAATAAATTTTTGAGGTTATGAACACACCGTGTCTTAAGTAGGTAAATACAAAATGTCAAAGTCAATGTCAATGTCAATTGTCAGTACAGTTAACCAGTATCTTTTTAATTAGATTTTATTATCTTTTGGAAGACGACATCCACTCTATACAACCTTGTATACATTAAATGACAATAATGATTGACAGATTATGAAATTAATTTAGGAATATTCTTCAATTATTGTGATTGGTGTGTCCATTATAATTAAAGAATAACAAAATAGTTTTTAATCAGTCTCAACAAGTGGCAGCTGGCAGCAGTAGAGATTTAACTTAATTGAGATCTCACGCAAACTTATCACCCTTAGAGCACTCGTGCACGTTCATAAACATCGGTTAGAGTAAATGCTTTAAGGTTCGAGTAGGCAGTCTTCTAAAATGAAAGTGCAATTTATTTCAGGTTTAAACAATTTTTTATTCATTTGACTCTACCAAGAACGCCTTAATAATTGTTCCTCCTCTATAGTCGGCTGGATTTAGTTATTGTTCTGAGGGCTGGATAAACCTCAGAACATTAAGCTTTAGTTATTATGTGGGATAAACCATCGTTTTCAGACCCTAAAGTCCCGTGGTTGATTCACAACAGGGAGGGATAAAAGTTCGGTTTTGTGCCATAACTTGTATTAAGTCGGCTAGATATCAGAGATATGTCGCAACAACATTTTTATTTAAACTGACACCTTGATATAAAGCCAGTCCACCTTAAGCCAATGATATTATATAAAACAAGAAGCCTTAGGCCTAATCATTATTTATCATAAAGTGATATGTAGGCCGTTTTCACAGTCGAGGCATAATAATTAACAAATAGAAACGAAATTATGCACGAAATTGTTGTAGAAGTACCTAGCTTAGTTCTCTTTTCCCTAAATTATGTTTCGAAAGGCATAAAATAAAAACATCACACGACAAATCAAAACAGCTTTATTTGTTGCTGGTTCATTGTGGATTTTCCATACTTGCACATGAATCACTACACTAGTTATCCCACCGCCAAGTCTCGCGGCATTCAGAGTTTCATACAATTTGTTCTATTAATTGGCATACGAACCCTTCTGGCGAGACTTCACATCGCTTATGTAACTTTAATCCGAAACATTAACTGTAGGCGCTGTGTACCTCCATCGAAGTAGGATCAGGGAACCTAGTGCGAGTTTTATTAGCCGTTCGATCACGTTAACCCAAAACATATATATGACAAAATTGTATCTATCCTCATTTGTCACTAGAAAGCGCTGTTGAATGCCATACCAATACTCGTTTTCTTTTACATTATGGAATGAATAAAACTCGCACTGAGCACTCTGTACCAGCAGAGATAAAAGTAAAGTTGAGTACAATGAAAAAACACCTAACCAGTCTATCGATCGTTCGTTATCCCTGGAACTTGACTAGTTCGGGAATGAAAGCCATTACTGTGGGGCGCCGTCTTGAACGCTAGTCATGCACGAGAACAGTCAACGACCATGACTTACGAGACCAACCCACAGCAACAGCCGTAACTCGTGAATACGTTATCCCCCGGAAGAATGTTTCATAAATTCTCTACTCTATTTTACAGTGCTATAAGTGCAGTACCATTTAATACTCAACTATTCTACTATTTTAGGAAAGGAAATATTATGTATTTGGTAGATTTCTGATTGGTGAATAATTTAAGAGTACATTAACTAGCTATGCGTCGCACTCGTGCGCGGGCCCGCCGCACCAATGCCAAGACGACGTATATTATGGGTTTCATAGATAAATCGAGCCCAAACCAAAATATACAGAACATCTTACATTAAAAAGGTGCAATATAGAAAAAATAACATAAAAATAGAAAAAGAAAACAATTAGCAACCTTCAATTGGAGGAACTAGAGATGTACAATTTCATTTGACAATTCGAATCACAAATAAGAATGTTACAGAATCGGTAATCTTCTTGATTTACGAATATAAAAAGCCCCTATGTTATCCCTATTAAATTAGCTAATATTTATAGTCCATTCTATACTATTATCAGTTAAATACCGTTATCATTAAATTTAATAAAATCATATTTATAATGTGTACATTCTTGTTAAGAATAGCCGTTAGCAGCAGATTTGACACATTATACATTTGAACTAACAATTAATTAGATTAAGTCGTTGCATGCTCCTCCGCTGCTGCGGGCTTTCGAATGCAATCTGCCCATTGTATCGGCCTGACTAAAACTATACAACTACTGAAAGTATATTGACTTTAAGCGTTTGCTACTTACCTGGCAAACGGTTTAAATAGGAATTCAAATTTAACACGTAACATAATACACGTAGGAGACCGACACAATCGACAGACTTATTTTATTAGATGAGAGATGATCGCGTTATTACAATTGCTTTTTGAAAGCGGGTCCTTATGAATGAGAACATGAAATTACGACAATTCCAGAGCGTCAAGCTATGAACTTAAATTAATTGCCGTGTAGCGTTAGTAACACGAGTTATTAATTATTATTTTAGTGCAAAAATATTACAAATTTATCAAGATACTCCACATACGGGATATTGGTATGCTTTTTTTACCAAACGCTATAATGTCATGGCCTAAGTAAATATAGTAAAGCCACAAAATTAGTGGTAGTTTATTAAGATATTATTAGTTTTTATAATGCTATCCTCGCGGCGCCACAGTGTTAAGCACATTCCAAAGACTACAGTAACACAGGTAACTAGCTATTTTAAACAGTCGATGCTTCATAAATAAATAATATTGCCCTAAAGTTTGATGGATGGATGAAATTATATAAAAGTGGCAAGCAAATAAAAATAAATTGTACAGCCACATGGACTTGCACTTTGATCAGAACAACCGTAAGTCAATACGATAAAATACAAAATGGCGCACTCAAGTTCATGGTGTTGCCAGGTGACTGAATATATTTCTACTAAAGTTGTCAGTTTTTGAGTATTTTATTGGTGCAGTAGAAATTGTCTGTGCCGCCATCGAGGACCCCATTATAAGGCTGAGATGCCAGCACCAGCTGGCAGCTCCCCAGAGCCGTGAATTACAGTTAAAACTTAATGAAGCTACGCATCATTTTAACCTCGGGCAACACGAATACGATGTGCGCGTGGCTCCGACTTACGACGGACGTTGCCAACTTTGAATTTCAATTTATTAAACGTCAAAAACTACTACCCTCCATTCGTACAAAGCATCACAAAAATACTACAAAGAAATGTGTAGACGTAACATATTGTTAGAATCGAACACAAATAGTTGATAAATTATTAACAAAATATGTTCATATGCAAAAAATATAGTTTAATGTAGCGGCCTCGCGCCGGCGGCCGCGCGGCGACTGCGCGGATACATGCTGGCCTCTGTATCGCTTCTGTCCTAACCGTCGCCGAGCCGATTAATGTTGATCCATCTGAAACATTTGCATTATCTTACTAAACTCTTATAGTAGTTTATGCAACTGTCATATAATGAAGGGTATTAAAACACGAGTGTGAGTTTATGAAACGAGCGCAGCGAGTTTCATAATAGTAACGAGTGTTTTAATACCCGTGTTATATGCAGTTGCATACACTACTTTATCTTCACTAATGCAATTAGTCAAACAACAAGAGTAAAAGCTGACAATAGGTTATTTATAATAATTGTTCAAATTTCCGCCATTAAAATCTAACCAATGGGAGCGCAGCTGCGCGCGCAGGGCCAATCAGGAGCGAGCGCGCGCTGTTCTTTTTTTATTTAATTGGCACAAGATCTTACCAAAGAGTTTTGTGTATGTAAGTTTAGTAGTTTCGACGAAGTTTTCACGTATAACCCAACTGTTTTCAAAAGCCAGCCTAATATCAAAATTTTATACAACTTGTATGAGGATTTTGACATAAGGCTCGCCAGGTTAACCCTTCAAGTCCAATGCCAAAAAAATGACAGCACGGGCGCCGATGACGTAATTCGCAAAATGGCGAATACCTATCGTCGATGTTCACAAAAATAATGATTACGTTGCAACCAGATCATATTTTATCATTCTGTAAACGGCAATTTACTAATTGATAAATTTCCTTTCCGGCAGGTATCAAGATATATGTGATTATAGAAATAGTTTATTGGTCATACATGATCAAACTTTACGAACCATATTATGGCCTCAATCACAAGAAATAAACGCGCAGTAGTACATAAAACAAAGAACAAGCACCCATGCTGTCTAATTGTGTAAACAATGTAACAAAAAACCCCGAGATGTTTACAAAAACAACACTTGAAATACGACCTACGAAAGCAAAAAATGAACTAGGGGTGTTACTTCACTTTTTGTAATGTCATCGATAGTTGTTTTTTATGTTATTTTTGTAAGCTACTAGTTTATATGAATAAATGAAATGTACAATGTCAGTCTCAATTTTATTTTGTTTCATCATCATCATCATCATCATAGGTATAAAATCAAAGTCAAAGTCAAAGTGAAAGTAAAAATTGTATATTGTAAAAATAGTAAATTGTAAAAATAATGAAATAATATTGAAAATCGTCCAATGTTTTTTACCTAGTACCCATTCAGGACGTCTATTTTTTAACTCCACAGTTTTTATTATAGAAGTAACGACATTTACAATACTTATGTCGTTACCAAATGATACAATACAAATAAAAATACAATAAAAAAATGTTTAATAAAATCTTCTTCTCCTCCACCACGGCAGCAGCCACGCTGAGAAGTCGAAGTGCTCGGAGAACGGAGCGGTTGTATATATGTATATGTAACTGACCTCCATCCAGTCAACCTCCTCATGGCGTCGTGGAGATGTGAGCGGAGAGTAGGCAGGAGCCAATGGCGAAGGTTCGCCCTAAAACATACAAAAAAGTGAAACAGTTATTACTACAATCATACCAGTAGAAACCAAAAACAATAAACAAATTATTTGATGATGATGATGATGATGGTAGTGGTGATGGTGAAATAAATAACCAGCGCCATACGTATCCTAGCGCATAATCCTAGCACAATAAACACATCACCAGTACAAACCAAACACAATAAACAGATTATTTGATGATGATGATGATGATGGTAGTGGTGATGGTGAAATAAATAACCGGCGCCATACGATCGCATAATCCTAGCACAATAAACACATCACCAGTACAAACCAAACACAATAAACAGATTATTTGATGATGATGATGATGATGGTAGTGGTGATGGTGAAATAAATAACCGGCGCCATACGATCGCATAATCCTAGCACAATAAACACATCACCAGTACAAACCAAACACAATAAACAGATTATTTGATGATGATGATGATGATGGTAGTGGTGATGGTGAAATAAATAACCGGCGCCATACGATCGCATAATCCTAGCACAATAAACACATCACCAGTACAAACCAAACACAATAAACAGATTATTTGATGATGATGATGATGATGGTAGTGGTGATGGTGAAATAAATAACCGGCGCCATACGATCGCATAATCCTAGCACAATAAACACATCACCAGTACAAACCAAACACAATAAACAGATTACTTGATGATGATGATGATGATGATGGTGGTGATGATGGTGGTGATGGTGAAATAAATAACCGGCGCCATACGATCGCATAATCCTAGCACAATCCTTGTAACACAATAAACACAATAAACAGATTATTTGATGATGATGATGATGAAATAAATTCTACTAACCTCGTCATCACTGACTACTTCCTCGCGCTCCTCCTCCGCGTCGGCCTCGTCGTATAAAATATCAAAAGTCGCTTGGAGCCTCCTCATCTCTCCCAATTCTCCAATTAGCCATTCTATAATCAAAATCAAACAAACAACATAAAATAATATGCTATACAACATACTTATACACAATAACACAATATAGCATACTTATATAACTGTCTCAATACAAAAGTAAATTTAGAAACATTACAAGAATATCACCATTACTATCGAAAATAACAAAATATTATCGTAAAAGCTATCGACACTATCCTCCTACTACTAAGAAAGAAATTTCACACTGTCTGCCGGCAAATATGGCCGTAAGCTCTATACAAATATAGCCCAAAATGGTATGGCAAAAAATTTCGGCCATTTCGAATGTCAGTACATGAAACGGTCGTAATTTTATTTCAATAAAAATGATAATAAATGTCGTTATTTCTTTGTGTAAACTAGTTTCCATTACTCATACACTGTTTTTATTCATTTTACTGTATTTCTAACAAACTGTACATGCATTTACGCACTAAAATCACTCTGGGATCACTCCGAAATCGAAAATTTAAAAATCACTATTAGATACGATATTCGTTGAAAACTTATAGCTAAAAACGTTCACTATAAACTCAGCAAGATGATTTACAACAGTTTCTAATATAAAACACTACTTACATGAGTATTTCCAGTTTTTTCCTCAATGCACTAAGTAACCTTGATGCACAAATGACAAATGTTCGAACTGTCATCCAACACGAAAAACGACAGTAGAATAACCTTGTCTTGTGTTTTTAATATAGCAAATTTACTCTAGTTTGTCTATAGCCAAACATCTTCATACAAAAGTATACTCTAACCTATCGATATTAATTATTATAGTCGCGTGGTCGGGTGCGGTTACATGTAACCGTCCGGGTGTTGACCGAATATTGCAGCGGTTACATGTAACCGATCCGCATATGGAGAGGTTTTGGTCGCGTTTTATTGATGTTATAATGAGATTTTACGATATCGATGTGGATATTATACCATCATGTGAAATTGCTTAAATTGAGTGTTTTGTTGTCTGCGCTATGACAGTAGTAATTATAAGTCAAGTATTGGAAACATAAGTAGAATGTTACAACATTAGTGTAGATAAAGATCATTAAGGAACCCCCGGCTTTTCAGCATTCCCCCATCAATCAACCCCATTAAAATGATGTGTGTTAAACATTTTGCATTGATCTCGACTTCTCATTACATATCTCTCATCATGAGAAGCTTCATGGCTCTAAGGTACAGCAACTTTCGCAAATCTCGAGCTCCCGGCCGCATTAGCAGTCGTTAACAACCATCGCATCGCACTGACTGGGCTCGCGTTGTGGTTTATGGGCCGTTCTCCCTATCCATCCATACATATACAATACGTGCTAGTGAAGATCTCTCATCAAAGCATAAAGCAACTTGCAATATCATGTTTTAGGATTTATTTTGTTTATTTGTACAATTCTGTAAGTATATAAATATGTATATAAGTAGGTAGGTAATATTTGCACTAGCTAATGATTCTAGCTATTTCTGTAAAAGCGCATGTTTCAATTGAATTGCTAGAATTAGTAGCTAAAATACAATGAAGCTCCCGAGTCCTAGATAACCAGCTGATGTGACGCAAGTGCGATGCACTTACTTATCATGTAATCAAATAAATTGGTTCAAGCTAATTTGTTTTTTATTTCATTACAGCTAAGTACGACTTACATTTCAAACAATGTAAGATTATCCCTTACATAATCTTAATCCTAACAATCACCGTTATCATGTTAAACAAACACCAAAGATTAGTTTTAAGTAAATACTTATACATATCGTATTTCGAATTATCTATATTTTTGACAGACTTTCTACAAAATCCGAAATAATTATCGCAGACTGTAGTTTTTGAGATCAGGTAAAGAAATCAGAATAGCCAGTGGTTGATTGGTGAAGGTACAATTTAGTTAACTTATTAATATACACTGGCCTGCAAAATTAAGTATCACACTTTTAAAATTGCAATAACTTTTTAAGTACACAAGATATACTTTCGAAACAAAAAGGAAAATGTTACTAATGTATAATTTACTTTAGTTTTAAAGAAAGCTGATAAAAATTGCTGCAAAACGTTTTTTATTTAAAAATCTCTAACTTCTATAGTTTAGAAAATAAATAAATATTAAAAGTGTAGTACTTATTTTTGCAGGCCAGTGTAGAAACACCAACAGTAACAGTCCACATTAAAATTATTAAGGCAATTTAAATGGTCAAAAAGATCTCTAAAATAAGTCTTAAATGCATTTTAATTCTATTTTGGTTTTAATAAGACATGACAACAGTGTTAGTCAAAAACATACTCTACATACTTATCAGTATGAGAAGTTTTTAAAAATGCAGACATATTTTAACCAGTTCTACTACATTGATCAATGTGATAGATAATATAACTTTACATGAATTGCTGTATTAAAAGGCAAGAAATTATCTGATGCGTACCTGTTACGGGTGATGCAATATCCTTATTAACACCTAATTCTACTTAACAATAAGTACTACTATCCGAGTAGATAGAAAAAATTAAAATATTTTTTTTGTTATCTGTAACTAGCTTGCACATGCAGGTTGGCCAAGTCTTGTTATCTGACTGATTGATTAAAATAAAGTTAAAATAAAGGGTGTTTGGTAATAATACCTGTATAATCCCGAATATAGCAGATAGAGTAACGTGTATAGAACCCTGGAAAATTATGATCATACCTGATAATCACTATTCTGGCCGAGTTTTTGAGATTCTATGTTACTAAGTAAAATTCCAAAGTGGCAATGCTAGGTCCAACTAATACATAATAGTACTTGGTTGTCAACCTCATGATTAAAAAAAAAACAGAAGTCATACATAACATAGCATGGTTGAACAGGGTGCGAGGATATATATCAATGGATATTTATAATTTCATCATCATCATCATAAAATCATTTTTGATAAATTTTTATCAAAAATGATTTTATTGATATAGTATATCCATTTGGCTCAGGCCAAGTTATACAAGGTCGATGATTCATCATTTTCATACATTTTTTTTTTCGTATCAACTTCAAAGCGGTCGCTTGACGCTTCACAATGACAATTGCTTCGGATCATTAGTTCAAACAATATCTATCATTATTTTATGATTTCCAGCAAGTTTCAGGAATCAATAAGTATAAGAAAATGATGAATCGTCGAACTTGTATAACTTGGCTCAGAGCAATCCTACAACTGTTGTGCTGTATTAACTATTACTCCAAATGGCTAGTTCTAATAATACGTACCATTTTTTTTTGTTGGCCGGCACTTTTAGAAAAGGCCCAAAAAATTGATGTCCTTTACATCAGGTAAAAGTTTCAATTTCCACAATGTCATACAGTACCACTACAGTACTCTAATAAAAGTCAAAAATTGTTTAAGAAAAACAAAGTCAAACTATAGTAATTAGTACTAAAAATAAGATGAGTATGCAAGACCAGACCAGCCTCCACATGCGGCACCCGTTCACGAGTATGACGATGGATGATAATGATGATGATTTTGCACATTATATGTTCTTCGTACTTTTACATGGATGGCTATCTTTCGGGATTATACACATATTACCAAACATCCTGTATAAAATAGGCACTAAAGACGCCCAAACGTTTTTTTGTAACTTAATAAGATTTACACACGATGACGGATGTCGCTGCGTGCGTCAATGCGATTTTAAATCCCCAGGAGTTGTATGAAACCGGGCGTCGGCTGTCGAGATCACAGGAGAGTCGTAGTAAAGCGCGGCTTTTTGTGAGAGTAGGACATTAGTTGTACGAAAGACGAAGACGTTATTCCTAAGGAACTAGTCGACAGGCATCGATCTCGCATCACGTCATTCTGACGGACGTCAAGTCACGCTGTGACGCATTACAGCAGTCGCATGTCGCTCCGAAATCGACTTCTTTGCGGGAAAGTGAAGAGTCATGTCTGCGGTTTCCTCCTCCGAAAACGCTCCTAAATAATCATCGTGTTAATCGCCTTATGCTTCAAAAGCATACTCAATTTTTATTCTTCTTATGCTTTCAAAACATGGAAAGTTAATGAATACTTACACAAAATGAGGAGACTGCAAAAGATAAACTCGCTCGAGAAATGCACACATTGTTCTCAGAGCTTCGAGCTGTTGTGAGATCCTGTGAGACTCTCTCACAGGAGTCTATGTGTGCGTTGCTCAAGCGCAGTATATATGAAGCTTTCCTTCCTTCTTTTGCAATATTAAACAATTCCCTTTATCATAACTGAACACATTTAAAGCGCTAGTTTAGATACCTTAAATGCTGATACAGTTTATTAAACACTGTCTTAGCTCATAGTAGTTGTAGGTGTTAAAGTCAAAACATGTTAAGTAATATAATTAATTGTGAATTGTACCTGTTCCTGGCCGTTGGTCTCCTGAGATTTCATGACGTCTGGCAGATCAGGGGGCGATGAGTACGGGGTCAGATCCAGAGCTTCAAATTCACCATTCTCCTTTCTGTTATAGATAGAACAAAGTTATTCAAGGCTATATTGACACGAGAGTATATTTGCTAACATAATAGAAACATTTGAATAATCGGATGCTTCAAGTAATTATTTAATAATAATAATAATATTAAATAATTACTTATTTTTTTTTGTTTTTATATTAAAATATTGTAAAAATCTAATTTTAAGAAAAAAAAAAAATAGAGTGTATAATAATAATAATAAGAGCATATATTCATTGCAACACAAAGAAAACGATAAGTTGATGCTTAACATAGAAAAGGATAAGATAAATATATTTGTCAAAAACTAAATTTTGTTTAAAAAGAAAAACAACTATTTACTAAAAATAGAGTGCTTTTAGCCCAAACAAATGGTGATAAGATAAGATAAGATAATATTTTTTTATTTCTTGAGCTCTGTAAGTTCTGTAATTAATTAAGTAGATCTATCAACCCCTGTTGTAACAAAAAATCTGGACACAATAGAAAAACACTACTTACTGGACTCGATATCGGGTCATCCTGACCTGAGTCAAGTGGTCAAGGATAGCAATTTTCTAAAATTCTTTTTTTTTCATTTTTATTTGTATGCACTTGGCCATAATCTCACCTGATGATGAAGTGCAGTCATAGTTTTAATAATTCTACAGAAAATCTGTTCATCAGTTACACCTTTTGTGTAACTGTTGGAACACAACTATACTAACTAACTATACAACCAAGACGTGATTTAAAACTAAAAATTCACCACTGCGATGAATCTGACACTTCACTTTGCAGTTGCACTGTCATTGAAAGAGTTGATTCAACAAAGTATTTAGGAGTGATTTTGGACCAGAGACTTTCTTGGCATCCACATGTTGAGTTTGTTAACAGTAGAATTCGTAAACTTATTTGGATATTTAAGGCACTTAGACATGTGACTACAAAAAAACTTATTAATCAAATATATATTGCTCTAGCACAGTCTGTAATTACCTACTGCATTTCTATATGGGGAGGAGCTTCAAAAACCAAGTTTTTGGAAGTTGAAAGGGGTCAAAGATTAAGGTAATGTATTTCAAACCGTACAGATTTTCTACAGATGAACTTTACGAAATGTGCAATTTACTGTCAGTTAGAAAGTTGTACATCTTGATGGTTACTTTAAAATTTCATAAGACAATCCAATTTCACCCTGATGTGTCACCAAAACGGAGAAAATACAGGGTTGCTCCTACACATCGCACCAAAACTATTTTTGCGAGTCGTCAATATTTTGCAGTTTCTGCGCACATTTATAATGAATTAGATAAAGAAATTCATATTTCTAAATTAAAGTTACACTATTGTAAAAAGGCTTTGACAGAATGTTAGTTTTCTTTAAATTATAGAGATACTGAAACGTTTTTGAGTAACAATTTATAACTGATATTATACTATAGTAAGTACTTAACTATAGTTAAGTATACCTAATTACCTATATGATAAAATAATAATCTATAATAATAATAATATTTATACACAATAATAATATTTATATATTATATATATAATATTTGTATTTATATATAATAATAATATTTATACATGGTTACCACAAACACTGTACATGCAAAATGGGTACATATAATATAAAAAAAAAATAATAATAATTTAGTTGCTAAGTTTTTTCTTTAATATTTTTTAATAATTTTTAACTATTACTTTAGAATACTTTAACTGATTGAATTACTTCAATACATAGTTTAATTTTACGTAATTTGTCATAGTAAGTATATTATAAGTTTACTAATATGATACGGAAGAGCGGGGCCTCCTGCAACAGATATTCTAGAATATCTACTAGGCAGGTCCCATGTACTGTTTATGAAAGTAATATGATAGACTGAAATAAATATTTTTTGATTTGATTTTGATTTTTGATACTAGTAACACCAATGTTCTGGCTACAAACCAAATTGAGTGCAAACATGTATTCACCGGGAATTGAACCCAAGACATCTGACCGATAGTCCTAGACCACAGCTTAGTTAAAACTATATCAATTTAAAAACACATTTTTTACCACCATAAACAATTTGTTTAAAAATAAATTAATAATATTATTAAATTAAATATTGTTATTGTTGTTATTATTTAAAAATTCAATGATTCTTACTTATTGTAAAAAAGTTATAACAAGAAACATAATTGTATTTATTTAGAAATGATTTGAACCTGTACATACAAATGGCCAATGACCTCAGCTGAACTTATCAAGCATTGGTCAAGTGCAAAGTCCATTGTTGAATCATCATTAACAGTTTTTCTTATCAAAGTATAAGATAGTGAATGTGCACCTTTTTGATAAAATTTGACTGTAGTTATGTTTTAGAACATACTGATTTAAATAGTGTGATCAACAAACTGATTAAAGCATTGACATTATAATATTATAAACAAACAAAAACTATTTTCATTATAAGACAAGACTATATTTGTTTTTATTGTATCTCTTTATTGTAATTTTTTAAATTTATGGTAATGTAATTTAGTCTTATTTATTTTGTTTTTTATACAATTTTAATTATTTAATTTATTCAGTATTTGATCTTGATTAGTTATTTTATAGAGTTTATACTTTAAATTATTATTTTGTTTTTTTATTTAATTAACTTAATGCAAACTTTGATTTTTATCTCACCAATTGTTAAAATAAACTACTAAATATATTGTGTACACAAGGTTAAGAATTGTAGTCCTGTTGTTTATTGTGTGCTATAATATTTCTTCGTAATTATGACTGTAATTTGTTTTGTGTACCTAATTATAAATAAATGAATATATTTAAACTATAAGCCTAATTTGACTTGAATAATAAATTTTGACAGCATTTGTTCAAAACATAATCAAAACATTTACATAAAAGTTGTTTTCCTAAATGAAATTTAATTTCTGTGCATTTATGTTGTTTTAATTAAATTCATGGTGGCTATTCAGGTACAAGATGATATACCACCAACATTAAGAATACTAATAAATAATAAAAGATATAATAATAAATAAATGAAGTTACCTAAGGGCCAGTCCAATTGGTGCGGGACACTGAGCCTTGGCCGTGGCTGATGTCAGGCCATACTCAGCGAGAGTCTTCTCATCCTCCATCAGCTGGCTGTCTTTGTTGAAAAGCATTTGGCTCGGAGGAGGTACTTTCAAAATACCTGCACCAAATATTAAATAGGTATAACATTTAAATTAGTACTCTACACTAAATACTATAAACTTAATTTTACAAGGTATGTTTCTATTTATCCTTGAACAGTGTTTACAAGTTACTTTTAGAAGGTTTGGATTTATTGTTTTCATGCAAAAACAACAACAATAGGAAAGACTTATGTGTGAGTATGTAGGTATGTTTAAAAACATTATGAATAAAGACTTAAAAATCTAAATGAAAGCTTAGTTATTTGAAATTCTTATGTTAGATCAAACAAAGATTTGAAACAAACATTTGACAGGGATGTCTACACAAATTCACAGTATCGCAAGAATGCTTTTTATTGAACTCTATAAAAATAAGGAGACCTGATCATAATAATGAATACAGTAGAAAACACCACGTTAAACAAGAAAACCTACGCTCTGTCCCGACATTGTATTGCTACTAAAAATAGATTTTCGCAGTATCATACGAGTCGGACTCACCCTCAATCATTTTCTTCAATTCTAAAACTGTTGTCGTATCCTTGGCGTCCGTGAAGATAGTTAATTTTTTTCGCCTAATCATTAAAAAGACATCCTGAAAACAAATTTTAATTTTGAGGTTACGAGACTAAAGTAGTCATACGTCAACAATCATTTCACTGGTAATTTACTACAATTTCCCGACATATTTCAATTATAAACAGCTTACCATAATGAGTTTTTATTTAATTTATATTAACTATTACTTTAGTGTAAAAAAAACGCTTCAAGGCGTACGAAACGAAATTAAATATTGAATTGAATGACAGCTAGTGTAACCACAGAGAACAATATAAAAAATATATTATATCGGATACACTTTTTCTTATAAGATCTCACACAAGCGGTGGCGAATAGCATGGATTTCAAAAAAATCACAATTTAAAAATATTATTTTATAAACATTGAAGGAGGTCAAGCTTAAAACAAATCATGTTAAAATTATACTGTAACTGTGAGTGTGACAGACAAGTCCAGTGGCGCAAATAGGTAGAAGGCCTTTGTCCAACCTTTGTCCAAAATTCGAGTGGGGTGGGGTCAATCATCAACCATTTTATCGGTGTCCGTACTGTTGGTGTAGTTGGCAAATGTCCCACCACCAACGTTTTGAGGGAGATTTTAAAAAACTTTTGAAATATACATAAATATATTTTTTTTTTTTTATATATTTGGTAGTATCCAAACTGCTTTTCTTTCGGAGTGTAATAGGTTTGACATCTGTGGTTTGACATACAAGATTAAGAACTTCATAGCAGGAAAGTGAAGCGTCATGTCTGCGGTTTAGTTTTATTTTCTAAAATTTGTGTTATGTTGAATATTAATGTGAAATAATGGTGGATTATTAACCGTTAAGTGTTCGTGAGTGTGTATAAGTGTTGGCAAATGAAACAAAACAGTGCAACTTCACTTTTCAAATTCTCTCAAGAAGTTCGCGTGAGGACTTAGTAAAGCCCCACATCTTTACTGAGATACTCGAGGGGTTGGGGGGTATATCATTTCTCACTTCTCATTTCCATTATCACTCATCATCATCCTATATATAGTTTATTACAGATAGTACCAATGAATTTAAGAAACTAATGACATGGCAGCATGGTCTATGACCTTAGCTGGTTCCTCAGGAAACAAACTACACTTTAAAAAAAATACAAGATTAATGACAGCTGACAGCGTAACTGACAGCAAGCGGCAAGCAGCTTCATTTTATTCAATCAAAACGTTAAAAAAATACTCCTTGGTTCATTTTAATCCTGTAAGGAAAATCATTTTGTTTTCCTATGTTGTTCTAAGATTTTCTATCATGTTGCGAAAAAACAATCAGATTAAAATTTATCACATAATAATACGTGAAAAGATAAGTCCTTTGTAAGTTTACGGAAAAAAATAAATTTGTAATGATAAAATTTTCAATATATAACCTCCAAAGTTTGTTATTCCAATATGAGTTCTCAAGTTTGTGTGAATTGCCGTAACGAGAAGCCTGTGAACCAAACTGATAATCGGCTTGTGACTGAAAGCTGCGGCCACACCAAATGTATGGACTGTCTCTTGCACGAGAAAGCTGGTTGTGGTGCTTGTTTGAGGGAGAAAGAGAAGGCTCTCTACGCAGAGTTGAAGGATGAAGAGACTTGCAACAGCGGCAGTGGGTCGGAGCACAGCAACGAGCTGATAATTTATGAAAAGGAAAGTTGTGACAGCCTAATTGATTATGAGAATTCAGAAAAGAAAAAGAAACTAGTGGTATCTCATATTAAAACGGAAACTGGTAATTATTTGTTAATATGTTTATTTGATCATTCATTGACTGTAAAATTGGTTTGAGCCTCTTGCAAAACCTTTGATGGAGGTTCATCTACAGTTTTCAACAATCTCACCTGGTTCCTATTTGTTATCCATGTAGATGTTAACTAACTGAATCTCATGGTATAATTGAATGAGTTGATTAAAGAAACTCAGTATTTGTTTGATTTATTCATGTCTTACGAAAGTAGTGAGGTCCTGTAACCATTGATATTGTCAATACAAACATAATCAAGCAAGAATACTAATAAGAAGAAAAGTAACTATAGTAGGTAAATGCAATAATGTTGCAGTTAATTTTGCCTTTCCCTTTGTATTGGTCATAAATTTAAGTTAAGTATTACAAACAAAGCTTTATGATCATTGATATTAACACTGATTACAAAAACACAAATTTTGAAAAAAATTCCACAAGCTGGATTTGAACCTGCACCCTTTTTCAACATTTGTGTTTTTGTAATTTGTTCACAACAAAATTTGCGTTAAAACTTATATAAACAAAACAAAAACATTTTTTAACTATATTAATGAAATAACTATTTTATATTGAATTTTAAGATGCAAATGGAAAACACTATGAGTGCACTTTGTGCAAGAAGAAGTTTCATGCCAAAAGCCAGGTGGCGTACCATGCATATTGTAACGGACAACGCAAGCCCTTCCAATGTCCAGAGTGCAACAAAGTAAGTTAACAAAGACAATAAAAAACAAATTTGAATTTTTTCTATTAGAGATTTCAAATTAATCAGTTTTATTCATTTTTCAAATTATTCTATAATCTTTATTTTTATATTCAATACTATAATTAATAAAGGGTCTGCCTAATAATATTCAACTCGACTTTTCTGAAGTTAGTTGGTAGATATTTATTTCTAAATATTAATTAAGTTGTGCCGTTGTGGGCTATAAAAAAATAAATATTTCTAAGTGTATTGTACAATTTATATTCTATGTTTATTTGAAACATTTTTCATGTGTATTATGACATTATCAAAAGGACAATTTACTTAATATTTTGTTCTTATAAATCAACATTAACATTTTGTTCTTTACACTTCCTAGTTATTATATAGGAGCTATTGGTGGTTCCAATGTACTTGCTCAGCGCCTGTACTTGTGTTCATATTTGCCCATATATTATATATTACTAAACACTAGAATATAAAAACCCAGTTTAAACCAATCACAAACATTTAAAATTATAAAAAGAGACATAAAGAGGAGAATACAGAATACAGACTAGACCAGTCGTCTCAACTACCTAATAAACTCTGTACTTTTCTGTACTTGTGTTAAAATAAGCGATGACCAGTGGTGGTACCTTCATATAAGCCGAACAGCCTGGCTTGCCCTAGCCAAAAACTCAATTCTACAACACTGGTAAATTGCACTGAATAACAATCACGTTATATTTTTTACCGAGTGTTAATTTTCTTTGTCAACATTCAAATGATCAATTTTAAATTAAATAAATCAATTAATAAGTCGCTAAACTTAAATCTACAATAATAACTTAGAGGTAGAGATCGTACAAGTCTTTTCGTCTCACTCGCACCTCCTGGCTTGCAAGTTGGCTTTGCGAACTTTATATATCCGTCTCAACTAACATCAACAAAAGTACTACCAATAAGAATGACACTGATGTACGTATCTTTAGATTCTATGAAACATATTGCATGTATATTGTTAAACACAGTCATCCGATTTTAGTTTCGTTGGATTTTGGTTGGAAACAGTTGCAAAAAACACGAAATTTTAAAAAAGTCGAATTTTGTATGTATTATTCGTTTTAATCGTTTGTTGATGTTAGTTGAAACGGATATATCAAGTTCGCGACTTTATATATCCGTCTCAACTAACATCGACAAAAGTACTACCAATAAGAATGACACTGATGTACGTATCTATAGATTCTATGAAACTTAATGCATGTATCTTGTTAAATACATCCGATTTTAGTTTCGTTGGATATTGGTTGGAAACAGTTGCAAAAAAACACGAAATTTAAAAAAATACGAGTTTTATATGTATTATTCGTTTTAATCAATGTTTTATGTTTAATATAATTTTTTTTTAACTTATTGTTACAATGTTTTATTAATGTTTAAAACATTGATTTATTTATTACAATTTTGTTCTGACTTGGCTGTATGGGCTCCATCCCTTTACCTTTCCTTTTAGAAAAGACAACCGTCAATTGTCGTTTTTTTCCCTTAGTTGATGGCTTCGTGGGATTAGCACATTTAGCCAGTGTCTAAGTATATTTTTTAACAAGTAATACATAAATAAACAATATTGCCTTCCTGTATCATACAGGAAGGAAATATTGTTTATATTGATGATGAATTATAATAAAAATGAGAAGTGAGCAAATTATATAACTACCCCCCAACCCCTTGAGTATCTCAGTAAAGATGTGGGACTTGTTGGGCGGACTTCTTGATTGAATCTAGCACACCAAGTTCATACTGCAATTGCCTCCTCGGCAAGTGTAAAAAGCCTTTTGGTTCGACATTTGGTTTTTTACACAACATTTAGAAATCGTTGGGTGAATAGTCGCCCATGTAGTATTTCTGTAAGTTAGTTTAGGTCATTCCGCAGCAACTTTAAATACAACCCTTACATTGTTAGTACATTGTTTAAAACAAGTTTAGTACTTTGTTTAAAACATACTAGTTTAAAACGGGAGCGAAAAAACAATGTGTTTTTGTTAATGTGTTTAAAACATGTTTTAAACACATTGGTTAAAAACAAAATGTTTTTGTAACAACTCTGGTTGAAAATTAATTAATACAGGGCCCATGTTTCAGAGCTTTGCAACACACTCCCATTTCAAGTACCACATGAGGGTGCATCGCAACGAACGCACGTATTCGTGTGAGGAGTGCGGGGAGAGCTTCTTCCAAATGTCCAAGCTGCAGAGGCACAAACTCAAACACACTAGTGAGTATTACTATTTAGCCCGACTAAGCCATTGTGTGTTCTGTGTTGTTGTAAATTAAACTCTGAAAGTATCATATTAAGGTACATCTATATAATACTTTTAGAGGTGCTAAGTGGGTCTGCGGTCCCCCACTTAGCTCGACAGGGTCTTACAAAGCACAAAGTAACTACACCACATTCGATCCTGATGATCCCATATCATAGGAACAAACAATGTCAACTATATTATCTGTTTTTTATTAAGTGATAAAAACTTGAGCAAATATTGTAACTTTTAATTTAGAATATGGTATGTAAGGGATAGCGGTAGTTAAAAAATGTTACACCTATTGACACTCCTAGTTGCTGTAGTTGCTACTTGACATAGTCCAAAATAATCCATATTAATTAAATTAACACCTTCTATCACATTTGAGTTTAAAACAAAAGTTTTGACGATGGTGACTCACTTATTCAAACTTTTAAGTGCGTTTTATAAACCCCCACAAGTATAAAGTGGCTATATTCTGTTGGTGGTTAAAATGCGCGTAGAAGTAGGCCTTACACAGCAGCTCATACAAAAAATAATAACAAGTGAATTTTCTGGCTGGGTATAAGTAAGCTGAGACTACGGTGGTGTTGACATCGCAGATTTGACATTTGAATTGGCCCGTGACAGGGATGAGTAGGGACATAGAGGGGAGGCCTTTGCCTTACGATGGGTCACAATATTTTATTTTTATTTGATAGATACAAAAACAGCTTACAGGCTAAAAATAAACAAGAAATATTGAGTCTGGAAGCCTTAAATTGTACACAATATTATTCAAAACAATGTTCAGTATTACTGAGGTCACATTAATAAATTGTCTGTTAAAAATAGACTCAGAGTGTAACTAATTATTAATTAATATAGGCTTTTAAGAACAGAAACTAGCTCAGGCTGAGACTAGAGCCCCTGTAACAGTGTTGAATTTTTATTAGATGAAAAGAAGTTTACCTGCGAGCAATGCAGCAAGGGCTTCTGCAGCCTGGCGTCCCTGCGCAAGCACGAGCTGACGCACACCGAGGTGCGGCCGTTCGCCTGTGGCATCTGCGCACGCCGCTTCAGGGACAGCTCCAACTATAGAAAGCATGTCGCCAAACATGACGGTGAGGGGACGCCTTTATTTAGTCTCTTCAGTTCTATTAATCCTCTTGTACAATTGCTAGTTGCAGGTTTATAATTTGATACAATACATTATTTTCAATGTTAGAATTGATTAATGTATAGGCCAGTAGAATTCCTTCACAAAAGTAATAAATTTATTAAATTTCATGAAGAGGAAAGAAAGAAAAATATTTATTAAGTCGTCGTCCATATTTATTTGATGCCGCGCGGCCATACTAACTTTGTATGGGGAATTTAAGGTGTTCAATAAAAAATAATTATTTAAATAACCACTTGATGAATCGAAAATGTAGTCTAGCAATTTGTAGTTTATCCATTGATGATTGTTTAGACAAAATCAGAGGTACAATAATTTAGATAAACTATAAGAAATCTACTAAACGCCGCCACTAGTTTTCATGATTTTTGCCCAACTTTAAATGATATTGTAGAAAAAAACTATGGCGTGTTATGAATTTATGGTTCTGACAAATTGTAAACACGTTCCCTATGATACTAAATATATATTTTGTTCATTTAATACGATAGTATTTTCAATTATATTTACTTAACCGTAACTGCATTTTTGGCATTTTTTGGTCGGCCCACCCTTAAGAAGTCACTCACTACATTACCTCAAATATGACGTCACAAATCTGGTGACACCTTCGAAATAACGAAAGAAAAGGGACAATCGATCTCTTTCCAATACTTCACTTAGGTTCATTAGGTAAAATAGTACGAACTGATGAATGAGTGTTGCTATTTTAGTCCGGTTTCTATAGCTTTAGTTATTATTCTGAGTGCCCACCTAAGTAACGTGGCAGGTGATCTGACAAGTGATCTGGCATGTAACTTGCCACTAGCATCAACATTCAAAGGCTGTGTGTTTTAATAAATATATTGCATTTTGATTGGTTTGGTGTAGACAAGAAGTGCGGTTGCGGCGGCGGGTGCGCGCGCTGCTCGGCGAGCGCGGCGGCGCGCGCGCACGTGTGCCCGCGGTGCGCGCGCGCCTTCCACTCGCGCAAAGACATGCGCCGCCACGCCGCCGTGCATACCGGTGCGTATCTATACCTCCACTGTACACACTACACACTACACACTACACACTCTTCACCTCCAAAATACATCACATCATCATAACAAAATCATACATTTTACTTAACACATTTAAAGCAATAAAGAACTATTGTATTCTATTCTATTCTAGTATTATATCTATCAATATGTTCGCTCTTATACTCGTAAAGGGAAGGAGTGAGCTGGTTAATGCAACAATGGCGGTCCGCGCTGATCCCGAAATGTAGGTAGCCGTATGTAGCGCATTGGGTCACATTGGGAACCGGTCGTCCTTGGACCGGTGCCGGTGGATCCTGCGGCCAGTAGCGTGCTGCCAGGGCTGTCACTCACCGCTAAATATAGACTTATTTTACTTACATGCACTTATACATACACACAAATTATAATCTAAATATACAACTTTTATAAGATAGGGTCATAATGAAAAGATCTAAAGTGTATCCGATCTAAAACTTATATTCAAATTTACTTGGATATAATTTTTTTTTTTTTTACTTTTTGTTTTCAAGTGCTAATTGCTGCACTGAAGCTAAATTAAATATTTATAAAATTTATAACATACAGTGAAAAAATTAAAAGCCCACCCGACCAAGCCAGGAATCGAACCTGGGTTTTTCGCAATCAGGGTGGCTGCACTGACTGCTATGCTACCGGGAAGGCTGACGTAAGCGCTGAATTTTTTCACTGCTTTTTAATTTTTGAGTGCTAATAGTGACAGTGCGCCATCTATCCAACGGTCATTGCAACCGATGGCCACGCAGATTCACCTTTGCAGATGAAATACCACGAATTTGATAACACAACGTTATAGTAAATTTTACTTTTGACTTTCAAGTGCTAATTGCTGCACTGAAGCTAAATTAAATATTTATAAAATTTATAAAATATAGTGAAAAAATTAAACGGAACGAAATTGCGGAAGACCCAGGTTTGATTCCTGTCTGGGTTGGGTGGGCGTTTAATTTTTTCATTGTAATTTATAAATATTATGCATATTTGGATATAATTACTAACTTTAATTTGTCATGCTAATATAAATATTAAAAATAAATATTATAAATAAATATTTTTATTGTGTCGTCACATCAAAATAAAAATGTCACAGCTCTAGTGATTCAGTAACCTCTCAAAACAACATTGCATGCCGTCGGGCGTCCGCGCCGTTTTTTGGCTGAAAGGATGATGATTAACACTCAAAATAATGAAATATGGCAACTAAGGAGTATTTGTGATCATAATATTTCTCAGATCGTTTTTCAAGTGCTTAATCTGAATCTTGTTCCATTATTGATCGAAAACTACACATCATAAAGTCATCTAGATATACCAACGACAAACATTATTTCAAAATTGCATTTTTTTTATATTTTTATGTTTAAAGAACCGTCGAAGGCCGTTTGGTAAACCATTAGACTTTAGTTTCAATTCATGGTAAATTTATTTATTTTCAATTTGGATGCCTACTGCACTTATGATTCCAACAACCGAATCGTGCAGTGGGTAATTTCATGTCGTGTAGATAATTAGTTAAATAATTTCCTAAAAAAATAATAACACTATAATGAATTCAGTTTGAAGAGCAAGCGAAGTATCTTCGAATAATCTAAATTAAATTATTACTTTGAATTGAGCAAAGCAATATCGATGATATAGTTGTATACTTAGTGAAAGCTATATTAATAACTAACCGCGTCCTCAGGCAGAATGGGCGATGAATTCCTTAAATAATTGAATTTCGATTATACTCTAATAAAAAACATCGTTGTTTCGTTAGATTCCAAACCGTTTCGCTGCAAAGTGTGCAGTCGAAGATTTCGCAGGAAGGACAACTTAGAAAGGCATATACGGAACACCCACCCCGACTACGTGCCCGCGAGTGTGGTCGACTGCGACCTGCTCGCGCTAAAGCAGATCTCCAACACGCACGCCGACAAGCAGATCAATTCTCCCGAGCGCTCTGACAAAGTCCTACTCAAAGTACTCAATCCCCTCCCGCCTTTACCACAAGAAGTCATCCAGCAACACATCAGCGTCGGCAACGAGAACGTCGACCGAAACCATCAGAAACGCAAAGAGGAACTTACCGACAAATCTTACATTCTTGAGGCTAATAATGCCCGTCAAAGTGTGATTGTCGGCAACTGTCCATCTTTGGACAAAAAGATGGCGAGCCCGCAAGGCAATGAGTACGTACACAAGATTAGAAAAGCCAATTCTATGGCGAGTCAAAAGAATATTTCGTTGCCTCCTATTGATGAGAAGAAAATTATAGAATTGGAACAGAAAAATAGTTTGAATAACCTCGATTTGGGTGCACCCCCTAAAGACATGGAGCTTTACAAAAAGATATTGTACGAAAAGTCTGAGATAGATAGTGCCGCTAACGACGAGGAGATGAAGGTGGAGCAGACTTCTCCGGAGATGCACTGGAGGAGAAAGATGAAGCTCAACATTAACTGGTAAGATTGCTTGTATGTATAGTACTTTAAAAAAGTTTAATGATGGTGGCCCCTGTTTAATAATTATTTGATCTTATCAATCTCTCTATGTAAACTGATCTGTTAATAGGTACCATTATGGAGACTAATTACTAAAGTCCGGTCGCCGCACAGAGATAATTTGGCAATACTTGTCTCGCTGGCAATATCGGGCTCGAAGTACTAAATTAGTTTTAGAATTATATCGCAGCCTAATCTTAGTAAACTACTAAAACTTGTACTAGTACTAGCTAGGTATATTACAAACGAGACTGAATGATCATGCTTTTTCACTTCGATTCAAATTTATGAAGGCTCTGTGATTGATCCGTTCCCAACACTACTTGCACGGTTTTACTTAGCGTATACTTCGTTTATATTAGAGTTTCAAGCGTAATTATTATTCATTTTCACAAACAGTTTTTTGAAAGTAAACATAAAATTATGTCTTTTTTTCAGATATTTATAACAGAAGGCTGTAATGGGTGACTATGTAAGTATTTGGAACTGGCAATTTTACTACTTCAGATATTCTTTAAGATTATTATTTTTGTATTTAAACTATATACAGTTGAGAGAGAAGAGCAAAGACGTGATTTCGCCAACTTTGGTGTGAGATGTGGCGAAGAGTATGTTATACAGGGCTGTAGTTAGATTTTTTATTGTGGAAATCTCTGTCTTTTGTATGAGAGCTATGTAATTGTTCACTGTTTCTTCACGTGACCATATTTTCTAAAGAACTAAAATCCAAATAGGCATTCTTAGCTACGATGTTGTTGCAAAGAAACATCGTGTTGGAGAGAGATGTTTCACAGTCTGGGAATGATAAAGGTATATAAAGTGTTTTTTTACTGGAACAGAACGGGAAAGATCTGAAACTATAGAAGATACGGGGAATCTGTCTTAAGAACCATTAGATATTTTTTTGTAAAAACAACTTAGGCAGTTTCCCTGTGTGGTGCCGGGAATAAAGAATTGCACCACCCCAATTCTTCCCGCGGGTGTCGTAAAAGCCGACTAAGGGACCATTCCAGAGGATGGGCAGCAGCATCTCTCTGAGGTTAACTCTCAACTACTGTGATCGCCAACCCGCCTGCCAAGCGTGGCGATTATGGCAAATCACCTCATGATGCACACCACGAAACACCGGCCCCTAGTCCCCGGCGGCCCCGCTCGCCCTAGCTACGGTAGCGGCCAAGGAAGCGACGGGGCAGGGGGTGCTAAGAATCTCCGGCAGAGATCTGGCTACCGCCAACGACGAACTCTGGCCCTGGCAACATATAACACGCGCACATTGCGGACTGACGAAAAGATTTTGGAACTAGAGGAAGAATTGAGCAAGATACGGTGGGACATAATTGGATTATCTGAAGTCCGAAGAGAGGGGGAGGACTCGATAATCCTCAAGTCTGGTAACTTGCTCTATTTCCGGGAGGGCGAACAACTGTCCCAAGGAGGTGTCGGGTTCATCGTCCACAAGTCCCTCGTGAACAACGTTGTCGAGACCGGGAGTGTGTCGCCTAGGGTAGCGTACCTTATACTCAGAATAACCAAACGGTATTCGTTGAAGGTCATACAGGTTTATGCTCCTACTACGACACACCCTGACGATGAGGTGGAGGCTACATATGAGGACATCTCTAGAGCCATACAAGCCTCCAAAACTCATTACACCGTTGTCATGGGAGATTTTAACGCAAAACTGGGCAAACGAAGCGGCGATGAGATGAGAGTGGGACGATTTGGGGTTGGTAATCGGAACTCACGGGGCCAACTGCTGGCGGACTTTCTGGAAAGGGAGGGACTCTTTATGATGAATTCCTTTTTCAGGAAGGCTGAACACCGCAAGTGGACCTGGATGAGTCCCGATGGTGCAACAAAAAACGAGATTGACTTTATTATGTCGACGAGGAAGCAAATATTCAATGATGTCACTGTGATCAATGCGTTTAAAACTGGCAGCGATCACCGGTTGGTAAGAGGCACGTTGAATATCAACGTTAAGCTGGAAAGACGTCGATTGATAAGGTCTACGCTCCGTCCTGCACGCATCCAAATCCAAAACCCCGAAAGCTTTCAGCTTGAATTGCAGAATCGCTTCGAGTGCCTAAATGATTGCGAAAATGTGGACGAATACAGCAACAGGTTTGTGGAAGCTGTCCAAACGGTTGGGTCCAAGTTCTTTAAAACCCACCGTGCAAAAGGAACCAAAAAGTTCTCAGACCATACCCTAAAACTGATGGAAGAGCGGCGCGCAATGGTTCTGCTTTCCTCAGGTGATGCGTCTTAGTTTCGGCGGCTAAATAGGCAGATCTCAAAGTCTATGACTCGCGACACGCGCCGATTTAATACTAACCGTATTAAAGAGGCCATTGAGCGGAACAAAGGCTCAAAAGTGTTCGCAAGAGATCTGGGTATTGGGCAGTGCCAACTGACGACGCTGAAAACCGATGACGGCAGAACTGTCACGACCAGGTCCGATGTTATGGGAGAGGTCGAGAAGTTCTATGGACAGCTTTACACATCCACACGGTCACCTGTACAAAGCTTAGCTAAAGACCCTAGAGCTAAGTTAACCCGGCACTATACTGAAGACATCCCGGACATCAGCCTGTACGAGATTAGTATGGCTCTCAAACAGCTCAAAAACGGCAGGGCACCAGGTGCTGACGGAATTACGGCCGAGCTTCTGAAAGCAGGCGGAAGACCGGTACTCGTAGCTCTTCAGAAGCTATTTAATTCCGTCGTACTAGAGGGCAGAACGCCAGAGACGTGGCACGAAGGTATGGTGGTACTGTTCTTCAAAAAGGGCGACAAAACCCTGCTGAAGAACTACAGGCCCATCTCACTTCTAAGCCACGTCTACAAGCTGTTTTCGAGAGTTATAACGAATCGTCTCGCACGCAGGTTTGATGACTTCCAGCCTATCGAACAAGCCGGTTTCCGAAAGGGCTTCAGCACCATAGACCACATACATACGCTGCGGCAGGTTATACAGAAGACCGAGGAGTATAACCAGCCTCTATGCTTAGCGTTTGTGGACCATGAAAAAGTCTTCGATTCGATTGAGACATGGGCCGTGCTACAGTCTCTCCAGCGGTGCCAAATTGACTACCGGTACATCGAAGTGTTGAAGTGTTTGTATGAAAGCGCCACTATGTCAGTCCGTTTTCAGGACCAGAATTCGAAACCTATCCAGTTGCAGCGAGGAGTGAGACAGGGAGATGTGATATCTCCGAAACTGTTCACTGCTGCACTGGAAGATGTTTTCAAGCTTCTGGACTGGAAAGGACTCGGCATCAACGTTAACGGCGTATACATCACCCACCTTCGATTTGCTGACGATATAGTGGTCATGGCTGAGACCCTGGAAGACCTCGGCACAATGCTCGGTGACCTCAACAGAGTCTCTCAACAAGTGGGTCTTAAAATGAACATGGAGAAGACGAAAGTTTTGTCGAACTCACGTGTCGTACCCACTCCTCTGAAGGTTGGGGACTCTGCCCTTGAAGTTGTGGACGATTATATTTACCTGAGACAAACGGTCCAGCTAGGTAGGTCCAACTTCAGCAAAGAGGTCAATCGTCGAATCCAATTAGGCTGGGCAGCGTTCGGTAAGCTACGAAATATCTTCTCGTCCGATATACCGCAGTGTCTCAAGACAAAAGTCTTTGACCAGTGTGTGTTGCCAGTGATGACATACGGGACTGAAACGTGGTCGCTCACTATGGGCCTCATAAAAAGGCTCAAGGTCACTTAAAGAGCAATGGAGAGGGCTATGCTCGGGGTTTCTCTGCGTGATCGAATCAGAAATGAGGAGATCCGCAGAAGAACAAAGGTAACCGACATCGCCCGAAGAGTAGCTAAGCTCAAGTGGCAGTGGGCAGGGCACATTGCTCGCAGGACTGATGGCCGCTGGGGCGTGATAGTCCTGGAGGTGCGACCGCGTACCGGAAAGCGCAGTGTGGGCAGGCCTCCAACAAGGTGGACCGACGATCTGGTGAAGGTCACGGGAAGCAGCTGGATGCGAGCAGCACAAAACCGGTCGTTGTGGAGATCCTTGGGGGAGGCCTTTGTCCAGCAGTGGACGTCTTTTGGCTGAGATGATGATGATGATGATGAACTTAGGCAGTCCATTTAAACAACATTTTCCACACATCTTTGTCTAAGGCTACTAGAGCTGTTCTGAAACGTACCCGTAGCTGCATGCTGTAATGGAGGCCATTAACGAAAACAATTAAGTAAATTTGACTAACTCTGGCTGCTTCGATTTTTTTCCATAAATTGAAATGATCTCTACATAAAAGAGAGTTGATTTGCGTAAATAAATTGTATGATCAATTTGACAATTTTTTATATACAACTCGCACTTGACCAAAAATTCTAAAATTGTTTTCACAAAAAAGACCTAATTTCAAATTTTCCAATACTGTACCAGTTAATTAAAACACTATATATTTACAGAAAGTTGCTTGTAATATTTGCATAGTTATTTTGTATGTCAATTGCCATAATAATACATTTGAACCATACGTCGCTATAGCGGCTGAATGTAAGATACAGGACAATGTGTAATAAATATTTTAGTTTAAAGCGAGAGTACCCAGGGAACGAATATTTTCAATTCCATATTGTTAAATGCAAGCGAACAAAATATTTCTTTGCGGTTTCAATGGTGTTTTGGGACTGGGATCTGGGTATTACATTAAATACATAGTTATAATTATGTTGAGAAAGTATTTGTTTCTAGAATTAATTGCAAGAAATGTGAAAAAGAGACGACTGAACACTTTATATGATTATTTATTTCTTGTTTCACATTTATCGTCGAAATTACCTATGCTTCCTTTGTGTTATAAACTTCTGAACCATCCTAACTCGACAATATAACTTGTGTTTTGTAAGGTTCTGTAGAATTTGTGATTTTATATAATTAAGAGCAATTTCGTGTTGTAGGTTTGACTTGTGGATTTGTGTACCTACTAAGGAAAGTTTTAGAAATATGAAGTCCATAAATATAAAGTAATTAGTCACTAAGTGCGTCCGAGACGATTAGTAATAAGCTGTTTTCTTTTACATTTTACTTTATCGATGTTTTACATTGGAAGTTTAAAAAGTTTATGCAAATTATTATTTTTATTGGTGAAGCGATCCGGCTCAAAGGACCAAACTATTTTCGAACAAATATTTCAATTTGATCTCAATTGCAAAACTTTTGTTACTTCTATGTATGCTATTATAATATAGCAAGTATTTAATGTCGTGGGTACAGCTGATGAATTAAAAGCAAAAGTGTATATAAAAGCTATAATTTTTTATTTAAAAAAATATTATATGGTCATGATAAATATAATACATGAGAACATTTTATAGCTAAACCGCTTAACTGAGTCCTCGCCTCCGGTAGGTACGTGGGGCGGGAGGTACGTAGGACCTCTGCCACGAATACGAGCATTTTGCGACGCGGCGAACGGATTTCTAGTTCATTGCGCGTTATACTACGGCAGTCATAGTCAGCAGTGATAGAAAAATCGCAATTAACTAGAAATCCGTTTGCCGCGTCGCAAGACGTCAGCAGTCGTGGTCGAGCGGTAAGGTGGTACACACGTGATAATTTTAACAAGATTCATCTGAAGATAAGCAATTATAAATATAGGTACTAATATTAGGCCTACCTAATTAGTCAATTGTTATGAGAAAAATAAAAAAATAATATTTTTTTTTACTTCACAGCCTTTATTTATTATAGAAATTTTGAATAATATTTCAAAAAATAATAATTTCTAACGATTTCAATATCTACACAAAGCGCATAGTAACAAAAATAATAAGTAGGTATTCGTACAATAGTGCACTTTTAGCTAATCTAATAGGCAATAAACAAATCAACGATAAAACAACATTTTATTTATTCTGATCTGATCTAGTACAGCGGCGCGAGCCTCCATCAATAATTGAATCGATTGAATAATAAAATAAAATGTATTTTAATATTGTTTGATTTGGTAACGACAATAGGTATTTTTTTTTTGTAAATGTCGTTACTTATATAAAGGCTGTGCAGTTTCTTGCGCCTATTCTTCTCCACAGCTAAAATATAGACGCTCTGAATGGGTAGTAAGTAAAAAAATGTTGGGATGGTTTAAAAGTAGCACCTATAATTAATTATTATTGTTTATTTTCAGCAAAAAAAATCTTGTTAAAATTATCACGTGTATAGTCCCTTACCGCCCGGCCAAGACCACTGACGTCTTGCGACGAGGCGAGCGATTTCTAGTTCATTGCGTTATTTCTATAACCGTTGACTATGACTGCCGTTGTGTAGCGCGCAATGAACTAGAAATCCGTTCGCCGCGTTCGGCGTCGTCGCAAGTCGCTCCTGTTCGTGGCAGATACCCTACGCACCTCCCGCCCCGCGTAACTACTACCGCACAGGCGAGGACTCAGTTAAGAAGCGGTCTAGCTATAGTTCTTTTCGTTCCCAGCTACCGCAAGCAGTTACGCTTAACTTTACTAGGATGACGTTCTATTTGGTTATATTCTTATTTTCAACATTTTTGTGCAGTCTGCAGCTGCGCTACGCTACAGAGTGAATTGTAGTAAACTTAAACTTCATCGAATAGTGAAAAAAACATATCTTTAATAATACAGGTTCGGGGTCGGTGCGTCTAATTAAAATACATAATTTATTATACTTACCTATTAAAAATAATAGCTGTTATATTCAAAGAAAAATCTTGCCTTTCTCAGTCAGCTGTTGATTGTACCCGTCATTTAATTGATTGACATGTTTATATGAGTTATGAATTCTTTGTTATGTTTACGATGTCGTACATAAATCGTTTGGGCAACCATTGAAAATTGTAAAATATTGAATATGAAGTCTTTTACTTTTAACGACTTATAATTAATTTACAAATTAGAATCAAAGTAATGGTGATAGGATTTACTTTAAATCTTTATTTTATATTCTCAAATGAAACAATGTATTTTATTTTCTTCGTTAATATCAATATTACGAGAATAGTGAGCTCTTGCTTTTTCTGCCAAAAATAATGTGATAGCGGAACTTGTCCAACTTGAGGTTCGTAAGAACTTATTTTAAAGTTAGTAGGTAGTTTTAAATGTCGACTGAAGATCATGATCTCTACCGTACATTGATCTCAAGTAATTTAAGTGCATACGAGGCGTGCACCGCGCACTACATATATCGTCTTTAATACCAATATTATTGTGTGATTCACAGATGATTTTAACATATTACACACTTTAAATAGAAGCACTACATGTATTTAGTAATAATAAGGGCATCACATAATATAACCTAACAATGAAATATATTTGAAAATTAGAGATATTTTGTATTTTACAACTTGTATACTGTAATAGTAGAATTCATTTTACACCTGATTTGCCCGTTTTATACCCATTTATGTTGTAACATATTAAATAGGTCATATCATTTTATTCTTCAAGTTAGTGATTAACTTTGTTATTGGTTTGTGTATTTTACTAATATTCATATTGATTAAAATTGTTTATAAAATGTACCCTACAATTTTCCTATGAAATAAATAAACTATGAGCTTACATGATATTTGGTTTTTCTCATGAATGCTGCTTTTGAGTTTGCTGATTGCCTCAAACGGCATTTTCAGCGTCACCAGCCTCTTTTGGGGCGGCGAGAACCTTAAAGGGTTCCTCAAGCCGTGCGATACGAAGCATCGTCAATGGTTTTCTAGAGGGAACGGCATCACGCGTTCCCTACAAGGTTCTCTGAGGGGTTCGGATCGAATCGGAGGGTTCAAATCGGGTCGGATGAATGAAGCGTAAGTATATTATGCAATATTATTTACATTCGGGGTCGGGCCGAACCGAACTACGATAATCTTTTGGGTGTAAGCCAATTTTTATTTGTCTGACGACTTTTTACAGAGACGGACTTGTTTTCTTTATGTTTATTAGTTTAATTAAAGTGAACACTCGGTGTGGTTGTATACCGTCAGTTTATAATGACTTCGGAATACCACCCGAGTATACGAAAAATAAGGTTGAATGCTAATCCATATTTCTGTTCTTATGGGAATGTCTAGCAGCGGGTTGTTTGACACGTTAGTGTCACGTATCTGTGTAAATATCACGTACCTACTATACTCAGATACAATACGATGCTTCTTAGAGTGACGCTTACGTGTTCAATAGTATCAATTTCGGGCGTACAATGTGTTTTATGAATTATACCTATTTATTTTAAAAACTTATACTTTATTACTTACTTATTATTTTTGTGTACACACACCTGCATATCAGATTTCCTCAATTCGTTAAACTTCCTCAATATACTTTGAATTTTATGCTGAACATTTAAGTACTAAAGAAATTTGACAGTTTTGGATGGGTTGATTGATGTACAGGGTGGGTGCCTAGCATGAGTTTTGTTTTTTGGCGGCTGTGGGTACGGCCACCCAAACATCGGCCAAGTGCGAGTCGTAATCAAAATGTTGACTTCTGAATTTGGTTAGGTTATAGCTGTGAATGTGTGCGTGTGTTGTGTGCTCTACGTTCAGAATCACACACGCACACGGTTCATTGCTAGTTTCTTAGGGGTTGGATATAACCGCAGTTATAGAAAGAACACAACAATACAACATACAAAACAGATACATAATATATACATACATATACATTAAAACTCGTCCAGTTTTAAAAATACAAATAGCACAAAAAATATCTTCGATCTCAATTAAGGTTGTAGGCATGCCCACGGTGCCCACAACGGTGGATCCGCGCTTGGCAAATTCTCGTTTTCGTTAACGTGATCGAATGGCGAGTGAAATTTTCGTGGTCCATATCAGTCTAAATTCGTCTCTGTATTTCGCTGACACGAGACTAGCAGATCGATGTTATTTATGTGTATTTGGCTGTTGCTCATTGTCAATGCTACGGGGTAGTATCCGTATTGTGAGTGTAGTGTGATACAAATAATGAATAGTAAAAATGTTGAAATTGATAATAATAAAGAAGAAAATTTAGTGAATGATGTAATAGAGTTGTACAAGGAGAAGGAATGGCGGGAAATAGTGAGCAGGTACCATGATCACCCGCAGAGGAACAAGCTGTTGTGGGTGTATCCCTCGGAAGAGAACTTTCTGTTTCTGAAGGCGTACTTGGAGCAGTTCTGTTGTGACAGGATCTTGAGTATAGGCTGTGGCAGCGGGCTGTTGGAATGGATGATCACGCAAGCTACAGGTGACTAATTAGAATAGACTGTAGAATCAAATCCTTTTATTTACAAAAGTTGAACTAAACCTGGTTGAGCTAAAAAGATACGACTTTCAATTTCCAAGTAAACAGATTTATTGAAGTTCACGTAAGTAATACGGGGGGAGTGAGATTACAATATAGCTAACGGATCCATTTTCACTTGGCTGAAGAATGAAGTGGGGGTAGACTGGCTGATTGTTGAAGAGATCACAAGAACTATCATCATCATCATCATCAGCCTATATTAGTCCACTGCTGGACATAGAAGAACTATAATTTATAGTATTTATTTATTCGAGTCTTGTAATGAGAGTCGAGTCCTAAAATGGAGACTCGGAAACTCGAGTTTTTTACAACACTAACTATAAACTTAAAACTTGGTTTGGCAAAAGTCTATACGCTCTTTAATGAAACTGCCTGAACTTATAGGCAGTTTACGCGGGCGATATCGCAGACGAGCTACGCTAGTACCTACCGCGATAGTACGTATGAGTACAGCGGGAGATTTGTACTGAGAAGAACACGCAAGAAACTCGGCAACGCCATTGCACTTTTTTCTTTTTAGAATATTTGAAAATCGAAAACTGCTTTCTTTTGATTGGATAATACTTTTTCAGAAGGAGTTTTATCCGATGAGCTAGAAATGAGTTCTTAATGCGAAAGTATTTTTTCTCTGCAGGAATTCCAGTAGCAGGCGTGGAGGTAGACAGCGCTTGGTGGCACTGCAAATACGCGCCTCCTAAATTCATTCCGCTTATACTTACACCTGACAAACTGGAGGACGACTTCATATCGACGTTAAGAACGTCCTATACCACAGCTCTATTATTTTGCTATTTCAATAACAGAGATGCTTTCGAAGAGTATATGAGGTATTTCTCAGGCAATGTCCTCATTATAATCGGACCGGGAGATGGCAAAGGAGTCCACACGAACCCGAAACCTTTTGGTGACGTCAGTGAACACTGGAAACTACAAAAGAGTCAAGAAGTCAGAAGCAGTAAAGACTACATTGCGATATATCACAAAGTTTTAGTTCAAAATTAAACATTCCAATAAATGTTTTAAACTTTATAATTAAACAGTCTTTTTAATTCATCATTTTCTAGTTTATATACATTATTCTACATTAGTTTTTCATTAACTCTATATTCTTTACATTGATTTTATTTGTACACGGCCTCACGCATGTATTCATCATTGGATCTCTTTTGCCTTGTATAAAATTTTGGAAATCATTATTCGAACTCTCTGATGTGACACTTTCCAAACTGTCCTTCTGGTTAATGATCGGCACTTCAGTTACCATTCTGCTGATTTCATTGACAGGCACTTCGGGCATGTTGCTACTAGGGATATCGTTTTCGAGGAAATGGAAGTCATTGTGCATCACGTATAACGACTCGAGCGGGAAGTTCATGTCGAAACGAGGCAGCAGCTTATTGTCGTCAGAATTGTCGTCTATCTCGATGACATCGTTCTGTTGGTCGTCAGACACTTCTGGCAGCAACGCAGTGGAAAGGTCCAGATGGCCGGAGTACTGCTCTCCCATTATGTTGTCTATCAAGTACTGGTCTATCAGAGAAGGATTCGCTTCTGTATTACTTAGGGCAATATTGTAAAAGGAGTCAGATTTCACTTCGTTTTTAATGTCACCCATGTTCTTGTGTATGTCCTCGAGCGGTGGTGACGCTTTGTACTCCCTGCTGATTGCTTGATTATTGAGCATGTTAGCGTTGCACATCCGCTCCAAACTCGGTGACTGAGTGTTCTGTTTGATGGTCGCTTCCAGTTTTATGTAGCTCGGGTCGTTTGTCTGAATTTTCTGCGACGGAGGAAGAAGCGTTATCGTGTTGACATTCATTTGCTGGTTGAATGTGAACATTTGTGATGTGTCATTGATCTCGCTGTCGACGGGCGTCGATGCGGAATCTAACATGGTCTCCTGTGGGTAAGGCAGCATGTCGTTTGGAGATTCGCTTAACGTCGGCTCTGGCTGCAACTGCATGAACTGTGTTGTGATCAAATTGTTGAAGGTCATCGGTGGACCCAAGCAGAATCGCTCCCTGTCTTCTAATTGTTTGAAAGCCATTTTTTGCTGGGAATGGAACATGTTCTCCTGATCGGGACCTTTTAATATAAGGTTGCTTTTGACTGATATTTTCGGTTTCTTTCTAGGCATACCTTCAGGTTCCATAGAGATATTAACAGGGGAATTGCTAGAGGACGGCACAGGCAGTATTTGAGTTGGTGTTATTATGGGGCCTGTCACTTTCGTCATATGAAATGATAATTTGTCCACAGGCTTCAGCATGATATTGTTGCGTACAGATATATGCGGTGTGTGTGGCAATCTGATAGGGAAGTTGCTCATGATGTTATTGCAACTGCTTATTGGCGAATGATTTGAAGTTAGTGAGATGACATTATTAGGTTCTAATAGGGTCTGCTCCATGGGTACAGCGGTATTTAAGAATTCATGTAGATTTGACTGACTGTCCTCATAGGTCATTTGCAATCTGTCCAGCATAGTATCATTAGAACTTTCAGATATAAGGCAGTCGGAGTTATTGTCGTCCTTGCTAAGATCTGTTATTTCTTGAGGATTAAAGTTAGATTGCTGCAGTTCACCACTTGTGTTGTTGCAATAGCTCTTAGAGTAATTTTGTGGTAATTTCTCGGCCAGTCTGTAGCAGTGCAACACTTCAAGGGAGATCGCGCTGGCGGCAGTGTTGCCTTCATTGATCTGTTCGTTCGAGTCCTGGACTGCCGACGGGATTTTCTCCTCCGCGTTGATCGGTATTGTCCAACTGGGTTTGTTTTGTTTGTTTTGCGTCATTTCTATCAGAAGCTGTATTCCCTCTTTGTCTGTATGTGTTGTGAGGTGAACCACGTACTTCTCTTTGCTAAGAGAATTAAAAGAGCAGTAAGGGCAGCGATGCAGGTCGTTTGAACTGACGTTCGGATGTTTGGAGATCATATGTGAGGCGAACATTGTGGACTGAATGCTGCTGTATGGGCAATATTTGCATTTGTACAAGTTTTCGTTGGAGTGGAGTTTCTTATGCCGCCGCAAAGCGTTGTGGTCTGCCGATTTGTATTTGCACTGATCACATGTGTAAGGCTTGTCACCTGCAATAAGAAAAGTAATTTTAACATTGTAAATATATTTTATCGGATGTATTTTATGTGTGTATGTATGTAGAAGTTAGTGTTAAAACTTGGAATTTTGCAAATAAATTCCAAGTTTTAACAGTCTATTTATATTTTTGAATTATGCCGACTTGTGAGGAATCATGCTCACTACATCCCAGTTGTCCCCCAAGGGGACAAACGCCAGAGGGGACTACTGGGACACACCCATTTTATCATTGTTGCTCAGCCCACTGCTAAGCACGAATTTTGTTCTTTTAATACTTCAAATATTAAATATGGATTATTATCCCTTAAAGAGTAGAATGGCTTGAAAGTCACGATGGCTTGCAATATTAAATGTTAAAATCTTTTAAATGGCCGGGTCATTGTTTGTGCAACCAACTAATTATGCCTTGAGCACAGGGAACCATGCTTTTAAAGGCACATAAAGCAGTCCCTCCCGGTTGTTATCATTAGGTGACATGATTTGCCACAAACCTGCATATGGTTAGCTCATGGAGGGGTATGCCCAATTTCCTCATGTGCTAATTGAGAAGGCTTGCACAGTGGGACGTTTATAGGTTGACGGCCAAAACGGCCGGGCTAAGTGCGGACAGCCCCGTAAAACTAACTATAGGCTGACGGTCATGAACTTGGATGTAATTTACCAGTATGTGATCTCAAGTGTCGCTTCAACTCCTCCTTCCTGGCAGCAGTGTAGTCGCAGTGGCCGCACTTGAAAGGCTTCAGTTTCTCGTGGACTGCCTTCACGTGCAGATGCAGCCTCCTTTCGTTGCTGAACTCTTGCTGACAGGAGGAACACTTGGACACCTTTTTATGAACCAGTTTGTGTTTTGAAAGCTGGTTTGCATTTTTAAATCTTTTTGCACATATTGGACCTGAAAAAAGTTTCAATAATTATTACTCAAATATTATGCAAAGATTGATTGACAATGAACATTAAGGAAACTATAATATTTACAATATGTATAAAATAGAATAGAATATCGTTTATTGCTTAAACTGTGTACAATTTGTGGTTGAGGATGCAATACATTTGAGTTACAACAGTGTACCCATAACGGGCATGTAATTTTTAAGTTGATTAAAACTAATCAAAAATAAAAAGTAAAAACTAATTAAATATTAAAAACTAATCAAAGATTAATACTAACATGAAACTAACAGTAATTTATCATAAATTTATTAGTAGGTTATACATCTAAGCTGTAAAATGCGTTATTTATTAAATGTCGGCGCGTGAGTGGCGTTTGGCCGCTCTCAGCGACACGACGGCGTAGCGGCGGGCGGTGGCAACAGGTTCGGACCCCTGGCCCGCCGCACACCTCCTTACTTAGCTTCGCGACAGCTTAGGCTCCGGCCGATTCTACTTTTTATACGGACACACGAATTGCTTGTACCTAGTAATATTATATCTATAGAAATACAGTCCGCTTTTTACTCTAAGATCCCCTTGAGATCAACATTAACCATATTTTCAACTTAAATTTAAAAGTTGGTAATCCAAGAGCTTTAATGTCTGAAGGTAGATGATTGAAAACCTTGATACAAGTACTGAAGGCACTCTTACAGCACATGTGGTTGTTCATTCTCGGAATACATAAATCATATTTGTTATTATTATAAGTAAAAACAAACTAAATGGAAAACATATTATCTTTTACATTTTCATGTATTATTAATGTATGAAAATGTAAAAGACTTATAAAGTTCAATGAATAAAAATAAAAATGATTCTCAATAATGTTACTTACAAACATAAGCTCTGTTCTTTTCATGACATTTCATGTGTATATTGTACAGTCTATACTTCTTATACGTCTTGAAGCCACACACTTCACATGTGGGCAGCTCCATATCTATCGAATGAATCTTCCACAAGTGTGTGTGGAGAATTTCTTCACTGACACATACTTTTGCACATTCAGGACAAAGTAATTTACCATTCTGGTGACATTTCCTATGATACACAAGATTCTTAGTGTCTTGTAAATGGACATGACATCCATCAATCGAACAAGGAGTTCCCATTTCCGAGCTTTGGGTAGTTGAGGTTTCAATGTCACTCGCTACAGATAGTCTATTAGTTATCAAAGTTGGTTCTTTGTCATCTATTTTACTGGGTGATGCTATTCTTTTGTCCTCAACAGAAGACATTCGCGGTTGAATTGACGATATCAAGTCCGGAGTTATACTTGATACTTGTAATACATTACATGCAGTACTAGAGTTTCCAGGGTTAGACACATTCACAAATTTCGTTGGCACATCATTGGTGTACACAATATTGATGCTGGCTTCCTGTATTATTTCTTTTGGGTCTATTTTCTCAAAATTGGGTGCACTCATCTTGTTTAATTCATCGACAGATATGTATGCGACTCCTTTAGGCAAACCTTTGTTAGCATAAATACTATCAGGAACAATTTCTATTACTTGCGGTATTTTAACATCACCTAAATCCTGTTGTATGGGCAAAGATGGTGATTCAGAACTAGTTTTAACGTCTGTCCTTAGCTGAGCATTTTTCAAAGCGATTTGGACAAGACTTTTTACCATTTTTCTGACATCCTTTATGCCCATTTTGTGATGGTTGCGAAGATGAGTTCTTAATGTTTCTTCTGCATCGAAAACACTGGTACATCCCGGGCACGCGATCTGTATGTTGTCTGCAAGGCCATTGCTTTTAGCGAGGTCAGGGTGTTCGGTAAACAAGTGAAACTTTATATCGTCTTCAGCTAGTGCCATATAAGGACACGCTTCACACTTAAAAAACGAAGTAGATCCTACCGACTTTTCTTGGTAAGACATCACTTTCTCCTTGGCTACTAGAGGCTTTGTTTCGTTTTCTCCAATTCTACTTTGCGAGGAAGCTCGATTTAAATTTAGCAAGAAGCATTGCGAAGCCATTATTTGTGGTGTTTGAATCTATTACTTATCGGTTTAAGTACTATCCCACGAGAAATAATATTTGTTTCCTAATTTCATCATGTTTATATTGTTTGATGGAAACCACAAAAAGATTACGGAATTAGAAATAAATACTGTGAAAACTTGAAAGAAAAGCAAGTGCTTGCGTTAAGTACCTAGCTGTAAACATTACTAGATGACATTGAATGACGTTGACGTTATGACGGACGCTGTCATTTTGACAGTACGGTGATCGTTCGAAAACAACGACTCTGCGTGTCAATACGGTGTCCCTTCAGCTGGCGTGTACATGGACGTCTAATTCACGTTTATTCTTAGAGCATTCATAACTGGAGGAGGCATGTACGCTTAAAAGGACACGTTTCAGGGCTGGCCTGCACCTTGTACACCTAATGCAAAATTGAAGAAAAATGTAGAGATTAATAGAAAAATACCAAAATCGCAATCTGTCTAGTATTTTTTTTGTACAAAAGCATTATTTAATTACTTATAGGGCAATACGGCAATTTTACTCCATTACGTATTCGTTCCGAAACTTAATAGAATGTAACATTAATCTTAAATAATGTACCTATCCTTAGATTTACTTACTGCATTATTAATTTAAAAAAAAGCTTACATACCTTTCGTCCTATGTTAGTTTACTTTTTAAAGTTACAAAAGCATTATTTTATTGCGAAATCACGTGTCGTTTTAGTCTTCTGATATCCGAACGCATTTCAAACGTCAATTAGACAGATGGATGACTGACAGAAAAACGGAGCTTAGCGTTTTGTTTTGTCGTAGATTTTTTTAAGAAACTGAATTGAATTGAATTGTCGTTGATTTCTTTCTTTCATTCCGTGTTTGTTTTACCCTCAGGTTTTACCGTGAATGACGACCAATTGTTATTAGCGATGGCACATATATTTATTTGCAAAAGTCCTCATGCTATATGTTTCAAAAAAAGTCTTATAGCTTGCACAAGTACCGGAACCTTGTTAAGCCTTTTTTAATTGTTGCTACAGATGGACATATTATTGATGTCTTTGGCCCCTATCCGGGAACTGGATCATGAAAGCCTTATTCCAAAATGATAATGAAGATTTTATAATGTTTTGAGACATGAGACGGTACTTGTGAGGGGCCATATCAAGTCTTGCCATCAATCTGGTACAACTTATTATACATATATATTGTTGGCGAGACATGGCACAACCTGGAATGAGAAAATAGCCGGATACTATTGCAATTGCTTATGTGGTCTCCGCACTGTTGGTTGCTGTGCTCATGTGATGACCATTGTATGGTATTTAGGTTGGGCTCGGTACCAAGAAAGCATAGAAGCACCGGCATCATTTCTGAATGGAATTTTAATAAGAGAGGATGTTGAAAATTAATAAAAATCATTAAATAGTATGAGTTGTTTTATTTATTTAATTGCACAGTTCAAAATAAATACCTGTCCTTTTTTAAGTTTGTTGAAGGACAAACTTCGCTATTCACTAATTACATACCTATTGCAGTGAGAGGACAGATAGGTTCACATCACATTATTTTCATCAGCCAGCAATAATCACAATTGCCCTAATTCTTTGTATTGCATTGCACACTGCAGTGGGTATAGATAGGTGCCAACATATTCTCATCAGTGGTGATCACATTTTTGCCCTTGTTGCTAGATTCTTTGTACTGCATACCGAACGTAGTGAGGATAGGTAGGATCCAACACATTATTTTCATTTGTGATCATCGCAATTACCTTAGTAGATTCTTTGTTTGTACTACATACCACAGTGAGTAGGTTTCAACACATTTCATCTGCAATGATTACAATTGTTTTGCTAGATTCTTTTTTCACACAGCAGCGAGGATATGTATTATGTAAGTAGTTTTAACAGGAACTGGTTTCATTCAACATATCTATATTTTCATCAGCTGATGATCACAAATTGTCTTTTTGCTGGGTTCTTCATATACCGCACATCGCAGTGAGGATAAGTAAGGTAAGTGGTTTACAAATAAGAACTGTTTCTACTTAGTTTCATCTAATGATAACAATGGTTGCTAGATTATTTGCCAAGTACACCGCACAGTGAGGTTACACAGAGAGGAGGCACAGTGTGGGATCGGAAAGAACCCTAGAAGGAACATATTATTCCTTGATATTTCTAATAATTCCAGTGCATTAGAGTGGAAGGGTGTATTGGTACAATATTGCAATTGCTCTTTGGTGGAAGTAAGTAACGTTTTGAAATGAATAATTGAAACGTCAAGACAAGAGATGTCATTGAAGTGAATGACAGTCAATGACACACGCCATCTTTATTTTAGGTTAGGTATTGCCCTGACAATGAGTATTTAATATTTTTGTACAAAAAAACTAGGTCAAAAACGACAAAAATGATAGTTAGTAATTAATGACGGTTCTAAAAAACAAGTGTACAAAGTCCAGGCCATTGCTCCATACATTCCTGAAACGTGTCCTTTCAAACAATATTTTCTGCCACTTCTTCTACCACACAGCGCCAGCTTGATCGTAATGCCAGCGTACACACTACAAAAGGTCTTTATTTCTAAAATTGCAACCAATAATTAGTGCCTAATTATTTTGTTTGCAGTATTAACGCACTAAAAGAAGGCATACTAACACTTCACTACACACGACTTTGGGGCATAACAGCAAATGTGAATTAGACCATATGTACGCTAGCTTAATGGACACTCATTAATCTCATTATGCTAAAGTTCTATTAGATTCAGGCTATTTTTGTACAAAAATATTGATTTTACGAAGCCACAGCACATCTACTCATGTGGCCACAGCTCCGGCATGTTGAAACAAGACTATAAATATTATATTCTTTCACGGTTGAACTAGTGAAAACCATGGAACGTGGACCACAGTACCACACAAAACTTTAAAAAAAATATTTGACAATAAATTGACATAACATTTGTCATAATCTTATTGGTTGGCTAGTTAGTTTTGCGGCGTGTAAATTTCCTAAAAAGAACCCAAAATGAGCGTAAGTTCATAATAAAATAGCTTTTAATTCATTTTGCTCATTGTGTATTACTTGTTTGACCATGCCCATTTCATTTCCAGCTGGAAATAGAGTCAATGGTTCGCTATGCGTCGCCCATCAACCCGGCGGTGTTTCCACACCTGACGTTGCTGTTGCTAGGCATTGGTATCTTCTTCACAGCGTGGTTCTTCGTCTACGAAGTCACCAGCACCAAACTATCAAGAGACCTCTTCAAAGAACTGCTTCTGTCCCTAGTAGCCGCCTTGTTTTCAGGCTTCGGCATCCTTTTCTTACTTTTGTGGGTTGGAATTTACGTATGATAAGATTTTAGTGTATCTAAGACATTTTAAATTATATCTAATGCATTCCGTGGGAATACGTGACACAGGTCTTTGTAAGAAAAATATTTTGTAACATTAAGAATTAATTAAAATACAGTTTTATCAAACATTTATTTAATTTCAACACAATACCTAGGTACAATTTAATTTAATTTAATTTCTATAGCCATAAAACTTATCAACATTAAGGTCTAATTTCCTATAAGGTCTGAAATTACTTGTTGCTATTTATGCAACCAATGTTACCGTCCTCAACTTTGCCTGGGTATTGAATTAAAAATAAAGGCTAAAACCATTGTTACCTAATGTTAACACAATTTTTTTTTGCCAAGTTCTTAGCATCATTTGTATTTATTTCAAATACATTTCTATGAAAAAATTCTTTGTATAAACAGAACAGTTATTTTTCTCTTTCTTTTTGTGTAACTTCACATTTTTTAAATTCTTTTATGGGTAAACAGTGTCTTGATCTCACCTGATGTTAAGTAAAGATAAGGCCAACGATGGAAGCGCACTTCACCCGGGATCCTCAACTAGTGAGGCACTGGCATCTTATCTCTAGCTTCCGGAACACAGCATGCTACAAACATTGATGTTATGGCGACACATTTAAATAAGATGGTGGTAGCTAGCCAGGCGGACAAACAACCTACCACCAACCAAATCGAGTACAGAAACGTACCCCCTGCTGGGAATCAAACCCGGAACATATGGGTCTAAAACCCACTAGACCACAGAGGTGGTCAATACACAATATAATAACAGTTTCATGCAAAGATAGAAAAGAAATGGTCATAAATAAAATCTAATCAGACCAACAGAATGAGACAAAAGTACTTCTTAAAATCAGATAACACTTGGGAAATATAACTAAACTTAACATTAATGAAACAAAGCATGTAAGAATAAAAACTAAACTTAACTTCTGGGAACGCCTAACATCACCAAGAGAGTAATCAAAGGAATGGATAAGAAAAAGACCAGTAAACTCATTAGTTTCATTATTAATATTATTATTATTAGTTTCATGTTCTCTCTGGAGAGTCCCATTGGACTCTCCAGAGAGAAAATGAGGCTAGAAATCATAATAGGACACTGTCGGCTGAACAGACATCTGACAATGATAGGAGTGAAAACCGACTATATGTCTGGAGTGCATGGAAAGCGAGGAGACCAGCCTCCACCTACTAGCTGAATGCCCTATGTACTCACTGATAAGATTGGAGCTCTGGGGGTCGGACACAATGCACATAGAGGACCTAAAGGATCTGAAGGTGGAGCAGATAGTAAGATTTACCAAAGAGACCAAAAGATTCGACGGGGCGCCGTGAAAGCTGGATTAACCTTAACTCCCTCAAAAGGGAGAACGGGGAAAAGGATGAAGTGGCCCGCAACAACGCGGGTGGATCGTCCGTTCGGCTGGCGACATCCCCATGAGAAACAATAATAACTTCTGGGAATCATAAAACTAATAAATTGGTAGCTCTTTTAGATCATGGAATATTTGGCATAATTAAGACTATATACCTAATTGCATTTTTGTCTTATCAATTGGCGCAGTCATCGAAATTCACATTTATTTTTTATTTGATTTGTTACATATGTATGTATAACATAATCATTATCATTAATAATTAGTTAAGTTATCTATATAAAGTTTGTACAGTTTGACCAACTAACTATAGGTACAAAATATCAATATAAATAAACACTTTTTTTAAGTATCTACATAACACTGAATATCTAGATTAATTACTATTCTATTTTACAAATAACGCACATGCCTGCGACGTGGGATGCAACAACAATCTGAAGCAAGCCTTTGCAAAGCCCTTGTTGCAATGTAAAATTACCTAATAATTTTAGACAATTAAGTGCACTGAACTTTTAATCTACTTCTTGACAGAAAACAATTTGATATTAACATTATTATACCTACCTACTTCAACTAAGTGCTTCAGGTACAAACAACAGTCAAATTTCTTCATTAAATGTTCAACCTTATGCCTAAAGCGTGTACCAGACTTGTAAACAAGCCTCCCAACCAGGTCACCTTGGCGGGAGGCTGGTTTACCACCGCCGTTGATGTTTCCGTCCACACTTGATGTAAACAAGGCCTCCACCTTACTGTGCTTTCGTCTCTCGCATCGGAAACATCTTTGCAATGGCTCCTTCCCTTAAAAAATTTAGGTTTTATGTAGCTGTTTTGTGTGCAAGTGAGGAAATAAAAGGATATGGATGAAAAACACAAATGTTGAAAAAAAATCCACGAGCAGGGTTTGAACCTGCATCCTTCTGACATACCGGGTCAGGTGCTCTTCCAATTGAGCTATCGTGGTTCTAACCAGCCCGCCGAAATTATTCCGATATGGATGAAACTGATGACCAAAGCAAGTTTTGAACGCGCGCCCGCAAACCAAGGTCGTGGAAAGGTCAACCGAAATTTTGTTGCAATCAACTGTCCGCACTGGCTTGTTTACAATCATTGAAAACTTGCTTTGGTCATCCGTTTCATCCATATTCTTTTATTTCCTCGCTTGCACACAAAAGAGCTAAATAAAACCTAAACTTTTAAAGGCAAGGACCCATTGCAAAGATGTTTCCGATGCGAGAGACGAAAGCACAGTGAGGTGGAAGCCTTGTTTACAACAAGTGTGGACGGAAAAGGACACCAAGGTGACCTGGTGGGTAGGCATGTTTACAACAGTCTGGTACACGCTTTAAGCATAAAGTTTATGTGAAAATTTGCAGTTTGTGGTAGTGATGTGCAGCCGTGGGTACTTACTTTCGATAGGATTCTCTCGGTAGTGATGTGCAGCCGTGGGTACTTACTTTCGATAGGATTCTCTCGGTAGTGATGTGCAGCCGTGGGTACTTACTTTCGATAGGATTCTCTCTCTTGCTTATTACCGTTTCATTAACTTGTACTACCCTGTTGTATTATTTCATTGAGTTTTTCTCGATCCCGCCGAAATGCCTCGTCTAGCAACAACGTATCGTGCATACGTTGTGATGCCATTGTCTCGATTCTCTCGTACAAAATTTGATAGGTCACTATGAAGTGCCTGCGAATGAGATTAGGTCGATTTAACAAAATATATATGAAATTTATAAAATACAGTGAAAAAATTAAACGCCCACCCGTCCCAGCCAGGAATCAAACCTGGGTCTTCCGTAATCCGGGCGGCTGCCGGGAAGGCTGACGTAAGCGCTGAATTTTGTCACTTCACTTCAGCGCTTACCGGTACCTTCCCGGTAGCATAGCGGTAAGTGCCGCCGCCTGGATTACGGAAGACTCAGGTTTGATTCCTGGCTGGGTCAGCTGGGCGTTTAATTTTTTACTGTATTTTATAAATTTTATAAATATTTAATTTAGCTTCAGTGCAGCAATTAGCACTTGAAAATAAAAAATTAGATTTAAAAAAAGTTAAGGTGCCTAACGTGCGTCTTTTATTTGCAAATCGAACACGTTAAGAGCGTTTACGCCGCACACAAGCGCCACTAATGAAAAAAAACATATCTAGTTATTAGAGATAGAAAATAAAATTATGCTTAACAAACTATTTGAATGAAGTAATTTAGCATTTTTACGGCACCTAATGAACACCTCACATGTTATGGTTTAGTTAAATAAGACGTACGGCCACTTTTAACTATAACGCCATATTTAACTAAACCATAACATGTCAGGTGTTCATTAAGTGACGTAAAAATGCTAAATTACTTCATTCAGATAGTTTGAGCATAATTTGATTTTCTATCTCTAATTAATAGATGTTTTTTTTTCATTGGCGGCGCTAGTGTGCGGCGTAAACGCTCTTAAGGATAGCAAGAATTTGTATGGCAATAAGTCTCCTCGTTTATCGCCATTTAAACTATGGCCAGGGAGCGCCCCCTAGCCACAGCTTTGATGACATCATACAAATCTCGTTTCCATTAAAGTTACGTGACGAATTCATGTAAGTAATTCAGGGGTTCCTGGTTTTTTAGAACGCATTTTTGTCTTATTCATAATTTTTTTTTTTATAAAACCTCAAAGCGAAATAAACTTCTTGCTTTTGTGTTATCTTTTAATTTACTTAAATGTATTAAGTACTATTAGCTGTATGTTTTCCTAACCCTTTTTTGGGCACAGCAATGTGAAAATTTTCATTGGTTTTCGACACAGACCAAATATCTAGATACCTAGACGACGCATGTGTCACGCACGACACGATAATCGCCCCCCAGTACCTAAATATAACAATTACAGACATATCGGTTTATACAACGAGTTCAACGAAAATATGTATATACCTACGGTATTAGGAAATAATCACAAAACCGTCATTAGGCCAACGACCGACAAATTAAGTAAAAAATGCCAATGCCAAAATAACTTCCGGATTTTAAGTGTAAGTATATTTCTTGCGGAAATAAAACAGTTTTGATACGTAACGTGCTTTTAATTTACCTTATTTTTTATTTCTTTTTTTTAAATTACAAAAAGACAAATGTTGAAAAAATTTCCACGAGCAGGATTTGAACCTGCACCCTTTTGACATACTTACCGATTCCCTTCGTTCGTTTTTTTACCTAAATAATTAAACTGCATTGGTGTGTAACAAAAGTCGCTAGAATTTTTGAATATCCTTTTGTGGAGGTACCTAAAAGATTTAAAAAAGCCCTCTCTTAGATATTTTGAATTAGGTACTTCCAAAATATAATTTCTTTCCAATCATCATAATATCGTAAACGATTAGAATCGAATAGACGTTTGATAGAGTAAACGGCAATAATTAGAAAATTTTACAGAAAAATGACAAAAGCAACAGTGCTTCGAAACCTGAGCTCGAAACTGACGCGAGGTAGGTACGTATGAAACGATAGTTGATGTTCATTGCCCGTTTACACAATACACACTACCCACATGTTGGTTAAATGCTCTAAGACCCACATGTATCGAGCTAAGTAAAGCCGCCAGGTATGACGAACAATGCGACATACTCTAGATTTTCTCAAAACTGTCATAAAATCAAAATAAATAATTTTAAAAATAATTACTTACGAATATTTGTATCATAAAATTACTTTCCGGCGGAAGGCATCGTGTTCTACTTGTTGGCTACTTACAGATGAAGTGTTTTTACAATTTATAACAGAACATTGAGGCAGTTTTCGTGTTTTTGACAAATGACTCCCTGGGTAAATGTCGATCGCGGACTGAATAGGTATAAGCAGCGGTCAGTTGAGCACAGATGGGCTCATTCGAAACACTTGCAATATAGGTGTACTTGCGTGATCTATGTTAATATAGGTCTGTGGTTTTCGACTTTACGTTATGGTAGGTAATAAAGTTAAAATTGGTGTCCATAGGGTTAATAAATAAAAATATTATTGAACTATAATGACCGGAAGTCGACAGCGTCCAGACGGTACACCTGCGTGATCTCCACGGCCACCACCGTCGCCACCCGCTTGCTGTCCTTCATCAGCAGCGCTACCTCGCCGAAATGCGCACCGTCTTCCAAGTGGCACACCTATGCCATACGAACCTTTTTAGATTAAAACCTTCAAACACTAAATATTTATAAAATATAGTGAAACAATTAACCATTACGCTACCGGGAAGGCTTCCCTGTAGCATAATGCTCAGTGCAGCCATCCGGATTGCGGAAAACCCAAGTTCAATTCCTGGCTGGGTCGGGTAGGCATTTAAATCTTTCACTATATTTTATAAATAATTTATTCAGCTTAAGTGCAGCAATTACCACTTAAAAATAAAAAAAGAAAACTTCAAAAACTATATCCAGCTATTTAGGAATATCGGAATTTAACTATCTCTGTATGGTTAAGTGGTAAATATCGCCATCCACTGAAGGATCCACAGGAAGTACATATTTTTTATAATAATAATAAAAATAATAATCTATATTAATAAAAATCAATTGCCATAGCCATAGATATTAGGATCACTTGAGAACGGCTCGACCGATTTGGCTGATTTATTTTTTGTCGTGTTCGTTATTGTCAGGACAATAATGTTTGTAAGTAAGTATATACTGTCCCACTGCTGGGTAAAGGCCTCCATCATTGAAATCATAATGTTTGTATCAAAAAAGTTTTCGTCGGGATACGGGTGTACACCCAAGCGAAGAAAGTCGCAAGCGGGTCACTAGTAATAATAATCTTTATTTCACGCTACGATGGCTTATATTCAAATACCTCAGAGTCTACCATACATATCTAGGACAATAAGTATAATTGTTGTTAGTAATATAGAACTTACTTGAACTATTATTATGTTCATCTCAGCCAGAGACGTCCACTGCTGGACAAAGGCCTCCCCCAAGGATATGTGGGATTAATTATTTATTATTATTATGTAATATGTACTAATTATTTAGATATTTTTTGTGAAGTACCGGTGGCCCAAGGTAGTATTTTTCTCGGTTTGGTTGGTGGTGGCTAGCTACCACCATCTTATCTAAGTAGGTCGCAACAATAATGCTATAATGGCCGCGGTGTCATGACACCGCGGCAAGGTAGAGGGGTACAACCTTGGCCTCGATATTATTTTAAAACTTCTACAACCGTGTCTCGGTATAGCCTGGTTCTGTCTTCCCTCCAGCTTCGCATTCATCTTCGATCTTACAATCAGGTGTGATAATAGTAAAAGCCGAAGGAAACTATCTAACATAATTAATGGAATCAGGCGTTATTTTGCGGAAATCCATAGTACAAAAAAATGTAATTTAAATAATATGTAGTGTTAATTCCGCTAACTCACTCGTTTATACAGCTTGGATGCAGTACGCATGCACCGCCCTCCCGCCCGCAAAAAGTATGCACATGCAGGAGAAACAATGCGTGCAAGCGAAAATGCACACCAACACCGATACCCGACACGTGTTTCGCCCCTCCACGGGGCATCCTCAGGAGCTGTTGACTGGTCGAGAGCTGCGCACCGACTGTTACGGCTACGCAGCTCCCGGCCCCTTTTTATAAAGCGCCATCGTTTGACATTTGTGACGTACTACCCGCGACAATACGTAATAATGGGGATAGAACTAAATTTGTTTGTTTGGATAATTTAGTTCCATCCCCATTATTACGTATTGTCGCGGGCATTTTCGCTTGCACGCATTGTTTCTCCTGTATGTGCATACTTTTTGCGGGCGGGAGGGCGGTGCATGCGTACTGCATCCAAGCTGTATAAACGAGTGAGTTAGCGGAATTAACACTACATATTATTTAAATTACATTTTTTTGAACTAACTAACAGTCATAATATCCCAATGGAGCAAATAATAACATTAAGTCCGCAGAGTTCGGACAATCAAAATGTCGTTATTATTATAAATTCGAAAGTTTATTTGTTTGTTAGTCTTGCGTTCACGTTCAAATGGTGTAACTGTGTTCTTCAAACCGATAAACTTAGAATAATTACGGTATAGAAAGTATGTCCGCGCGCCCATTTTGAGGACCTTTTTTAGAGCCAGACATGGCTCCAAACGCCGAGTTACAAGTGTACGCGTGCAAGCAAGTAATCGTCACGAAAGTGTGAATCGGTTCAGTGCTTCACTTTTGACACATACTCATTTTCCTTAAAAAGTTCTTCGGGGAAAATAGTTCATCTTTCAAACTAGGCACCTTATGTCGCCCAGCAGAGCGTAGCTGCGTTGTTTGCACGCTACACTAGTTGTCTTCGCATCTGGACTCCATTTCCACTTTACATTAGGTGGAGTGAAGTTATATGCCGTGCTAATTATAATAATTTAAACAAGTATATCAAGGTACCTCGACGCCTTTAAGCGAGTACACAGCGACAGTTCCATTGGCAATGAAGTACATGCAGTCCCCGAAGTCCCCCGCTCGCACCACCAGATCGTTGGGCAGGTACACCTCGGGGTGGAGGCAGCCCAGCACCGACCCCACCACGCTGGCCGGCAGACCCTCGAACAGCGCCACCTTCTTCACCAGCTTGTGGCACGTGTGTAGCGTTATCTCGTTGCGAAGTTGCTCTGTCAAAGTAGCATCACCAGCTAACTTTTATGTCCCCACAGCTGGGGCTCGAGCAGTGCCGGATTTACTTTACTACTACTACTTACTTACTTTACTTTTTTTTTTACTTTTCTTAAGCATAGGCCACTTCACTTTGTGCCGCCCCTCCCTCCTTCCTACCTATCCTAGGCATTTATTAGGTAACACACAATTTTAAGTATTTAAGTGAAGGTGGGTATTGAAAAGTCAAAGTAATGAATAAATTAGTCATAAAATAAAAGTGTAAAATGAAACAAGAATTACAATTTTTTACGGGTTTTTTATTGGCGAAATCTTGTCTATGATATCGTCATAGTTTATGGTGTGCATTATATCTGCCTCTATAATAGAAGAGCCAAAGAGTTTTTCTTGAGATAACGAAGACCTCTGATAGCTCTTCACTCGTTTCAAACAAGAAAAGCACCTTTCTTCAGAACAATTTTTGGCCGGAGTGCAAAGCGCGATACGGAGAGCTACATCCAAGTTCGGGTAAACGTTGCACAAAGAATGGTTCCTCAAAAATGTAGAGATTGAGTAAAGATGTTGGTTCAGGTTTCTCTGCAGTCTTGTTAGAGGAAACGTGACTGTGAAAATGTACACATTCCTGAACCAAATCCTCCTCTAAATCATTGGGATAATGTTGCACGAGAGAATGAGCTTTTTCTGTGACTCTTCTAGTTAAAAATGATTTTTTTTCTTTAAAGTTTACATAAGCATCATGCCTTCTTTCTAATTCAGCTCTCAGCCTATCAAGGATGACCATAAAGGTGTTTACCCTGAAAGAATCTCCAAAAATTTCCAAGAAAAACCTTTAGCTATCACATCTAACCGGTACCAGTAATTGGGGACCTGATAGCATAGTATTATAGGCCTAGTAAATATCTAGATTTCAAGAGTTGATTGGCAGTCCTATTCGCAGAACTTATTGAGTAATTCAAATATATTTTTTTGTGATAATTTTTTACTCCGGTATGCGGCCGTATTGGGTTAAGTTATAAACACGGAAACGGAACGGAACGGAACTATGTCCTACATGCACAATTTTATGCGTTTTCCAAAAAGGCGGAATAGCAGAGCTATTTTACTTTTTGACGTGACGGCTTGAGCGAGCGCCCTCTGAAAGCCCATAAGCCGCTGCCACCCCTAGGCCGTGGCCTATACGGCCTATTGACAAATCCAGCACTGCTCGAGGCTTCCCTATGAATGGAAACACCATAGATAGAAACGGGTCATAAACCACCACGCCTGGTCCAGCGCGGTAGTTGTCAACGACTGCAGCCGGGACCAATAGCTTTACGTGCCTCCCGAAGCATGGAGGAGCTCGAGATGATAAATGTTTGGTCATCCGATTACAGTCCTTTGCGCTAAGCCTTTGCGAAAGTAACCTGAGTAATCGCAGATCGGGCTCGTTCACCATTGCGCCATCGAGCTACTCAACAGTAAAAGTTTATTTGGCCCATTATATATACATCAACAACAATAAGGGGCAGTTAACCATTATAAACTGACCTGAAAAACTGTCAAAAACAAGTTTCTCCCGGAAGTACGTGCCCTGGTACGTGTAGTAGTAAAAGGCGATGACTCGCTTCTTCAGCTGTACCGGGAACTGCCTGTGCTTCATGTATTCCTGCGTTGTTTTAAAGACTACTTCATTAAGTGCCGTCTCTGTGGTCGCCACGGGCTATGACCACTTGTTTGTCTGCCTGGCTAGCTACCACCATTTATCTCAATATGTCGCCATACTACAATGTCAGATAGTAGCATTGTTTGTGTTCCGCCAGCTAGAGTTACGAGCGTTTACGCCGCACACTAGCGCCGCAAATAAAAAAAAACATATCTAGTTAGATAGAAAATCAAATGATGCTCAACAAACTATTTGAATGAAGTAATTTTGCATTTTTACGTCACCTAATGAACATCTGACATGTCATGGTTTAGTTAAATACGGCGTTATAGTTAAAAGTGGCCGTTTTTAGTTGTAACGTCTTATTTAACTAAACCATAACATGTCAGATGTTCATTAGGTGACGTAAAAATGCTAAATTACTTCATTCAAATAGTTTGTGAGCATAATTTGATTTTCTATCCCATTAAAGAGAGCGCCGCCAATGCAAAAAAAACATATCTAGTAATTATACTAGATATGTTTTTTTTTCATTGGCGGCGCTAGTGTGCGGCGTAAACGCTCTTAAGATGGCTCGTGCCTCAGTAGTTGAGGATTCCGGGTGAAGCTTTCACCTTACATCATACAGGAGATGAAAGCCACGTGCAAAAAAGCAGACGAATTTGTCATAAAAGTATTAACCAATTTTCTAGTATTTAAATCATCAATAACTAGTGTTAAAATTCAAGTATTGTTCACCAACCTTCACTTGATTCATGAGCTCATGATATCTTATCAAAGAGTTGTACTTCGTCAGATACACCTTTATTAGATATGCTGGAAAATAGAGATACATTGTTAAGAACAGAGACATGTATGTAGAATACCTAATAGAATCCAGATTTATGCAGATTTTTGCGCAGGCAGTAAAAGGATTTACCATCGGTGCCTTGACGGGGCACTATGCCACAAAACGAATGCTCCACAAAATGTAACTATCAGTAAACAGCTTGTGTAGGGCCTGTAAAAAGAAAACGGAGTCAATACAGCACTTACTGTGCGACTGTGACTCCTTGGCTAGGAAAATAACGATCCACCTGGGTTCTGTAACCAGAATTCACTTCAGGCACTTCGCTCTAGACTTTGCCAAACTTATGGCATCCATCTTCACAGAGGAAGAAGAGTAAAATGACGAGGCTGTACGAATGATCCGGTTGGTTTGAGTGCTAATGGGAGAGCAAAAGCTCAGCAGGCCCCACTTAGGTAAAAATGCAGATTTAACTTTAGTTTACGTGATTATAAACCCGCAGGCTTATTCTAATAGTCGCAATCGTGACAATTTACAATGTAACGCTGCCAAAACACATATTCGTATTACGGAACGTACAACGCTACGGATAGCGCCACGAGCGGGCGATTGACGAACTAAAAGTGCATGACGGCCGGCGCCGGCGCTGTAGAATGAACCGACCGATTGTAGTAACCGCAACTATTAGCAGTCGCGTTGCTATTGTGCAGTTAGCAACTGGCCCCCGACCGCCTAACCGATCGCTTTGACTACGCGTTTACTTTATGACGTCAGCCACCACCTTGCGGCACGAAACGACAAGATGACGTCATAAACCACACACGAAGTCAAAGCGATCGGTTAGGCGGTCGGGCCCCTGGTTGCTTTTTCGGTATAAGCCTGCCGGCATGTCATGGGGTGCGAGTCGAACCCCGTTCGTAAAAATAAAATTGACCATTTTTTTTAGCAGCTAGTTTTAACAACAAGGAACTAGTTTTACAAACATTTCACAAAGAAAATAACAGAACTACTTACCTAGAACGTAAATCATGAACACCGTTCCGTATAGGAGGACCAAACTATGTATAAGCATTTCATCTGACTGATATCGGCCGAATATCGCGGAGCTTGACCCTAGTCAAAATGAAAACGTATTAATTAAGAAATAAGTCATTCATCATTACATAACACATACCTAGATAGATAGATAGAACATTTATTTCAAAAAACACGCACACGCACACCCCCTCACACAAATAAAATAATCCTACTAATATTATAAACGCGAAAGTTTGTTTGGATGTTTGTTACTCTTTCACGTAAAAACTTCTGAATGGATTTGGATGAAATTCGGCATACAGGTAGTTTATAACCGGGAATAACACATAGGATACTTTTTATCCCGATATTCCCACGGGAACGGGAACCACGAAACTACTGAATGGATTTGGATGAAATTCGGCATACAGATAGTTTATAACCGGGAATAACACATAGGATACTTTTTATCCCGATATTCCCACGGGAACGGGAACCACGAAATTACTGAATGGATTTGGATGAAATTCGGCATACAGATAGTTTATAACCGGGAATAACACATAGGATACTTTTTATCCCGATATTCCTACGGGAACGGGAACCACGAAACTACTGAATGGATTTGGATGAAATTCGGCATACAGGTAGTTTATAACCGGGAATAACACATAGGATACTTTTTATCCTGATATTCCCACGGGAACGGGAACCACGAAACTACTGAATGGATTTGGATGAAATTCGGCATACAGATAGTTTATAACCGGGAATAACACATAGGATACTTTTTATCCCGATATTCCCACGGAAACGGGAACCACGCGGGTGAAGCCGCGAGCGGCAACTAGTAAATTATTCAAATTCAAATTCAAAATCATTTATTCAGTATAGGCTACAAATAGCTCTTATGAACGTCATTTTATGCTATCTACTCTGGGCGGGAGATCTTGTACTGAGAGTAATAAGTACAATGGGCTGATATCTTCACAAGACCTCATGAAAGCGGCTACACGAGTCCATCCACATCGGTGACAGGGCCAAATGGGAAACGCTTGGCTCCACCACCAGAAGTGACATCACGATCCTCAGCATTGAAGGAACGACTGATTGGATTGGATGTGGCATGTGCGTGTGCTGCAGCAGTGCAAAAAGTCGTAGCTCAGCGATACATTCACCAACTCGAGAGGATGGGAGAGGATCGTGCGGTAAAGCGAGCATACATGGGACGTCCTAGTGGCCGACGACCGGTTGGAAGACCCAGGTACCGCTGGGAGGACGAGGTCGGTAAGGACTTGCGCGAGCTCAACGCGGATGACTGGCACCAGGTGGCGCAGGACCGACCCAGATGGCGACTCTTATTATCGGAGGCCAAGACTCACTTTGGGTCGTTGCGCCATTCTAGTTAGTTTTCAGCGATACATTTGCTCGGGAGCAAAACGCTGCAATTTGTCAGGCAGCTGCTGGATGTAAGTAGCACAAAACCGGTAATTGTGGAGATCCCTGGGGCAAGCCTTTGTCTAGCAGTGGACGTCTTTTAGCTAAGGTGATGATGATGAATGAGGAGCTCGATGGCGCAGTAGTTAGCACGCTCGATCTGCAGACGACTCATTGGTAATTTATGTGGCGGGGATCTTGATTTTTCCCAACAATTACAAAACATATGAAAGTGATATTTGTTGACATGATTTTTCATTTAATTGACTTCATTTTGTTAGTTGCAGTAACACGATTTGTCAACTTTTATAACAGAGAAAAAAATATCAAAGTAACCTCTTTTAAAACATAGATTCACATTTTACAGGCTAACCAGACCGATTTAAGCATCTAAATTTTCTTAGTAGATTAGTCTAAACACACACTTCAAAATTGTAGTTAATTTTTTTTAAATAATTTGTAGTTTTAATTTGAAGGAAAAAAAAAACAGTTTTTCTTATGGTACGGGGCGCAATCGCTCGTATAAAAACGTATGAGATTTATTGTTTAGCGGTGCGTCGCCTTAAGCAATATTCGCAAAGACCGGTCATTGGATGGGTGACCAAAAGTTTATCATCTCGAGCTCTTCCGTGCTTCGGAAGGCATGTAAAGCCGTTGGCCCCGTCTTCATTAGCAGTCGTTAACATCCACTAATCCTCACTGGGCCCGCGTGGTGGTTTATGGCCCGTTCTCCTATCGATACATAAGGTAGGCCCCAGCAGTGGGGACATAAAATGAGCTGAAGATGATGATGATATTTCAATTTACGAATTTGAATAACACTGGCGCAGGATGTATACAAATAGCACTACTTCTAATGCTAAGGTCAAACTTGATCAGAAGATCCGCCATACTTACCGAAGAATGACGCGAGACTTATAAACATGCCCATATGGTACCTTTCTCTCAAAGTGTACTCAGTCAAGTTGGTGGTGAAGGAAGTCCACTTCATGAACTTATTATACATAGGAGGGAACTCGCCGTGCCCTAAAAATGATGTCAATTTAATGTATCATAGTGGCATTCGTCGACACCCATTTTTGTCGCCATAAAATAATATATTATATTATTAAATATTTATAAAATACAGTGAAAAATTTAATGCCTACCCGCCCCAGCCAGGAATCAAATCTGGGTCTTCCGCAATTTGGGCGGCTGCACTAACCATTATGCTACCGGGAAAGCTGACGTACTTATGCACTGAATTATTTCACTGCTTTGATTTTTTACTACTTTTTATAGCGGTAGTAGTCCAACGGTTATTGTAACCGATTGGCTATGCAGATTCATCTTTTATTATTAACTATATATTAATAAGTATATCTTATAAAATGTTTTTGTTTTGTTTATATAATTTTTAACGCTAATTTTGTTGCGGACAAATTACAAAAACACATAATCCGATCATAAATTTTTGCAAATACTGTATAGTTGTTGACATCGAATGGGCGCCTTTGGCTTTCAAAGTAAAAAGTAAATAGTGTTGAATAATTTTGGCGGGCTGGTTAGAATCACGATAGCTCAATTGGGAGAGCACCTGACCCGGTATGTCAGAAGGGTGCAGGTTCAAATCCTGCTCGTGAAATTTTTTCAACATTTGTGTTATCTTAATAATTCAAATTTTTAGTTTATACGAAACCTGAAAACTGTTTGTTCAGAATTAGTAATAGAATCGATTTCAATGTTTTTTATACCATCTTACATTTTGACCAAATAATATTTACAAAATCTCAAATAAATTATACCCTACTAAAACACACAACGGGGCAGCACAAAAAGCTTGTAACTTCGTGAGTTTTCAAGATATTTTTTTTTTGTACTGATTCATTAAATGAAAATATTTGACCCGTGTTTCGGTTTTCGTATAAACTAAAAATAAGGTTGTAAATTTGACCGCCACAGGTCAGGCAATGCCTAGTATGGGGTCATCGAAGTCACCACTGCCTCATGGAAAAAATGTGCTTTACTAACTTTTAAACTTTTAAACTATTTTAAATCAATGTTTTTGTGTATTTTTATTTATTTTGCTTTCTAGCTCACGCGCTACAGGAAAATCGAAAAGCGTTTTCTGCATTACACACAACGCATCTTTCCGCCTGCAATCAGTAAACTCTCTAAAAAAAGGCTTCGTCATCGCGTGGCGTGGAGGTATGTGCGAATAACCGACTTAAGGGCATGGCACACTAAAACGGCACCGCAACAGCACTGCTCCAACCCAGCTTTTAAATGTCATTCAAACTATGAAAAAGCCGACGACGAGCCATCGCGCTGACGGTTTGCCGTTGGCTCGCCGTGGGGTTTTCATATTGACATTATGAAATATATTTTACGACACATGATTTAATGCTCTAATTTAAATGTCAAGCTAAATGCTGGGTTGGAGCCGTGCTGTTGCGGTGCGGTTATAGTGGGCCAAAACCTCTGCTATCTCCTTAACAAAACAAGGGTGCTTACAGTAGTGGCTGATGACGGGGGAGAGGTAAATAATGCAATTGCACCAATGCACTGACAATGTGAACAGGACAGCGAGTTGGATGGAGGTGTGGTATAAATAGGAGCAGCCGAATATCTGAAAACAATGCAATAACCTTAAAATTGAAACGACATAGGTAGGTATAGTCGACCATGAAATTGCTTTACCACTTTTGACAAAAACTTCCATTACAATAAAATTTCGCTAAGGCTCATTGTCAATAATGACAACGTATCTGTCACTTGGTGTTTTAAACAAAAATAGAACTTGCTGTTTTATTATATGCAAACAAAATTCACTTCTAAGGTGGTAAAGCAATTTCATTGTCGACTATACCATATTATTATGTGTTCATGGATACAAGAACGGGTTTATAACGCCAGGCGTTAAATAAACATGAGTAGACTTCGTTCCCTGATCGAATAATACTAACCCAAAATTAGCACTACTTACTAAGACGGCGCTCTTTCAATGCCAGTGCCATACAAATTCTCGTTTTCGTCAACGTGATCGAATGGCATTTAAATTCGCACCAGTAGGCTTAGCCAAAGTAACATTAAGCAAACGATAGCGAAGTTCTAAAAAAATAAAATGTATGGGATTGACATAAGCCGCGCTAAATCGCGTGGTCAATCTTATGCCAATTTTATTATTTTCGAACTTCGCTATCGTTTTCTTAATGTTACTTTGGCTACCGCCACAGGTTTCCTGATGGCAAGCGATTCCCGTAGCCTTGTGGATGATTGCAACATCATAAGTCAGGCGTGGTTGGATGTGTGGTGGGACTCTATCCCCGACCTCCACAAGGGGGAAAGAGATACCCACTAAAAACCCATGCGCTTCCTCTCCTTATTACCAGGATAATTCAGGACCGTTATAAAAAATCACTGGTGTGAAGAGTTACGCTCCGCCTTGAAGTATGATTGCAACATTGCACAAACGAGATTACATCAGCGTTGCATTGACATAAAATTGGAAAACACGCGTAAGCATCTGAAGCAATTAAAAATACGGTCGCTGACTAAGTTGATTGTTTCTTTTATTTTACTTAAGACGACGCATTAGTAATTTACGTGGCGGGGATCTTGATTTTTCCCAACAATTACAAAACATATGAAAGTGATATTTGATGACATGATTTTTCATTTAATTGACTTCATTTTGTTAGTTGCAGAAACACGATTTTTCAACTTTTATAACGGAGAAAAAAATATCAAAGTAACCTCTTTTAAAACATAGATTCGCATTTTACAGGCTAACCAGACCGATTTAAGCATCTAAATTTTCTTAGTAGATTTTAGTCTTAACACACTTCAAAATTGTAGTTCATTTTTTTTAAATAATTTGTAGTTTTCATTTGAAGGAAAAAAACCAGTTTTTGTTATGGTACGGGGCGCAAACGCTCGTATCAAAACGTATGAGATTTATTGTTTAGGGGTGCGTCGCCTTAATATATTTTTCTCACTAAGCTTTCCTAGCCTAAGTAAAGAGTCATAGTACTTCATGGCGACCCTGCCAGGATCCGAAGCCTAATCAGAAGTCCAGATTACGATGACAGCTGGTGAAGCAGGATTGTGCTTCGTTCTCACCTTGCTGGACCGCAAGTTCTTTCTTTACACCTCATTTAAAGGAACCCATGTTGTAGGAGGAAGAACTTTGATGATGGACCCTAACATTATTATAATATAACATATAGGTGCCTGCAAAAAAATCTTCACGTTCTCCATGATGCTGCAAATGCGCGTTGTCCTCAGCACGGCCAGGATGTGCCCCACAAGGAGATAGCGCGTGCTTACGGGCACGCGCAGCGCCAGGATCACGTACGACACCGGCAGGCACGACGCCAGGTCCACCACGAACCAGTGCCAGATGTAGTGTCTGGGAAGACGATGTGCCAGGAGGATTAGCATTACAGTCAAACCATAACCTAATAAAATACTGCGCAGGTAACAGTAGTGCCTTTTCGAGGGTATTATATCAATACGGTTCAACATTTCATTTCATCAAGATAATAAAACTTCTTAACAAAAATCTGATAATTATTATGATAGTCAAGAAGACTGTGAGTCATAACTATTTGGTATAGGTATTTTTATAACAAACTAGTAGCCCGCTCACGACTTCGTCTGCTCAAAAACACCTCCACCTGGATTTGAGACTAAAAGCGGTTGGTTATTCTTAAAACTATCAAGACGACTAGAAAACCTCCTTCTTCCTGAAGTCTGTCAAAATTCAGATTTACCTGGCTATAGCAGTCTTCACAAGCACGATCTGCCCTAGTCCTTCGATGTAGCCAAAGAAGAAAGTGACGGCTATGTTGGCCATGCAGACGAGGTGGAGGGCCAGCAAGACATGGTCGAGGGCGTGGGGGCCGGGCGCGTGCGGAGACGCATCCAGCACGTAGGCCAGCCGCAGCGTCGACACCACCGTGTGCAGGATGTCCACCACCGCCATCGTAGACTTCCACCACAGACTGTGAAAGCATCACATCACTAAGGGCTCACACGGCTCGCTTTGACGGGGTTGTACGGGTAGGGAAAAGTGCTCATGCCCAGGCACATGCATGTACCTACCTGGAATGTGGAACTGTGAATTGAGTCTCGTACTCTTGTTCTACGAGTACGGTGTCTGGGGCCGCTTGGACGGCCAGCGTGGACTGTGGCGTTTTAAATGCAAATGTGATTAACTGTTAACGTGGTGGTATTTTTAACTTCAAGATCACCGGTATGTTCATATTTTAATTACTATTTTTTTTGCATTCACAGTGCTATATATAGTTGCAAGATCAAATTTTACTAGAAAAATTAAGCTGCGCACACAATGGGACTTAAACTCCGCGTCTTAACGGCGGTTTCAATTTACACGGGAAGCGTCGGACCGCTGCTGGCGTGCGTGCGTTCCCAATTTAAACGCAAACGCACGACCGTACGCATATCGAACGCAGTGCAACCACGCGGCAGTCGTTTGTATAGACAAAAGTACGCCGCGGACTATCCTTCGTGTGCGCTGGCATTTTTGATGCCAAACCTGAAGAGGCTGAAGGGGTGAATGACGTAGGCGTCTCCTTCGCTGAGGTGCCGCTGCCGCTCGGCCACCAGGGTGGTGTAGCTGCGGAAGTGGCGGTAAGACTCCGGGTGGTGCTCCGACACCAGGCACAGCTTCCTCAGGCGGCGGCAGAAAGCTGAATTGTAGCTTTTGGGCAGCATACTGTCTGAACCTGGTGTAAAAATGGAATGGCAGTTCTACCGCGCAATTTATGAACGCAGTAAACAACATGTGAGCAGTTTCCAAAAAATAGATAGTCAGCACCTCAAATATGACAATCACAAACACAGTAAGTTGTTTTTACTGCGTTCATAAATTGTGCGGCAGTGTTACCCTGGTGTTACTCTTGTCCCTGATGTTGTTTGCGTGGTTTGTGGCGGCTCCACCTACCGCATACGCCGCACATTATTCGACACGAAGCAAACACCTTCTCAACCGTGTCAACAGATGGCGCCACAGACGCAAATCAACGACGTCGCCATACCACGACGTAAAATAGTATGGGAAGCCTGCATCGCGGTAGCGAAGTTACACCATCTCCTTCGCTATATATAGCACCTCCATCTAACATCCGTTGGACCTCGGTCCCCGAGCTATACCACCCAGCTCGGAGGAAGATCTTCCCTTTGGCCTTCCTCAGTGTGGCATTCTACTACCATTGGCTCCCCTACAGGTTCTCTGCCTTTTTGCCGAAAATAGTTTGCTAGATTTTGATTTGCCAACCAACGTTTCGCAGAATTTTATTTCGCCGAATAATCATTTGCCAACTTAACATATAATCATGAATAATTTCCCAACCTTACAGTTACCAACTGTACGTTTGGTCTGCTTTTCAAAATGCTAACTTTTAAGTAGCAGAATGTTTTAGTTTGTGTAATATTAATTTGGTTGTTTTTGACAATTTCTGTATGGAGCTAGATTTCTGTTGTCTAATAAAAAAAAATAACCTCGAAATTCAAGACAATCGCTACGCTGGGCTTCGCGATTGTCTTAAATTTCTAAGCTATCACGTGACCTACATGAGTAGGGCAGCTAGTATTTCTGTTGAAGACAAGCTCCATACCTACTCAGAGGAAAAATTATTGCTGTGCATTGCTGCCAATTTAAAGGCTTAATGTTATTTTTGAGATTCTTAAATAAAAAATGTATGTTTTTATCATTAAGTATATCAATGTATGAAAAGGGAACTGTTAAATTAGCAAAACGTTTTTCGTCTAATAGTTGTGGCCTAGTGAAATATTGTTGACAAATGATAAATGTCCCAAACGTTTTGTGTCATTATAATAATCAGCTTAATGATAATTCTACCAAATGAAACGTTGTCATACAAAAATTTGCTAATCAATGTCAAAGTGAAACATCGGCGAACCTTGGTTGGCAAGTGATAATCGGCCAAACAATTTTCGGCGAGAAGGCAAGATACCTGTTTGCGTACATCTTGAGATATGATCTAAATGTATGCGAACTCTGGATCGATGTTGGGAGCTAATGGTTGGAATGGTTGAAATGGTCCCAAGTCGGGAAAAGTCGGGTGTGTTTCGGATTTTTCGAAGCGTAGACCGTTTGTGTTCACCAACCCACATTTGGCAATCGTGATTGTATCACTATTTGTAGATAGCATTGTGTAATTAGCATAAATAGTGAATGTAAGTTATATTGTAAGTATATAAGTTGAGTAGGCTAATTAAGGAGTTTGAAAAAAAAAGGACTTTACAGTAGATATATATTCCACGATAATTTACAAGCTTTCAAGGGCAAAATTTTAAAAATGTTAAAATGTTAAAGCCGTTAATTTTTAGTATATTTTATTTTTGTAATTTTATTATATTTAGTAATTAGTTCAAATCAAATCAAAATCAAAAAATCAAAAAATATTTATTTCAGTCTATCATATTACTTTCATAAACAGTACATGGGACCTGCCTAGTAGATATTCTAGAATATCTGTTGCAGGAGGCCCCGCTCTTCCGTATCATATTAGTAAACTTATAATATACTTACTATGACAAATTACATAAAATTAAACTATGTGTTGAAGTAATTCAATCAGTTAAAGCATTCTAAAGTAATAGTTAAAAATTATTAAAGAAAAAACTTAGCAACAATTTTTTTTTATTTTTTTAATTAATTAGTTTATTATATTATGTTATTATATTAATTAATTAGTTAGGTTCAATACATGGCATAGAAACAGCTGTTTTATTTAGATGTAGGTATAAATAATGTTAATGCTAAACGTATTATTAGGTTAATAAATTAGTATTAGGTGCACGGTGATTCCGTCTATAATTAGAGTTATTATGTATCTAATAACTTTGTATTAGGTAATAGTTTGTATTTTTTCATGTAACTCTGTTGATGGTCCATAAATAAATAAATAAATACATAAATCTATAAATATCAATTGCTGTTCGTTTGTCTCGCTAAAACTCGAGAATGCTGGACCGATTTGGCTAATTTTGATTTTGAAATATTTGTGGAAGTTCAGGGAAGGTTTGGTGGTGCCCTCTGTGGTGCCGGGGATAAAGAATTCCACCACCCCATCTCTTCCCGTGGGTGTCGTAAAAGCCGACTAAGGGTGGTCCCTTCCAGAGGATGGGCAGCAGCATCTCTCTGAGATTAAGTCTCAACTTACTGCGATCGCCAACCCGCCTGCCAAGCGTGGCGATTACGGCAAATACCCCTCATATCCTTGGGGGAGGCCTTTGTCCAGCAGTGGACGTCTTTTGGCTGAGATGATGAGGGAAGGTTTAAACGGTGTTCCACAATTTGTTTGTTTTGTTGTCATAGAAACTGTCAAAATGGTACGAAGTCCACCGGGTAAGCTAGGAAATAAATAAATAAACAAATATATAAGAAAAAAATATTAAAAAATATGGATTGTGATTGAGCACATATTACTTCTGTTCTTCTGCACAGCCAGCACACGTCCTGAATATTATATTATTTTTGAGACAGTACAAAAGCATTTATCTACAAGTTTACTTGATTACAGGTTCACAAAATAGCCAGTATTACTAAGTACTATACACGCACAGAACGTATCAGCATGGCCATACCACCATAGCTGCTGAAAATATGCGGCACATTTAAGTATTCAACGATCTTTTGGGAACCAGCTAGTTGGTATCTACACCGAGGGTTGGTTTTGATAAAAGTTGGCAAGTTCTACAGTCGGAAGACAGCTTACTACAGCTTTCAATAAATGTTTTTTGGTATGTTTACCTAGATTCAAAGAGCATTTGTGATTTTTGTGGAGATCCATTGCGTTATTTGCAAATAACTCTTTAACAATACAAATAATACAAGAACTTCCATTAGAGAACTGAGGACTTTATTTGACTTCATGTCATAAATAAACACGTCATGATCTCCATAGAATATTAATTAATATTTTTGCCGAGTCTCTTCTTTTCAAGCGATTTGGTTCAAAAAGAATGAAAGAACTGGCTTGCTCTTAGCCGAGGTGCCCACCCTCAGAACAATAACTAAAGCTAACTTTAGTTATTATTCTGAGTGGCCAGTGTTGCCAACTCTAGATGTCAAAAAGTCGTTAACGTACGCTTGAAAAGTCGCTAGATGTCGCTAGCTATGGACAATATATATCAAAAGTCGCTAGAAGTCGCTAAATGATGATGGAAACTGAGCGCAATTCTTTCACGTAGGTACCTCTAATTCTATATTTTACGCACGGTAGAATAGGGCACAGTTTTTTGGTCTGTTGGAATAAAAGAAAATAATTTGATTTACTTACACAGAATAATATTTGTAATATTATTTTATTAGGGATGGGCGGGCGCGAAAAAGGGTTAAAGAGCACAATACACTCCATCAACAAATAAATGAATACTCAAATATACAATATCTTAAAAAATTCACGCCGGGAGCATACGGGAATCCCGAAAATTAAAACAAAATATCTTTTTTTTTAATTGGACAAATATTACTCTGACAAGAGTCTGTCTTATTCAAAGGCTATAAGTGGGAAAAAGACAGACTTGTCAGAATGATATCCGATTTCAGAGAAGTTAAATTTCTGGGCTGTGATATTGCCTTATTTTATGAAGACAGTTAAAATACTTATTTTTTTTTGTTTAAACTCTAGAAGTCGTTAGAATAGTCGCTAGATTTTTTTTGTCGCTAGACAAATAATTTAAGCCGCTGTAGAAAACGAAATGTCGCTAGATTTAGCGACAAAGTCGCTAAATTAGCAACACTGTGAGTGCCCACCTAAGTAACGGGCAGGTGATCTGACAAGTGATCTGGCATGTAACTTGGCACTAGCATCAACATTCAAAGGCAATGTATGGGCTAATACAAGGCTGATACCCATTCGCGTGGCGTGGCGTGACATGCTACTCAGATACACACGGCGTCAGATCAACCTACCCTAAACTGTCAAATTTCTCCAATGAATATTGATCCTTAGAACTTTACAATAAAGTTCAAAATTGATTGTAGAAATTTGACAGTTTTGGTTAGGTTGATCTGACGCCGTGTGTACATTTCCGATGCTAGTGGCAAGTTACATGCCAAATCACGTGCCTCGTTACTTTGGTGGGCGCCTCGGCTTAGAATAATAACTAAATCTATAAAAACCCTCAGAACAATAACTAAAGCTGGTTATATCTACAGCTTCATGGTCTCGACTCTCGACCATAATGTGCTTTTGCACTGTTCTGCCAATATCACATGTAGGTATTTATGTAGAAAATACATACACGGTATCAATGTTGTACCTATATTAATAGATATATTATATTTTGTCTCAGAATAATAACTAAGGCTATTAGTTATTGTCCTGAGTATTTTGTTTAATAAAGTGTCATCATTATCTCAGCCAAAAGACGTCGTAAGTTAAGATATAGATACCTCATCATCATCATCATCATCTCAGCCAAAAGACGTCCAACTTAAATAAAATTTATTTATCTGTATTAAGAGAAGGCGAAGAATGTTACGTAAAGTCAAATGTCAGTTTTCAAAAGTGTCACAATCGTATAGATTTTGTGAATCAAAAGCATAATTATTGATAAATTATAATAATATTCAAGTATATAGAGTTAAACCTTGGAACTAGCCCACATTGGAACATTGCTAACATAAATATTTAATGATAAATGGATTTCTTTAATTTTTTACCGAAAGTGGAAAAATGTTGTGGTTGTATTAGTCTTAAAGTTGGTAGTATTTTAATAGCACTTTTGTCATTGGTAAGTACCTACAATGCCATCAAAAACAAACTTGTAAAAAAAAAAACAAATCTCGCAACTCAGTTCTGCTACCGTAAATAGTTGTGAGATCCATGTTATACCAAGTCGATTAATTAAAAAAAAATGTACCTTATAAAAATAATATGTAGTGTTAATTCCGCTAACTCACTCTTATAAATAGCTTGGATGCAGTACGCACGCACCGTCCTCCCGCCCGCAGAAAGTTTGCACATGCAGGAGAAACAATGGGTGCAAACGAAAATGCACACCAACACCGATAACCGATAACCCGACACGTGTTTCGCCCCTCCACGGGGCATCCTCAGGAATCCTGAGTGACTTGAATCGTTTGCACCCATTGTTTCTCCTGCATGTGCAAACTTTCTGCGGGCGAGAGAGCGGTGCGTGCGTAGGGGAGCGAGGGGCTTGTTGTAACAATTTTTAATAAAATTAATAGATCTTGAGATGTATTGTTTAAATTACCGCCAAATAAACATTGATTGATGCTCCAACAATTCTTCTAATAAGTCAAATTAAAAAAAAATCAAATCTACAGGAAACTTTTTCACTATTACATTTTTTATTATAAAAGGGCGGTGTTACAACTTACCCCGTGCTTGGGGTTTGTTGTAACATCCATTGGGGCAAGTAGTAACAGTAATAAAAACAAGAATATAACACCATTAATAATTTTTTTTTTACACATTGAACCACTTTGCTTTTGTTTTCAACAAAAAATTATATGTATTCTTATCTGTAACATACTTTTTATATAATCAACAAATTAAATATTTTAGTTTTTAATTACATATTTATCTTATTTTTTACCTTAAATACCTATAGGTACTTATACATCAACATGGCACTTTAAAATCACAGTAAGTTAAATTATAAACCTTCAAATTTTGTCGCGTAATTTTCTTACAATAATCAGCCTTTTAATTAGTTAGTACTTCAGCTGCAGCTAACTCATATACCTTCTGGCTTTGTGTTGGCCACTCCGACTTTCTCTTATACTCTATCATTCTAAAACAAAACAAATTAGGTAAATTACATTACAAATAATAACCGTAACATACAACAATATGGGGGCAAGTTGTAACATGTTACAATAAACCCCAAGATTTTGTTAAGGAACAGCAGTAACAGTGTGTCTCCGTTGAAATCCATATCCAATATGGCTACAGAGGCTAATGAGCTAGTCACCCCCACGTTCAACGCGCGTCTGCAGCGCGACTGAAACGCGGCTGTCGCTGTAATGTGAAGGGATTTGCTGTGCCGCGCTGCAGCCGCGCGACTAAGACGCCTAATGATGATAACATTAATGATGATGGTTATCTCTTCCAGGTTCTAAGAACTTTATAGACTTCCAGGGGTAGTCGGGTGTATAGACTGCACTCATGTTGCTATTCACACTCCACCAAATGATGTAAAAATTGCCATTAAAGAAAAGCTTTATAAAAAAGCTTATTATAAAGTGTCTGATTATATTGAAGACGAAACAGCATGGGTTTAAAATGCTCCTATCACTCCAACTGGTATTTCTAATTTAAAATATTGATAAGTTTTTTTTTTCAACTTATATAACTTTGTAACGGCATATAATTTTGTAAATGTCGTTACATATATTAAAGCTGTATTAAAGCTAAAAAAAAATATTTGACTTTGACTTTGAAATATTTTTTTTAATATTTACGAGTAAGCACAGTGCATTGATCTCACCTGATGTTAAGTGATGATGAAGGCCAATTGGTGGAAGCGCACTTCACCCAGGATACTCAACTAGTGAGGCACTGGCTATTTTATCTCTAGCTGCCGGAACACATCAATGCTACAAACATTGATGTTATGGCGACATATTTAGATAAGATGTTGGTAGCTAGCCAGGCGGACAAACAAGTCCTACCACCAACCAAACAAAGTACACAAACATGTACCCCCCGCTGGGAATCGAACCCGGGTCCTCCCTAGAACCTCTCTGGGTCTAAACCGGTGGTCTTAACCACTAGACCACAGAGGTGGTAAATATAATATATTTTTCTTTTAAACATTTGGTTTGTTTTACTTAACACCATTATTTATATAATTAAATTTTTTGCATTTACAATGATATTTTTATACTAGAAAAAAGCCAACTAATTCATACTAATATCGCCGAACCGGGACTTTTGGCGGTCCGTTCCAATGCTCTTCCAATTGTGATAACAAGACTTGTGGGACGCATCGAAATAGTCGTACAGCAATTACAAAACAAAATTACAAAACATTACAAAATCTATATAACACAAGAGAAAAATATATTTTACACTTAAGCTGAAAAACTGGCGCGTCAGTGCCCGGCCCGGCCCGGCAAACTTGCCGGGCCGGTAAAACTGCCGGACTGCGACTATTCCGCCCTGTGCCCCTGGATCTGCCACTGGGGGCACAAAACGGAAAAAATCTTCCGTCTTGTGCCACTGTGCCTGGGCTGTAGCCACTGGGGTCACAATACGGAAGATTTTTTCCGTTTTGTGCTCCTGTACTAGGAAACTGATAGTTACAAATTAATGAAACATACATTCGAATGAAATGTAGGTAGGTAAATACGGAAAATACTTCTGTTTAACACAAATAATCCACCAATGAACAACATGCATTTTAACCATTACTCTACAACGTTTAAAAATAATTAACGCGTTGTCTCTAAAAAATGACCAACAGTTATTTGTCCATGAATTAGTTTCATTTGAGTATCTATAACGGTCCTGTCCTTTAATTTCGTATATAGATTTCTTTGTTTCATGACTAATTCTTTTTCAATTTGTTTACATCTCGTTTCATAGAATGACATATCTTTGTATGTGACATTGAGCAGCTGCATCAAGTTTACATTTGTCTTTATTTTTAGTGCTTTGTTCAATTTATTGTGCCAAGCTTCGACGCTATTTGTTGTTCGGTGGCGTAAACCGAAAACACACCATTTTTTCATGAAATTCTCATTTCTCATCCAGAATTTTTCCATGTGTTTTATAAAATTGTTTAAATTCGAATATTTCGCCCAATTATTGCTTTGCTTACTGAAATTTTTGATGTCCTTCTAGCTTACTTTTTATATGCTTATCATGTCAAGGACATGATTACCAACAACTTTGTTAATATGATGTTTTTTTTTATACTGAACAGTATTGCTACAATAAAAAAATAAAAAGATTCCAATGACTGCAGTTAGAACCTTTTTAAGTACCGTGCACTTATGGCTTAGCAATAATTTTATTAGAAAAAGTTTCATGTGGCAAATGGAACTTTTTTAGAGCTTTTTAGATAATTCGTTAAACAGATGAAACTTTTTTATGCAGCTAATTTAAAAAAAAGCCTTGTTTATGGCGTTAATACGGTCGAATTTCAAAGATATGATCACATGGAACCTTTTTAAGTTAAAACTACAATTTTATAAAAAATTATAGATGGAACCTTATTATTCCCTTTGGTCGCTGAGTACCAACAATGCAGTCGCCCAATTTCGCGTTATTCCTAGACCTAATAAGAGATTGGCATATTGATATTTAAACGGTCGATAAGTGGCCATTATTTTAAACGTTGTAGGGTAATGGTTAAAATGCATGTTGTTCGTATGTTTCATTGATTTGTAACTTATTTGTAACTATCAGTTTCTTAGTGCAGGAGCACACACGGAAAAAATCTTCCGTATTGTGACCCCAGTGGCTACAGCCCAGGCACAGTGGCACAAGACGGAAGATTTTTTCCGTTTTGTGCCCCCAGTGGCATATCCAGGGGCACAGGGCGGAGTATGCCGGTCCGGCATAGTGAGAACGCGGCCTTACTGCCAGCCTTTCCTCGGGATGAATGTTCTTCCTCATTACTGAATCATAATGAGTAATAGCAGGTTCCAGGATTGGTAGTAGCGCGTGAAAAGTGTGAATCGACATTTTGTTTTATAGCATTTGAGAGGATACAATTTTAAGTCTGCATGTTTTACGTGAAACAGACCTTTGGTCAACCTTTGTGAATTCAGTGGGTGTACCCAGTATTCTCTATTATGATTGCGTCTCTATCTTTATTGTACATGAAATATGCAACGACTCGAATTCTCTGGGTCTCCATTTCCACGGACGTGCTCTCTTCACTAGAACGAACGTCGTGAACTAACTGCCTCCGTCCCTCGTGTGCTTTGTGTTCGCGGTGAGGGAGGGCAGCCGCGGGCAACGACGGGCAGACGCGGTCTTTATTGCTTCTTTCGCGGTCAAAAAGACTGCCCCACCCCGCCGTTTGCAAAGCGCCAACTCTGTTTAAAACTTTAATAGGTGTTGTGCTTGTACAAGAAAGAAAATGTCTAAAACTGAGACCCAATTTTGAGGATACAGGTTTCTACTGATCAATTCTGTTGAGATACCTATAACAAAGACAAATAACTAACTAAACTTGTTAGTGAAGCAATGAATTCACAACAACAGAAGACGTTTTCGTTAGGCAATATAAAGATTGCACTGGCAACACAGGTGTTCGTATTAAGATCATTTGTTGGACATTGTACCTATGATTAAAATAAAAGTGATTCTAAAAGTGATTCTGAGTAAATTTAATAAGATCCCTTCTACGTGGGTTATATAAAAGGTTATGGGCAAATGAGAAAGACCCACAATTGCGACTTGTGCGACAAAATAAAGGCAAAAAGTAAAGCAAGCCATATTGTGAAGAAAAATGGCGGCGGTAAATTTCCCACAATTGAAAGCAGACAATTTCAATAACTGGTTGTTTCGCGTAAAATGTATTTTGGATGAAAAACAGCTATTACATACACTCGCTGCTAGTGCTCTACCCGATGAGGAATCAAAAAAGGCGGATTTTTTGCGAGATAACGCGAAGGCAAAAAGCATTTTGGTACATTGCATCCCGGACAAACATCTAAACAACGTGAAAGAGTGCACCACGGCGCACGATATGATAAATGTGCTTCAACAAATATTCCAACGAAAAAGCATAATATCAATCATTCATTTAAGAAGAAAGTTGTTAAACCTCAAACAAATTGAAAATGAGAGCCTCGAAGATTATTTCCTCAGATTTGACTGTTTGGTGCGTGAGTTGGAGGGCGCACAAGACACACTAAGTGAACGCGATAGGATAGCGTGCCTACTTACCGGCCTCAACGAAGTATACGATGCCGTCATTACAGCCATCGAGTGCAATACAGACTTATCAACAGCTGGAACTAGTGACCTAAAATTGGATTTTGTCAAGGCTCGATTGCTAGACGAAGAGCTAAAAATTAAAGAAAAGGAAAACACAAGACATTCTGAAAGAAACAGGAGACCACCTAACTATCTCAAGGACTACGAAACTAAACAGGATGAAGAGTTTCTTGATGCACATATAGCCTATTGCCTAATAAGTGAAAGTGACCCACAAACATACAAAGAAACTATAAGAAGTGGAGAAGAATGGATGGAAGCTATAAACAGTGAGATAAAATCATTAGAAGAATTAAATACATGGGAAGAAACTACACTGCCTACAGGAAAGAAAACAATTGATACAAAATGGATATTTAAAACAAAACAAGATGGAAGAAAGAAAGCAAGACTTGTAGCAAAAGGATTCCAAACAGACAGTAGCTATAATGTGTACTCACCAGTTGCAAGAGTGTCAACTATAAAAATTATGCTAAGCCAAGCTGTACAAGAAGATCTACCAATTTACCAACTAGACGTTCCGACTGCCTTTTTAAATGGTGTATTGAACGAAGAGGTCTACATCAAGATACCAGATGGTGTACAAGTTAAGCAAGGAAAAGTACTTTTTATTTTTTTTATTTTTTATTTTTATTGGTTCACCGAACTGGTCTGTACACAGAGCAAAACACATATATAATGTATACTTATAGAAACAGTAAGTGCAAGACCTTCTCGAGGCGAACACTACATGCATAATACAAAAATTACATAATTTTTACGCTAACTTAATTTACAACAAAACTACGATAAAGCTGAGGTATATGGTTGATACAAGTGTAAGGAATATGTAAGCTATTTAGGAACTACTTTTGTTGTTTTTAAAAAGTAGCTTTTTACAGAATTTACTGAAACATTAAAAATGTCTATCTCGTGACAAATGTTGTTGTATGCTGAGCACATTCGGTACATTGGAGAGTGCTGACCATGGTTAGTGCGACAAGCAGGAAAATTAAATGTCCTTTTGTTACGGAGACGGCTGCATGAGCGAGGTACAATTATGTTAAATTTCTCCAGTAAATCCAGGCTGTCAATTTTTCCAGATATAATTTTGTGTAGGAATACGATATCCGTCATATTGCGCCTGAATTCTAACGACGAAACCTCAAAATGCGCAAGTCTAGACTCATAAGACGGCAGACTGTGGCAGAGGTTATTTGCATAGCATAGGTGGTACAAGAATTGTTTTTGCAATCAATCTAATCGGTGGATATGAACAGCATATGAGGGGTTCCAAATTGGGCTGCAATATTCAAGCAGCAAGCGAACGTAGCAGTTAAAAAGAATAATAGGGACCTCAAAATCTTTAAAGAAACTTGTTTGCTTTATCACGAAGCCCGCCAAACGTGCCCCCTTTTTAACAATGGTGTCAATGTGCTCGCGGTAGTCGAGTTTCGAGTCCACTATAACACCCAGGTCTCGTATGCTTGCAACTTCACTTATGGGTGTTTTATTTATGTTATAAAAAGCAGGAGTAGGACAACGTTTTCTTGAAAATTTTATGTGGTAACACTTAGATATATTAAGTACCATTTTATTTTGGGAGCACCAATTGCTTATGCTATCTATGTCGTCTTGCAATAATGTTAAATCTTTAGGTGCTCGAATCACCCTGTACAGCTTGAGATCATCAGCGAACATTTGATACCCGGACGTCACAGCCGCACACAACTCATTCACGAAAACCAAAAAGAATAATGGTCCCAGGTGAGAACCCTGGGGCACACCCGATGGTATCATCCGAGAGCCAGATTCAAAACCTCGGATTACCACAATCTGGGATCGATTTCGGAGATATGACTCGCACCATCTCAACAAAGAACCACATATCCCGGCATGACCCAACTTTTGGATAAGCAAACCATGATCGACCACATCGAACGCCTTGGAAAAGTCAGTGTAGATTGCATGAACTTCATGATTATCTTCCAATGCCTCGGATATAGTGGTAACATAGCCTAGAAGGTTCGATGCAGTTGACCTCCCCGGTAAAAATCCATGCTGGCGTGAGTCAAAAAGCAGCTTAAAGTGATAATGTAACCATTTCCGAACCATAGATTCGAATAATTTTCCCATGGATGATAAGATTGAGATGGGCCTATAATTAGTGATGTCGCACTTGTCACCCTTTTTGTGAATTGGTGTTATAAAAGCAAGCTTCCATTTAGAGGGAAAGACACCACATGAGAGAGACTTATTAAAAATGTAATGTAGAGGCTTAACAAGTTGATGTGAACATATTTTTAGGAATATGGGAGGAATCGAGTCTGGGCCAGGGCCCTTTTTGACATCAATAAGTTGGAGTGACTTTAGAATGTATGATTCGGCTAAAGTAATTGAGCTTATAGTCTTATGAAAATTTATAGGTTCGTCGGCAATCGCAGCTGCTGTAGTTGATTGTTTGCTAAAGACAGAGTAGAAATATTCTGAGAACATGTCACAAATATCTTGCCCTCCTTGGACGTTCCGATCATTCAGAAACATTTCGTCTGGAATGTCGTTACTGTTGTATCTCAGAGACTTAATGAACGTCCAGAAGTATTTGGGATCTTGCTTTATACCATTTTTAGCCTCCGTTTTCAAGTTAGTTAAACATTTGTCCATCATTTTGTTACTGCGATCGCGTAGCAATTGATAAGTCAATAAGATCTCTTGGATTCGCATATTTTTTAAATCTTTTATGAAATTTAGCTTTTTCTTTTAAAGTATTTATTAAGGGACGAGTAAACCAAAAAGGATACTTATTTTGACCCTTACTACGCAACGGAACATGTTTACTGATGATCGAAGTAATTAATTCGTAGAAAATATCAATAATTTTTTCCAAGGAGTGAATACTTTCAAAATGATTATCCCAGTCTATTGTATTTAAATCTTCTTTGATTTCTAAATAGTTAGCTTTGGCAAAATTGAAAACGGTTTTTTTTTTTATTTTAGGTGGTTTGTTTCTTTTAATTTTTAGTACTATAGTTAATGGAGGATGATGAGTGTCTATGTTAACAAGCGGTGTGAGACAATTGGTTACTTTGAAAGAGTCTTTTGAGTTAGTAATAATTAGGTCTAGGGTTCGGTCATTTACATTAGAAACATGATTTATTTGGTAAAGATCATTAAACGAAATACTGTCAACAAGAAGACCATCAACTTGGTTTGTGGGACGGGCTGTAAGCTCAAGACCTGAATTTATATCGCAGTGCCACTGTAAATTTGGAAGATTAAAATCACCTGCAAGCAAGAGTAATGATTTTTCGGGTATTTTGTGCTGAACTACATCGGTTATGTTTGATAGAAAGCTCTCAAGGCGATTTCTGGTGACTGGAGGTGGAAGGTATAAAGTACAAATACAAAGAGAAACCGCTGAATTGCCTTGCTTCAGTTTAATTACCACCCACAAGTCTTCCCCTGAAGATTCCCACTTCACCTTGCGAACAGGCTGTAGTTTTTTTGAAACTGCGATAAGTACTCCGCCACCCTCACTCTTGTTACTATTAGTAGTGCTACGATCTCGCCTAAAGATAGTGTATCTTGCATCAAAAATTTCGTGATCGAATACAGAGTCATTCAGCCAAGTCTCCGTCAACAGAACAACATCTAATTCTAGTTTTAGTGCATTATCTAATACTTCTTTAGTTTTTGTCCTAAGACCTCTAACGTTCTGGTACAATATATTTAAATTACAAGAAGAATTTTGAAACAGGACCATGGATGGGGTTAAGCAACCTTAAGAGTGCTTAGGAAGTTCAAATCCTTTACCACAAAGCTTTTTGAAGTAAGATCTTTTCTCACATAGATACGACCGTTTCGCACCCACACGAACTGAATATTTTGTTCCCTAGCAACTTTCCGGACAGCCGCATGCAATTGTTTGTTTGCAGGGGACAGGTGCTCGCACATATAAATTGGTTGCTTTTCATTGGCGATGCCTAGGTGCGAGGAGTTGAGTTTCTCGTTCAGATGACTTTTGTTAAAGGTCTTAACAGCGGCTAGGATTTTGTCGCGAATCAGAGGACTTGACAGTTTTACTACAATTGAGCGAGGTCTGGAAGATTCCTGATTGATTTTGGCAACACGATGGTAGTTCAATATTTCGTGTTCTTGTAGAGAGTACCCCACTGTGGTAGTGAGTTGCTTTATAGCACTGTGCAAGTTTTCCGATTTATGTTCTGGAACGCAATGTATTTCGAGGTTACAATCACGAGATTGCTGCTCAAATTGATTCAACCGGTTGTTAAAGTCAGTTACTTGTGACCGCAACACGTTGTTCTCAATTTCCAAGTTGCTTATCTTCTTAGCTCCAATATCCAAGTCCTCCCTGAGAGTGTCGTACTTCGTTGACATGTAATTTACACTTTCAGTAAGTTCTTCAATCTTATTGCGAGTATCAGAGCTTTTCGCAGAGAAATCGCGTCTTATGTCTCGCAGCAACTGTGACAAGGACTCCTCGAACTTTTTGTCTATGTAGCGCTTTAGATCCTCAATGTTGTCAGCGGTGTCGTTGTTTATAGGATGAGTGGGAGTACTAATGCTTTCGCTCCGTTTGTCAGTAGGTTTGCACTCCAAGCACTTCCAAGCTGCTCTGTAGGTTTTCGATTCTTTAGCAAAATTTTTTGCAGATATACCCAAACACTGGTAGTGGTAAACGGCGTTGCATTTTGAGCAGGTTTTTGTGTCGCTAGATTTTATTTGCTTCAAACATTTTTTGCAGACGCTCATTTTATTCAGTTACCCAAATCGGGGACTTTTTATTCTAATGGCAACACTCGAGACTTGTCAAAGACAAAACTTAAGCTGTCAGTTGATTTTGACATTTACAAATGTTCCTTACGTGAGGGTATTTCGCACTAACTTGATGACGTTTCCAGGTGTTGATCCGACAGTGGGTAGATAATTCAAAGTTATCTTTAATGTTTTACAGTTGTATCGCCAGCGAAAATTAATGATAACAATATCACTGCTTACTTCACTATTGTACTTCACTTTAATAATACTTTTAACTGGATTTGTGTAAGATTAAGCATGAAAAAATACAGATATTTACGAAGCGTACTACTGACAGCGGCAGGGTTGCCAGGATCCAGGAGGTACTGAAATTAAAGAAAGCTCTCTATGGATTGAGAGAAGCACCCAAGTGTTGGATTGAAAGATTCCACAAGTACATTACTCAACAAGGATTTCAACAATCTAAGTATGACTACTGTCTATACAAGAAGGATGATGTGTGGATACTCATATGGGTAGACGACATATTGATAATGGGAAATGGAACAGATATAATTGAAAAACTAAAGGAAGAATTCAAAGTCAGAAATTTAGGAGAGATAAAAGAATACATAGGAATGGAAATAACTAGAGAAGAGGGAAAACTACAAATAAGCCAAAAGAAATTAATAACAAAAATAACAGAAAGGTTTGGCATGCAAGACAGCAATGGAGTTTGCACACCGATGGAACAAGGAATGCCTATGGTAGAGCAAGAAGTAATAAAGGATGTACCATATAGAGAACTCATAGGAAGTCTAGTATATATTGCATACACATCAAGGCCAGATATTGCATTCGCTGTGTCATACCTGAGCAAGTACTTAGACAAACCAACTAAATCCTTATGGGTATCTGCTAAGAGGGTTATAAGATACCTAAAGCAAACTTCACATAAGTGTCTAACTTATACCAAGTCTGATGACAACATGAACCCACCTTTGTTAGCTTATACAGATGCCGACTGGTCAGGAGACAAAGAAGACCGGAAAAGTGTGAGTGGATGTGCCATTTTTCATCTAAATAACCTAGTATCTTGGTTCTCTAAGAAGCTACATTCAGTATCCCTGTCAACTGCAGAAGCTGAGTATGTGGCAGCGGCTATGGGAGTACAAGAACTCATTTACTTAAAAGGTATACTTACTGATTTTAACTATAGAAACATTTCTTCGTACTTACTTGTAGATAACCAAAGTGCCATAAAAATGTTAGAATGTAATGAGAACAGCAAACGCACAAAACACATAGATATAAAATATCATTTTATCAAAGATTGTTTACAGAAAAATATGTTCATTATTTCCTATGTACCAACTAATGAAAATGTTGCTGATATTCTAACAAAACCATTAAACGCTGTAAAACATACTTACTTGGTAAAGAAACTTAAAATAGATGTATAAATTTTACTAGATTTGTTATAAAATTCATTGTTTTACCTACTTACATGCTATACTTAACTACTAATAGCAATTTGATGTTAGATATAACTCTTATATATACCTCTTTCGTCCGAGACCTGTTTGTGAGCAGACGCGTCGCACTTTTATTTTAAAATTCATAATTATAACGCACATAAAAACCTTCCTTAGTATTGTACATTCAAAGTCGAATTTGTCTAAATCGACTCGCTAATATTCCACTCGCCGCGGACCGGTCTCTGCTGGCCGCGTACCCCTCCTACCTCACGTGTGAGCGTGACGAATGCGATTTTTTGGCCCGTTCTCGCATAGTGACCATTTACGGACGCTCAAGGTCGTCAAGGCTACAGCGCGCTACGAGCTACTACGGAATACGAAAAAACCTACGAAAAACCTACGATCATCTCATCTGTGTGCTACGACTTGGCGGCATACTGACCTACGGAAATAAAATCTCCAGTTGCGCAGTGAACGAACGCATTTGTGTTTATTTTGCAAGATGGCAAGTGATATGAATAGAACGCAATCTGACTCCAACATTCATGTGGCAGCGGTGCAGATTACTACGCCCCCTAACTACGTCGCCTTACGTAATAAAAGAAGCAGAGATGACTTGGTTGAAGAAAGTTTAGAAAAGTTTAAAAATGAAATGACGACTGCTCTTCAAAAAATGATGCTAAATGAATTTATGAAAATTAACCCAGTCCTTCAAGACATCAAAAAGACAAACGAAAACATAGAAAATTCTATATCATTTTTAACCGCACAAAATGAAGAATTTAAAAAAAGAATAGAACAATTGGAATGTGAAAACAAAAAGGACAAGGAGTACATAATTTTGCTTGAAGATAAACTGGAGGATGTTAAAAGAGAAAATCAAAAAGGAAATTTCGAAATCAAGAATGTGCCGCAAATTGACCCCAAAGAAAACAAAGATGAATTAATAAAAATGGTCTTGAGCCTATCAAAAGCAATAGACTGCCCCTTAACAGAAAATGAAATCAGCGATATCTATAGAATAAGAACAAAGAGAGAAACAACCAAGAGTTCTCCTATTATTGTGGAAACAAGTTCGGCCATTCTGAAATCCGCGGTTTTACAAGGGTGCAAGAAGCATAATATCACCAAAAAAGAAAAGTTACGAGCCAAACACCTGGGTTTTAGAACGAGGGAAGACACTCCGGTGTACGTATCGGAACAACTGACATCTAAGGGGGCTAGACTTCATTTTCTTGCCCGCGACCTCGCTAAAACAAAATCATACAAATTTTGTTGGACATCATACGGGCGGGTCTATGTACGGAAAACAACCGACTCCCCTGTTATTCTGATAAGGAATGAAGCCCAAGTACATAACCTAATGCAACAAACATGACTATACAGTGACATTATGGTGCTGGTCTTACTGTTTTTGTTTCTGTTGTACTCTGTGTGTGTTATTAACAGTGGTCGGAGTAGGTATATTGATTTTAGATACTTGCGTCATGATATCATAACATGGACATGCATTTCTTCCGGAATGTACCGGAGTTTCCAAAAATTTGGTAATTAGAGTAATAAAATAAAAAACCATATGTAAGCAAACAAAATTGTTTATTGTTAATACAAATAATCATTATTACAGTTTTATTAAAAATAATTATTTTTAATCCTCATCGGTTACAAGTTCTACATTTTGATTTTCTGTCTCTATACAATTAAAATAAATAACTATAATTTTTTCAATATTTTCTAATTTTAAGCTATTTCTTTTAACATCTAAGATCCATTTGTAAGTGGAAAATGATCGTTCAACATCTGTAGATGTCAATGGAGCGAATTTGAAATAAACTTTTACTACAACAAGGTTTTTACACACCAGTCATTTTTTACTATTAAATTCTGGTCATCTACGCCACTAGCAGCATAGCGTTGAGAGTATTGATACATTTTTAACTAGTTTCATGTAATAATTTCGATGTTTCGGTATTTTTATCATAATAATCCGGAAACTCGGAGGAGTATCCATATTAACATATACGTTTGATGTCAGTGACCTTAATTCAATATACCTACTCCGACCACTGGTTATTAATATCGTCTTGGTATGTAATCACGTTGAATGTTTGCCTTATTGCGCACTGATACTAAATACTTTAGGACTTTCCTTAAAGGTAAGGCTTTGTAAAAACATACACTATACACACATATTTATTGCTATTTCACAGCTTCAAAAAATATTTTTTCCCTACTTCACTCGTATATTGCTTACATACACACACATGAACTATTGCCTCAAGTCTAAACTAATAAACCATGCTTTAATCTATAAACAGCCATCAAATAGATGCTTATACACTCGAATTAAGAATGTGCCCTGTAAAAACTGTCACACAACATGTCAAATAACCTCTTTTTCTAACAAACGAACTGTGTGCAACCTCAAGAAATATTTAATTAAATCGTTATATGGATAGCTTATTAAATACCGTAACAGAGATTGATAAAATAGAAATTGCAGCGTCTAATACATGTGATGTTATTAATTTTCCATCCTTGGTAGGTAAAATACTTAACACTGAACTTACAATTATTTCACAAAACATAAGGAGTATCTACAGTAATTTTGATGATCTTTGCCTTACATTGTCGCAGTTCAACTTTTCGGTAGACGTGATAGTATTAACTGAATGTCGTATTGATCCAAAAAAACCCATACCACAGTTAAATAATTATGTATCTTTTTCAACAACAAATCATCTAAATCGGTGTGACGGTGTTGTAGTATATGTAAGAACAGAATATAAAGTTAAAGTTACCGAGATCACGCTTTCTAACGCCTCATGTCTCCAGATTACTATAAATGACCTTACTATCCTTGGAATTTATCGTTCACCATCAAATCCCAACGGAGAAAATTTCGTACATTCGTTAGATAATCACCTAAATAACTTAAAAAAGTTCAAAACAATCATTATTACGGGAGACATCAATATAAATATAATAACCGACGACAATATACAGACAAATGAACGTAAAAACAAAATAAACTACTTAAACATGCTAGCAATGCATGGTTTGTTACCAGGGCATACCTTACCGACTAGAGACAAAAATTGTTTGGATCATTTTTTCTTAAAATTAAACAAAACTGAAAATTCAGCATCTATATACATTTTGAACACGACTATTACTGACCACAACATGATTTTTTTTAAATTATCTAATATAAAAAATGAAACTAACACTCCTAAAATAAAGACCTCTATTGACTTAATTAAAGCAATTGAATCATTTAAAAGTTTGGATCTTCTTAACATGCTATCATATACTAACCCCACTATTCTTACGGATTTGTTATTTAACAAATTGAGGCAATGTATCTTGACAAACACAATAACTACAAAAATTCCATGTAAAAATCGCATAATAAAACCATGGATGACATTAGGAGTACTTCGTTGTATTAGAAACAGAAATGATATGCAGAAAAAACTGAAACGTGACCCAACAAATAATATTCTTAAAATAACATATAGACGCTATCGTAATCATTGCAATGCTTTGATTAAAACTTTAAAACGCAATTTTTATAGAGATCAACTACTTAAAAATAAAAAGAATCCAAGGCTACTATGGAAATCCATTGATAACATCACACACCGTAAAGTGAATAAATCTAAAAATATAGAACTGCTAAACTCTAAATCAACCCCTAGAGAATCCATTGATTACGTAAATACCTATTTTGCAAATATTGGCAAATCCTTAGCTGATAATATCTTGATGCGTCAATCAAATCGGGACACACTCTCTGATAACTCTTCTGGTTCACAACTGGCCTCTTCTTTTGTTTTATTAGAAACCGACCCAGGTGAGATCTACGAAATTTTAATGGGATTAAAATCTGATAGTGCAGCGGGTTGGGATGGCATACAGACTAAATTTCTAAAACATGTTGGCAAAGAAATAGCCCCCGTTATTGCCCACTTAGCTAACCTTTGCATAAGACAGGGCATCTTTCCTACTGTGCTCAAACAAGCAATTGTCACTCCTATACATAAGGGTGGGGACAGGGACGAAGCCAGCAACTACAGACCCATCTCAGTTCTTCCGGTTCTTTCAAAAATATTAGAAAAAAATATTAACAGTAGATTAATTAGCTTCTTAAACAAATACCAAATAATATCTAACTCCCAATTTGGCTTTAGGCGAGAGATTTCTACAGAAGACGCTATAATTGCTTTAACATCTCATATTTCTAGAAATGTCGATAAAAATAAAAAGTGCATTACAGTTTTTCTAGATCTTCAAAAGGCTTTCGATACCGTCTCTGTCCCCATCCTTATCCACAGACTGGAATCGGTGGGTATCAGGGGTACTCCCCTGGCCTTACTGTGTGACTATTTGCGTGATCGTAAACAGAGTGTTAGAGTGGGAGACTATGTTAGCGGACTCGCGGATACAACATATGGTGTGCCCCAGGGGAGTGTGTTGGGACCAACGCTCTTCCTAATTTACATTAATAACCTTTGTAACTTAGATATTCCTAATGGGAAACTTTTTTCATATGCAGACGACACCGCTGTAGTTTTCTCTGGTTCAACATGGGATGAAGTCCATAGTTTTGCTCAACAAGGTCTTGCCCAAATAGCTCGTTGGCTAGATAACAATTTACTGACTCTAAATGCCTCTAAAACGAACTATATATGTTTTACAAATTATAATAGTTCGCAGCCAAATTCAGACTATGAAATAAAAATTCACTCATGTAATAATTTCACCAACCATAATTGCTCATGCTACAGTATAGACAAAATATCTAAAACTAAGTATCTTGGAGTAATAGTAGATCAGCGCCTATCGTGGCACGCCCATATTGACCTATTGAGTAGCAGGATTCGTAAACTCTCTTGGATTTTTAAGACTCTGAGACATGTTGCCGACGCAGTTTTAATAAAACAAATATATATATCGCTAGCCCAATCTATCATCAACTATTGTATCACAATCTGGGGCGGAGCCTCCAAAACCAAATTCTTAGAACTAGAACGAGCACAGAGATCTTTGCTTAAAGTGATTTATTTTAAACCTTATAGGTTTCCAACCGATAGTTTATATTCCCAATGTGGCCTTTTATCTGTAAGGAAACTTTTCATTCTACACGCGATCTTAAAACTTCATAGAAAACTCCCTTTTAACCTCACTAGACAAAATAGAAGAAGAATATTAAATGTTGCACCTGTAGCCCACGTTAAAACTGCCTATGCCAGGAGACAATTTACAGGACAAGCAGCACATATTTACAACAAAATAAATAAAATTCTTAATTTTCACCCCACAACGATACGTACATGCAAGAACACTCTACAGAACTGGCTTCGAGGTAAAAACTATAATGAAACAGAAAACCTTATCTTAAAGTAACAAATATATGTATAAATTAAATTTGTTTTCACAAAATTCAACCCAAACACACACACACGCTCACACACGCACGCACGCACACACACACACACACACACACACACACACACACACACACACACACACACACACACACACACACACACACACGCACACACACGCACACACACGCACGCACGCACGCACGCACGCACGCACGCACACACACACACACACACACACACACACACACCCACACACTAGCTAAGCGCGCGCGCGAGTGCGTATACGTACACCGAACACTATAAAATAAATAAATAAAATTAATTTAAAAATACTTATTATTTATATTTGCATTTGTTGTTTATTAGTTTCATTTGTTTTAATTTAACAGTAACATTTAATTATTAATTCTATAATATTTAAATTGTTGCCGTCTACTCATAGCGTTTTTGTTATAATACAATGTATCTTTTGTAACTTTAGGAAAGAGCGGGGTCTCCTAACACGGGTATTTATACATAAAAGGAGATTCCAGCCATTTGTTATGTAACTATGTAAAAGATACCGAATAAAGATTTTTCATTTTATTTTTTTTTCATTTTCATTTTCATTTTATCAATAAACTTATACAGCCGGTTGCACCAAAATTGATATACATTTACAAATTCATTTTTACGTTTTACTTATACTATTCCGTTACTTTCACGAATTCGTAAATATACGTTGCACCAACAAAATACGAGTAAAAGTATCAGTAAAATTACTTGCTACACAAATAGAGCGTTAATTTTACCAGTTTACCTCAGTAGTTTTTTACTACCATGGTAGTTTTTAACCGACTTCAAAAAAGGAGGAGGTTTCTCAATACGACTCGCATAATACAATATTTTTTTTATGTGTTCGCGGATAACTTCATCGTTTATGAACCGATTTTGATGATTTTTTTTTGGAAAGGAGATATCCCAAGGATGTTACCATAATAAGGAAACCAGGATCTGATGATGGCATCCCAGAGAAATCGAGGGAAACCTTCGAAAATCGTAGTAGCGACTAGTGCGCTTGTTAATGTTTTCGTTAAGTATTTTGAAGCACTACTATTTAATGAAGGTCTGGAGTCGATCTAATGATGGTGCCGAAAGACAGTCGAGGGAACTCCTCAACGATTTACAGCAATTACATGGTGTTTGGGCTTGATTAATTTGTATTGATGAGAACTTTACACCTAGATGGGTTGTGACTGTCATTAGGGGTCTGATGATGAAGACGAAGGTCAGTCAAGGGAACTTCTCAACGTTTTACAGTAGCTACCTTGTGTTTGGTCTTAATTCATTTCTATTGATAAGAACTTTGCACCCCCATATGGGTTATAAGTGCCATTACAGGTCTGATGATGGAGACCATAGACAGTCGAGGAAATTCCTCAACGATTTACAGCAGTTACCTTTTGTTGGGCTTACTTCATTTGGTTCAATACGCCAAAATGTTTAGTTCGTACAAAAATAATACCTAATTAAGATTGAAGTTTTTCATAGGTATACAACTACCTACTAGGCGGTCGTTTCCTCATCATTGAAGCATCCTTGTTAGGTCTACGTCTACCCATCACCAAAAATCGTAAAATAAAATAATTTTTAACAAAAAAAAGCCGACTTTAAAAACAGGAAACTTAAAAAAGTAAAAACAGATCTAAAAAGCAAGAAATAATATTGAAATCATATTATTAATTACCTAGATACGAATATCAGGTTAAAAAAATGTCTACTGAAGTCGGGTGGTTGGAAAATGTAGAAGATATTATAGTGATATATAGTAGATATATTCTCTCAGAGCACGTATCTTTAAATAAATAGAGCGTTTTCTAACCTCCAACACGAATTGCAAACACGAACGAACTGTCATAATATTATACTTTTACGTTATGAGCAAGGTTTGAGCTCCGTAAAAAGTAACCGTATAATGTAACCGTAAAACGTTTCCCAAAGCTTGGTACAACAACTTTTTACATTATACGTTTACTTTTTACGTTACTTTTTACAAATTCGTAAAATGATAGTTTTGGTGCAACCGGCTGATAGAGTTGTTATTACCACTTATTAATGCCATTATGTGATCACTATATGTATAGAGTTGTTAAATTACTTGTGAAATTTTGATTATGCTAATGTTGTTTATGTGCAATCTTCAATTTATTATATAAATGTAAGATTGAGAGGGGGTGTTAGGCAATATAAAGATTGCACTGGCAACACAGGTGTTCGTATTAAGATCTGTTGGACATTGTACCTATGATTAAAATAAAAGTGATTCTAAAAGTGATCCTGAGTAAATTTAATAAGATCCCTTCTACGTGGGTTATATAATAGTAGTTTATGCTACTGTCATATAATGAAGGGTATTAAAACACGAGTGTGAGTTTATGAAACGAGCGCAGCGAGTTTCATAATAGTAACGAGTGTTTTAATACCCGTGTTATATGCAGTTGCATACACTACTTTATCTTCACTAATGCAATTAGTCAAACAACAAGAGTAAAAGCTGACAATAGTTTATTTATAATAATTGTTAAAATTTTGGATGGTACAATTTTGAAAGTTAATGTTAATTATTGATCCAGCAGCTGTAGCGGTCGCGGGGCAAGCAGTAGAGCTCGTAGACGGAGTTGGAATATTTATAATTACTTCATTCGTCTTGTTTTCTATACTGTTCAAGATCGTAGTATTTGAGTCTTGAATTTTATTCATTAAAGACTCATCAATGTAGCTTTCAGCCACAGTAGAAGACTTCCACCCCCCGTGTCGTTTCAGTGCGGTCAAATCACCACCACTATCTATTTATTTATTTATTTATTTATTCAATTACATGCTGGCTTACAGAGTTTCGTCCGATACACCAACAAGTTAAAAAACGATAAATTAGGAAAAATATGACAAATTATAATTAATTACTACAAAATTATACAAAATTAAAATAAATAATGTCAACATGCAAAATATAAAAAATAATTAAACATAACAATACAAAATATAGCATATGTATAACAAATAGTCAATTTAAACAACTTAAAAACTGTCGTGTAACAGCTGCTAACATTACAATGTCGTCAAAAAATAGGTCGGATTTCTCATTCCGAGCGAGAATGTCCTCGATCAAGCGTAGTGCACGCACTGTGGGAGCTTGCGCGGCGTGCTCAGTTCGCGTGATCGGCCGGGCCAGCAGCCGCGGCTGCCGGCGTGGCGCCACCAGGCCCGCACCATCACCCGAGATTCGCGGCACTAAAATGCTAAACTTTTCCAGCACATACGGGCAGTCCAATTTATGGCGGAGCACCGAAAGAAAATGTATCACTAGAATTAGTTTACGCCGGAGAGCCAGGGTATCGAGATTCACCATACCCGACACGAAAAGAGAAGGATACAGAAACGGATAATATCCATAAGTCCTCTTATAAAGCCAACGAGCAAACTTACGTTGCACCCTCTCAACCATGAGAACGTATTTACTTTGGTGCGGATCCCAGATGACAGCCGCATATTCCAGTTTACTGCGTACATAGGCACTGTATAAGACGTTGGCCACGGACAGACTATCAAATTCGGAAGATGTCCTAATGATGAACCCTAAGAGTTTGTTTGCTGCCTTACAAACATTTATTACATGTTTGTGGAAATCTAATTTTGTATCCAATGTCAGTCCAAGGTCTCGAATTGCATCTACTCTCTCTAAAGATTCGCCAGATAATTTATAGTCCGTCACAAGAGGACGTCGCTTACGTGAAAAAGTGATAGTTTTACATTTTGAGGTATTAAAGGGCAGGTTGTTAACATTACTCCACTCCGAAACAGCGTCTATATCACTTTGCAAAGCATTGGCATCTTCAGGCTTCTCTACCCCCAAAAACAGCTTGAGGTCATCTGCGAATAAAAGGCAGTTTGCTCTTCTTACGGTCCCAGGAAGGTCATCAATCATGATCAAAAACAGGATTGGCCCTAAGGTACTCCCTTGACTGACTCCAGATCTCGTGTAGTAATTTTTGGATTCGTAGACACCCAATTTAACAAACTGACAACGATCTCTTAGATAACTCGCGAAAAATTCGAGAAGTTTCGGTACAAAACCTATCCTCGCCATCTTACGCAGTAGCAGGTCGTTATCCACAAGATCAAAGGCCTTCCTAAAGTCGAAGTACGCCGCATCTACTTGCCTACCCGAGTCCATCTCCGCACAAGCATAATCCACAAGAGACGTCAAATTAGTGGGAGTCGAACGACCTACTATCTATGAAAAGGGTCGCCGAGGTGCGCCGGAAGCAATGCCCCGTGTACAACGCTGGGTTAGGCAGATTCAAAAAACTTGCGATAGTTTTTCCCAGAGCACCAAATTTATTAATACCAGTTCTTTGATCGACGCACTTCCCCGATCTATAGCTCAAGAAAAAGGCAGGGTTTCGACAGGGGGTGGGTCGAAGTTCCATGTATTTTTTACATACGGCATAGCAGTTGCCCGTCACAACGAAAGAACGATCTATTTTCGTTTTTGTTTTCGAAACTTTCACCATGATTGTACTGTCGTCTATGTTAGAGACTTCATCGAACTGGATGTTGTATAGCTCTTGCCTTCGGCATGCCCCCATTATGCCGAAGATTAGTGCAACCTATAACAATAAACGATATAATAAGCTTGAGGTACATAGCCAAGGCAAAAACTATGATTTATGAAGTAGTAAAGTGTAGGTACCTACTACCTAATTTATACACAAAGCGCTTAAACGGAGTGTCTAGATAACTTGCGTGTGTAGTACGTAAGTACTAGGTAGATTAAATAACAGAACTAAAATACACTTACCTTTTCAAAAAGATACAAAATATCTGGTGAATCTTTAAGGAACATCTTTATTTGACCTGATGTAAATGTCAAGGACTTTTTTTCCTTGTGTCCTTCTGAACTGCGTTTCAGGAACGCTATGACTTTTGAATACTTCGATATTATATACTTAATATACTTAATATACTTAATATACTTTGATATCAATATTGTTGTAGATACTCAGTGTGGACTTGAAAAAAAAAAATAAAGAAAGAAAAGAAATAAAAGAAAAAAGAAAGAAAATTAATTGTAAAGAATATTTAGCCCACATAGAAGATGGCTTGAATTTGTCGGAGAGGTCTTTGAGATACACAAGAATGACATTTTCAGAAAATGATGTAGTTTTCTTTTCGATCTTCCATGCCAAAAAGTTATTATATTCTTTTTCATATAATTTTCTAAATTTTTCTGGCAAAAGATTGTGAGTTACTTTTGTTGCCAATTCTAGAATATCCGGAGGCGTACAAATATCATCGTCGCTGTCCATTTTTAACTTTTAATTTGTATTTTAAAAACAAAACAAATTGCGAAACATTAAATTCACGCGTACGTGTATTGTCACAGTGAACTTGCCGCCATTAAAATCTAACCAATGAGAGCGCAGCTGCGCGCGCAGGGCCAATCAGGAGCGAGCGCGCGCTGTTCGTTTTTTATTTAATTGGCACAAGATCTTACCAAAGAGTTTTGTGTATGTAAGTTTAGTAGTTTCGACGAAGTTTTCACGTATAACCCAACTGTTTTCAAAAGCCAGCCTAATATCAAAATTTTATACAACTTGTATGAGGATTTTGACATAAGGCTCGCCAGGTTAATTGGTCGCGTTTTATTGATGTTATAATGAGATTTTACGATATCGAAGTGGATATTATACCATCATGTGAAATTGCTTAAATTGAGTGTTTTGTTGTCTGCGCTATAACAGTAGTAATTATAAGTCAAGTATTGGAAACATAAGTAGAATGTTACAACATTAGTGTAGATAAAAGTTTTTACATTAATTCTTGTGTTGTGACAAGGCTGTGATATTTATTGATTGATAGTCTTCTCTATTGAAAAGTGTTAAAACCTTCATACTTGAAAGTTTTCTTACTGGCTGGCGTAATCATTTGATTTTATTTTTATATTCTGACGTTGCCATGGTGCAAACCTTCACTTCAAAAATTGTAAAATTCTACTGAGATAGAAAATAATACTAAATATTAAATTAATTATATTCGGTGAATTTACATTGTTTTATTGTTATTTATTTAGTTAATATAATATATTAACATTGGTTATGAGACCAGAATAACAAAAAGCAAAGGTTTTTTTTTAACTGCCAATAGAAACATGGATATTACGTTCCGTTTGTTGTGGATTAAAAGGAAAAACGCAAATAATGCGAGAGAGTATAATTTTCCGATCAGCGCTCAGTGACATACATGTTAATTATTCGTTACCACAGCAACATACGTCACACTCCCCGGCGAGGAAAACCGGGAGGCTACCAGCTTAATTTAGTACGTAATCAAACAAGTGTTGAGGCAACCTCCTCACTCGGCTAGGTCGTACGTCGGTAACGTTGTTAGCGTCGTCTAGTCCAGTCGTCATTCGAGTCGTCTCCCTAACGATTGAGTGTCTGTCCCGCAGTTCTAAAGAGAACAGTCGTTGTACGGGTCTGACTCGCGTACCCGCTGACGTCCGCACTTGAGCCACTCGCGTGACGCCGTCGGCACCAGGGTAAATATCTTCGACGACTGCAAGTGGCCACGTCTCACGCTTGCCTTCAGTTTCCAGCAAGACAATATCTCCAATTTGAAGTGGCACTTGACTAAATTGGTCGCGTTTCTGAATAAGTGCGCTGATGTATTCATCCCTAAACCGTTTCCGCAGATCTTCACGTAGGTTTTGACAGTAACGATGTCTCATATTTAATATCTTGCCATCGACCTCATCCAAGTCCGTTGTACTGTGGGACGTCAATGGCTGAATGAACATAGAAGGAGTCATCGGTTGTATCTCCTTTTGGCCGCCTACGTATGTGAGGGGCCTGCTGTTAATGACTGCTTCGCAGTCGCAGAGGACCGTCTCCAACTCGACTAGGGTGAGAGAGGCTTTACCTAATACTCGGCGCATGATTTGCTTTAAAAATCCGATCAATCTCTCATAGAACCCTCCCCACCACGGAGCAGCCGGAGGCAGGAAGTTCCATTTTATTCTTGTAATAGAAGAGAATCGTAGAATTTCATCCCAATCGAGGGTTTGAAACGCATTGTCCAGGCCTCGAAAATTACCAGCATTATCGCTAAATAATTGTTCTATTTTGCCTCGCCGTGCGACAAAACGTCTTAACGTCATCAAAAAATCGCCCGTTGACAGGCTCTGTATCACTTCTAAATGTACTGCACGGTACGTGGCGCACGTGAACAGGACGATCCAAGCCTTAGTTCCAGAACGAAGTATTAAAGGGCCCGCCAGATCCACGCCAGAAAAATGCTGTGCTAGCCTCCATACGTTCTTTAGGCAAAACACCAGTGGGCGCTTGGCATCGCTTCGCCTTAAATCTTTTGCATTTGATGCATAGATGAATGATGTTACGCACCAGCTTTCTGGCCCCGACAATCCAAAAGGTTTGACGTAAACTGTTAAGCAACGTCTGGGCTCCGGCGTGTTTCAACTCGACGTGCCGCCATTCTACAAAGCGCCTGACTATTGTCTCTGATCCGGGAAGCACTATAGGAAACTTAAAATTATAATTTTCAGTTCCTAGGGATAACTTTGTGTTAAGGCGAATGATACTTTTATCATCGACGAAGGTTTGTAATTTTTTATTACTGTGCAAACAATCTTTGTGTTTTTGTTGAATCAACCTTATGAGCACATTTTCAGCGTATTCAAACTCGTCGTATGTCAGTTCTGTAGTTGCTGGTTTTTTCTTAAAACGCAGCATCCAGCAGATCATTCTAACTATTTTAATGTAACTTGAAAAGTATGTTAACTTCTAAAAGATTCTTCTTGAATAAGCATCGCGACAGTACCTGTACTCTTCCGTTCGTCTTCGACTTCTGTGGAGTTGGCTATAAAATCTGTTGCCGGCCAGCTGTCTTCGTCTAACAATAACCAAGATTGACCCTCCCACCAATGGCTTTCGAGGAACCCTTTGGGGTTCACACCTCTGGAAGGTAAGTCTGCAGGATTTAAATAACCAGGTACGTGTTTCCAGGCTGAAGCAGCGCTTAAGGTTTTTATCTCCTTCACCCGGTTGTTGACAAACACGCTCCACGGTCCAACGCATTTAATCCAGGTAAGTACTACGCTAGAGTCCGACCAGAAATACACGGCACATTTTGCTATAGCTAGCGATTCGATAGCAGTAACCGATAGTCTACAAGCAAGCGTAGCGGCAATCAACTCTAGTCTCGGAATGGTAATTTGCTTAACCGGCGTTACTCTCGCTTTAGCCAAGACAAGACTTAAGTTAACTTGCTCACCGAGTTTCGTACGCAGGTATGTGCAAGCTGAATAAGCGTCCTTACTTGCGTTGCAAAACACGTGCAAATAGGATTCACACTCTTTTAGGGGAGCACTTGTAAGCCGCCTGGGGATTATACAATCATTAATAAGGTAAGATTGTTCTAACCATTTTTTAAATTCTTTAGCCAGGTCCTCGGGTAATTCTTCGTCCCAGGTAAGATTTTTACACCATGACTTTTGAAGTATCATCTTCGGAACAATCGTAGTCGGGCAAGTAACTCCAATAGGATCGAAAACCCTTTGAGCTATGGATAGTAACGTTTGTTTCGTTAGATTTTCACCGATATTTTTAAAATTAGCGTTACATTGTAGGGTATTGTTTTTGACATTCCATATTACCCCTAATATGGAGGTATTATCTACGCTCTGATCCACCATTATTGGACTTGAAATCCAGCCTCTAAGATCAAACATACCGTCGAGCATTACTTCCTTCGATTCGCTAATAAACTTCTCCAAATCTTCCTCTGATTCCAGGCTGGTCACGCAGTTGTCTACGTAAAACGATTTCTTCAACTTCATCGCCGTCTCTTTCAGATTATCTGCACAGCTGTCCAAAAGATGATTGACAGTAGCTACAAGATGAAACGGGCTCGACGTCACTCCAAATACTACTCGTCTATGACGATAAGTAATCATCGATCGGTTGTCTTCGTCAATATTGGACCACCATAAAAATCGTAGATAATCGCGATCCTCGGCGACAAGCGAAATTTGAAGAAATGCCTTCGCAATATCTGCTGTCACTCCAATTTTATTCCTCCTGAAATTTATTAAAAGATTAGGAATTTGTTCTAGAAGATTTACACCTTTTCCTAAGCACGAGTTTAAAGAAATTCCGTTCCTATCCTTTGCCGATGCGTCAAAAACCGGGCGTATCTTGGTAGTCAAACTAGACTCCTTGATTACCGCGTGGTGTGGCATATAATGGCCTTGGACGGACTGATCTGGTGCCTCTTCGATTATGTTTAGCTGTAGCCACTCACGAAATACATTATCGTAGTCATTGATCTTACCTATTTGTTTGAGGCGGTTCATGGTGGACTCCAACCTCTTCTTAGCGAGATCATAATTAGTTTGTGGACGCGGGACGTCTCGCCACGGCAAACCAACCTCATACCGACGAAGAAGTCATTGATCTTGACATTTTCTTCGAAAGCTCTAAGGATTTCCGAGTCGTGAGTCGATTTGTTAACTTGTTCCGCGGGATCCCTAATGCCTAAAGCTTCTAAAGTCCATAAATCTGAAAGATCAATATTTGTTAGACATTGAAGGGTCGTGGTCATGTTTGTTATGGTACTATAAACCCCTGTAATGGGACCCTGAATAGTCCACCCCATTTTTGTCTTTATAGCCGTCAAATTATTCTCTAGTTGTACCAAGTCACCTGTGATAAGTAAACCAGAGAAGTCAGCACCAATTAATAAACTTACGTCGTCAGGAGCGTCAGTCGAGTCGTATAGTACGATACCATGTTGCCGTAGTTGCTCTAATAACACAGGAGAACTTATTCTAAGTAGAAAACCACATAATGTTGTTTTGTTCATTAGCACATAAATTTGTACAAAAGTCGTTGTTGATACTCTTGACAGAAATGTCGAATACTTGACATTCTACTTTTTTCGTCTCGAGCCCGCCGAACAAAGTATGTGCTAAATTCTCTTTCCTAGTTGACCTTAGGCCAAGTTCCTGTATAAGATCTTTTCTTATGTAAGATAGAGCACCACTATCTATTAGTGCTCGTACTCGTCTCTCTTTCTTCCCATGCAAGATCTTTACTACTAATGTCTGTAATAAAGTAGTCGAAGTAGACTTTTGTTGCATGACAAGAGACTCGCTTCTGGCAGTTTATTGGTGTTGCTCGCCACCATATCTGTGCACATTATTGTAAAATGCCGTTTTTGACAGAATAGACATTTAGGAAAACTTTTGCATTTTTTCGCAATATGGTTGCTTTTTAAGCAAATTGAGCATGCTTTTTTGCTTTTTATATATTCCAGACGATCCTGTAGCGTCATTTTAGCCGCCTTATAGCACTCTACTGCAGAATGACTCTCCTTATCGCACCATACGCATGACGAACCGTTTTTCTTGCTCGAACCTTCCTTGCTATGCTTAGTCTCTGTTATGAAGCAGGCGGTGGGTGGTTTTGGTTTAGCTGGGGGCATCTCATCAAATTCTCTTCGAGCTAGCCGTATCCTTTCTTCCGATTCCACCTCTTGCTGTAAGAACATCATTAGCTTAGACAGGCTTCTCGTTTCCGGTTTGCTGCGATGCCAGGCACGAAGCACATCCTCCGGTAGAGCAGACTCTATCATGGGTAAAAGCATTGAAGCGTACTTATCTTTAGTCACGCCAAGGGTATCCAGTGCTTGTAGATGCGTCTGTAGGTTATCATAAAGCGCGGACAAATCTCTTGCCGCTTCTTTGCGTTGCATCAAAGAAAGCAAACCTCTTACATATGTCTCTATGAGAACATCATCTCTTGCGAATCTTGCTTTCAACGCTTCTACTGCCTTGCTATAATTTCCTCCACTAGGTGGATAGCTTTCGACTAGGTGCCGCGCGCTGCTGTTTGGGGTCATGGATTGAAGAAGGTATTGAAATTGATCGCATGAATCAATTTCAATATCTTGATGTATCTTCTTGAACTGTCCCCAGAATTGTAGCCACGACTTAATATTCCCGTCAAATTTACTTAGCTCCAATTTTGGCAAAGTTGGTAGACGCTGTTTGCTTGCTTTTGGCATTTGACTTGATTCTGCTGATAGAAGTGGAGATGCACTATGCACAGGTTGTGTCTTGGAAAACATCGATTTTACCTTTTACCAGCGTAATTTATACAACATGGACTTATCCTGGTCCTCATTGAACAGAGTTTCATCGAAGTTCTCCGCCGTGCACCACTGATCTCTTGCCTCCGCTTCAATATCCCAAAGGGTAGAAGCGGTTTCTGACAACACTTCGAAATATTGACCGGCATTTTCGTCTTTGCCTTCAATGGCCCTTTCGAATTTATCGGCAAGTATGGTAAACTCTCTTCGCGATTGAGTACGTTTGCGCCTCAATATATCCATTGCACGTTCGTTTATTACTGTCACGGTCGCCAGATGTTGTGGATTAAAAGGAAAAACGCAAATAATGCGAGAGAGTATAATTTTCCGATCAGCGCTCAGTGACATACATGTTAATTATTCGTTACCACAGCAACATACGTCACACCGTTTTCATTGCGGTTGTTACCGGTTTCCTCTAAATTCTGCGTGGAACGGATAATATCCAACATTTCGTATTATGTTGGCAGCACCGGACGCGAACGATTCAAAAATACAAATAAAAAATAGCACGCGTCCTAATTGGTGCTGTTTTGCTCTGAGGTTTTGCTTGACCACAGGAGGTCAATTACATTAGAAAACTGCAACTGCACGTTTACGCCTGTCATTTATCGCGTGTAGGAGTAGTGCCGTGGAAATATACGTATTCTATTAAAAATCTCTGCACCACAACTACACTACAACTGCGCGACTACTACACTACAGCTGCACGAATCCTGCAATAAAACTAAAAGAACTAATGTTACAATACGCTAAATACGTAAAATGCTTATAATACGCTGTGCAAAAGTTGCTCACGATCTACTTCAATAAACCTGCACAAAAACTGCACCAATGCTGCTGTCATTACTACACAAATGTCAAAATATTTTAATGGAATACGATTATTTTGCAGTAAACGTGCAGGTGTAGTGCAGTTTTGTTAGTGGAATAGCTATTTGCGTTACTTCTCCGTCCCTGCAACACTATGGCAGCAGTGCTGCATAACAGAATACCGAAACGTCAAATTTTGCTCATTTTGACACACGCGACGCTGCAGTGTAGTTGCAGTTATTTAGTAGAATCGGCCTACTGACCAACAAGGCGCGCGCGCGCGGGACTCCCGCCCCCCGCTCCTCTATGGCCCCGCTTTCACTCCTGTGCGTCTCGTAGCATGCATAGTCGACAGTAGTTCACTCACATAGTACTTACCTACTGTGCTGAATTGGCTACTATCAATACTATAATGAAAAAGTGGGATTTTAGGCGTCCCGCTCAGGGTTCTGGCGGGACGCGTCCTGTGAGGGCTAAAAAACGGGACGTCCCGCCGAAAGCAGGACATCTGGCAACACTAGGGTGAGGCTGTTTTCACCACTGCATTTTCGCATTTCACACCTTTGCTTCAAACACTGGGTGGCTTAGTCCTTGCTCTTTTACAAAGGCAATGTCTCCAAATCTTCCTTATTTACTTTCTGTGGCTGTGATGTTTTCAGTCTAAGGATTTTGTTCGGGTTTATTTAGATGTTGTTTAGTTTACATTGCTATGATTTAGTCAGTGTCGATTGAGACTATTGAGACTATTGAGAGTACTTGAGAGCCAAGCAATGCGAACCGTGTAATTTCACTATTGTTTTACGTAGATACAAAAAATAATGTCACTGTTCTAAACTCAGAATAATACGAGTATAGGTAGTTAATGTTCTGAGATGGTTCTCAGGTTCTAAAAGATTTCTCTCCCATTCATTTAGCAGACCAAAGGGATCTTGTTCAAACAGGCAATTGTTTAGTTTTTTTGTGGTACATGGTGATTTATATAGGTAGTGGTAATTAATTAATTGCATGAAAAATGATAGACAATTAATGAAAAATAGACATTTCCCCCTTAATCCTTAAGTTATAGTAGATTTTTTTTTAAGACACTTAAACGTAAAATGAAAATATTTTTTTTATTTTAAGTTCTAGCTCTTTACAATATCTGTCGAGTATTTTCATAGTTTCTACTTGTAATTTTGCATAAGACCATCATTATGCGTGTTTAAAACAATGTGGCGGTGTTTTCAACATTCTTAATCGAGTATCGATTACAAATAACACACTTAGTATTTTTTATACTCGTAGCAAGCACTAAACGATTCAACTTTGAGGAAAATTCACTAACGCTAACACTACGACATCGGTTTAATCGTTCAATCATTTTTGACATCGGCTAAACCAAAACCGAACCAAAACTTTATCATTAACGTTTGAACGTTTGAGTCAGTTTGAGATTTTGGCAAATAGCGCGATCGAGGCCCTGGTTTGGGATGGCTACCAACAGAGAGAGATGGCGTGCAAAGGGAGAGGCCTACACTCAGCATTGGGTGGCGACGGGCTGAAGATGAAGAAGAAGCGGGCGAGTGACGGCTCTTGATGAAAATTTGTGTGTAGTAAGAACATGAGATTATGCAAATGATAGGCTATGATGTTGGTAAACCTAATAATTATTTTGATTAGCATTCATTGACCCATTATTTTCGCACAGCGAAGCGGGCGGGTGACGGCTAGTAACTAATATAGTTATTGTTCTGAGATAAGTTATAACTACGGCCTCATGGTCTCGACTCTCGACCATAATGTGCTTTTGCACTATTCTGTCAATATCACATGTAGGTAGGTATTTATGTAGAAAATACATACACGGTATCAATGTGGTACCTATTAATAAATCTATACATATAATAAGAACGTAGGGATAAAAAAATCTGTAATTGCAAGATATAAAAAAAAAATTACACAGGTTGCCTTAAAATCACTTACGGAACACGATAGAATAGTTTTAAAAAAAATTGTTTGTTTGTTTGTTTGTTTGTTTGAAGTCGATAAACTCGAGAACTACTGAACGGATTTTGATCCGGTTTTCACCAAAATGCTAAGAAAAATCCGGAGAATAATATAGACTACATAAATACTCGAAAAATACAGGGTGTCTCATTTAAATCGGTCAGTATGGGAAAGTCTGAAACTATAAGACATACGAAGATCTGTCCTTAGGAACCATGTCATCGATTTTAATAAGAAGAAAAACTGCATTCATACATTTATAGAAAACCTGTACTCAGCTCGGGGATCGAACCCGGTTGTTTTGAAAAAAATAAACTTATAGTATTTCTATTTAGATATCGATTGTGTAGGTCTTAAGCAGTAAATAGCTCTTTGAAACATGATGTCTAAAATGAATAAAATGCATTGTTTTCACGTACTTTACTTTATTTTAGTAGGTGTTCGAAGTGACCACCGTTACATTCAACAAGTTCAGGCATGTAAAATTGTCTCTATGGTTGTTTGTACCTCTTTGCTGGTTTTGTAATTGTAAGATCGTTACCTAAACGTGTTGTATTGAAAAAAACGGTGGTCACTTCGAACACCTTCTAAAATAAATAAAAGTATGTGAAAACAATGCATTTTATTCATTTTAGACATCATGTTTCAAAGAGCAATTTACTGCTTAAGACCTACACAATCGATATCTAAATAGAAATAGTGTAAGTTTATTTTTTTCAAAACAACCGGGTTCGATTCCCGAGCTGAGTACAGGTTTTTTTTAAATGTATGAATGCAGTTTTTCTTCTTATTAAAATCGATGACATGGTTCCTAAGAACAGATCTTCGTATGTCTTATAGTTTCAGACTTTCCCATACTGACCAATTTAAATGAGACACCCTGTATAATAAGAACGTAGGGATAAAAAAATGTGTAATTGCAAGCTATAAAAAAAATACTTTAAAATCACTTACGGAACACGATATAATAGATTAAAAAGAAATTGTTTGTTTGTTTGTTTATTTGTTTGTTTGAACACGATAAACTCGAGAACTACTGAACGGATTTTGATCCGGTTTTACCAAAATGCTAAGAAAATTCCGGAGAATAACATAGGTTACATAAATACTCGAAAATTGTTAAATTTTGATTTGGTCTTAACCGGGATTTAATCCTTGGTTGCTTGGCAACTGTTGTTTATTATGTAACATAGGGGAATATTTTTTTAATGAGTTTTACGGCTCTGGCATTTGAGGCTCTGGCTCTCTATTGCTATCGTGTTTTACGGCTCTGGGTTCTTTGCTATTTTGAGCCTGTTATTGATAGTTGTTGCCATGAGAATACCGATTTTGATGCGGTTATCACCAAAATGCTTAGAAAATTTCGGAGAATAACATACAAATCGAAAAATGTTAAACAAATTTTGATATACGTATTTACGCGACCAACTGTTAGATACGTTCGTTGAGTTATTATTTTAGAAAAGTTTTGTTACTCTCCAAGGTTACCTACCCTTTATAAATCTGTGAGGCACCTAAGCGAACATTAGCACCGCAGTAGTAAAGCGACGGAAAATAAAAACAAGCTCGAAATCACGCACATCATTAAACTTGGCTGTACATAGGTACACCTTTTGTTTCATTTTCCAAAATAACCAATAATAATATGGCTATTTAGTCGCGCCTGCGCGCGGCGCTTATTGCAGTTTTCTAATACACAGAAATGTTAAAAGTTAAAACATTACCTATATTTCGCGGTATAAACCTCTGTGTCGTTGCCCAAAATAATGTCTCTTTTTTAGTTATGCATAGAAATGTTACCTACTCATTAAATTTGGCTGTATAAAACTTTGTATCATTGCCCAAAATCATGTCTCTATTTTTTAAAATATTGCACATAGAAGATATCTTGAATTACATAGCTTGGCTGTATAAACCTTTGGGTCGTTGCCCAAAATACTTAATGTTATTTTTTTAAATCTATTTGGTGAAAAAACGCGAGAACAGGAAAATTAAAAAAAAAATTGGCGCTCAAATTTTGAAACGAACAGAAGGGGCTTCTTGGCGGGAAAGTGAAGAGTAATGTCTGCAATTTTGTTTTATTTTCTAAAATTTGTGTTAATTCGAACAATAATGTGAAATAATGGTGGATTATTAACCGTTAAGTGTTCGTGAGTGTGCATGAGTGTTGGCAAATGAAACAAAATATTGCAACGGCACTTTTCAAATTCTCTCAAGAATTCCGCGTGAGGACTTAGTAAAGCCCCACATCTTTACTAAGATACTCGAGGGGTTGGGGGGTATATCATTCTCACTTCTCATTTCTATTATCATTCATCATCATTTATGGAAATATTGTTTATTTATGTATTACTTGTACGAAAAATTACTTTGACACTGGCTAAATGTGCTAATCGCACGAAGCCATCAATTAAAAGAAAAAAAAAAAAAAAAAACGAACAGAAGGAAATTTTGATATTTTGCAATGCATTAAGTACCTATTTTTATTTTGTTAATAATTTTCAAATTATATTAATTATTCATTGTGTAAAAGTATTTTAAAACATTTTATGCAGGTACGTTAAATATTTCAGTACTTAGTAAGCTTAAATAGATACCTACATAAAAATTAAACTGTACAGTCTACAGCCTTTAGCTCTCGCGGACGAAGTCGCGGGCAACAGCTAGTATAAAATATATTTCGTCTCAGAATAATAACTCAAGCTAATACCTATTAGTTATTGTTCTAAATATTTTGTTCAATAAAGTTTCATCATTATCTCCTTAGAGATTATCTCAGTCAAAATACGTAAGTTTAGATATGCTTAAATAAAATTTATTTATCTGTAATAATAAGAGAAGACGAAGAACGTTACGTAATGTCAAATGTCAGTTTTCAAAAGCGTCAAAATCGTATAGATTTTGTGAATCAAAAGCATAATTATTGATAAAATTAAAATAATTGACTAATATACAAGTATATAGAGTTAAACCTTGGAACTAGCCCACATTAGAACATTGCTAACATAAATATTTAATTATAAATGGGTTTCTTTGATTTTTTACCACAAGTGGAAAAATGTTGTGGTTGTATTAGTCTTAAAGTTGGTAGTATTATAATAGCACTTATGTCATTGGTAAGTACCTACAATGCCATCAAAAACAAACATGTAAACAAAAACAGTCTCGCAACTCAGTTCTTTTACCGTAAATAGTTGTGAGATCCATGTAATACCAAGTCGATTAATTTATCGAATTAAACGATTCAAGTCACTCAGGATTCCTGAGGATGCCCCGTGGAGGGGCGAAACACGTGTAGGGTTATCGGTGTTGGTGTGCATTTTCGTTTGCACCCATTGTTTCTCCTGCATGTGCAAACTTTCTGCGGGCGGGAGGGCGGTGCGTGCGTACTGCATCCAAGCTGTATAAACGAGTGAGTTAGCGGAATTAACACTACATATTATATTTAATACATTTTTTTGTACTATGGATTTCCGCAAAGTAACGCCTGATTCCATTAATTATCGATTAATTTATTCAGTAGGGACTTAAGGGACCTTCTGTCTTAAGTTATTCTTATTACGTAATTATCTAATCTAACAACATCTTAAAGTGACCATATCAATATTAAAGTGACCATATTATATTAAATTAGATTGTTTAGTGCGATTGCCAAGCCAATCTATTTATTTAAAACATAAAAGATTTTTAATATTGATATGGTCACTTTAAGATATTGTTAGATTAGCTAATACGTAATAACTTAAGACAGAAGGGCCCTTAGGTAGGGCCTGAATAAATTTTAACCGACTTGGTATTAGTACTGGATCTCACAACTTTTTACGGTAGAATAACTGAGTTGCGAGACTTGGTATTTTTACAAGTCTGTTTTTGAAGGCATCTCATTTCTTTTTGTAAATAGTTTTACTTTTTTCTTTTCCGGTACCATCTAGGTACTTATCTACACCTATTATTTAATTATATTATACATATTACAGGTATACTGATTCATTAACTGCAAATGTAACTTTGTGATCCTATATATTTATATGGGATTACAAAGTTATTTATGCAGTTAGTGTATTAAGAAAACGACCGATATTGCAAAATATTTTAGGTTTTCCTTGATTTATACCGTGATTTGAAATATGCCGTGTTTATACAATGCCTGCTTGGTTACTGAAAATTCAGGCATCTAAATCCACAACAAAGTTATAGGGGGTCGAAAAAGGCCTGAACTATGTCGAGAAAAGGATGGTAGAGCCGTGCCGTTTTTTGCTCGACTTGGCGGGGGCACCGCCGCGCCCTGCCCCCAGATAATGTTGACACACAGTATTATTACAGGATACTAATAATATACCAGTCACTGTAGTAACAATGATTACTTAGCACTTATAATATTTCGTTGTAAAATGGTCTCTGGTAAAAGAGGTCCAAATAAAAAACTTACTAAACTAAAGTATTATTCTCATGACAGCTGCAGACTGCAAACTGTAACAGCAGATCCCAACTGAAATTCATTTCGGGCGGGGCACGGGCAAGAAATTTATTTATTTGTGTTGGCACCCTCTTCTATCCGTTAGGTTACACGAGAAATGCCAGAAATCCCTGCGCAAGCAAAACTAGCACAGGGGACCTAAAGAGGTTCCTCAGGCCGTGTGAAACCACGCACTAGTTCGTGTTCCCGTGTCCTACTAACTAGATTCTCCGAGGGGTCGGATCAGATTTTTTTTTTAATGCTATCACCTCCGACGTAATCAGAGCCTATTTTTAATCTATGTTTCTCTTTCATACCAGTTCTCGCTTATATGCCTCTCGTACTTTCATTCTTCATACTACTCTTTCATACTTCATCTTTTATACTGTTGCGGGTGGGACTCCCGTCTATGTTCTATAAGGCTTCCATCTAAACTAATCTATCCTATCCATATTTTATCTTATTTTTTATTAACTCATTTGGGAGCAAAAAAGGGGTACGCAGTTTTTATTTCTTTCACTTCTTGTCTTATACACTTTCTTTTCTTATTTTAAACATCTTATACACTATACTTCTTATTATTAGGCCTTTGTCCAGCAGTGAACGTCTTTTGGCTGAGATGATGATGATGATGATACACTATACAATTTACTATTTTCATACATATTTCTTAACGATATGTTATTACATAACAAGAGAAAACTTATCAGTTACTACTTTTCGCTTAAGGCGCTATAATCATAATTATAGGCTAAACAAAAAAAAAAACTTAGTTACTAATCCTTATTTCTATTACATACTGTTTTGCAAATTTTTGTACAATACTCCACAAAGTCTCTTGTTTTGTACTTACACTAAATTATTTCGTGCAGGTTGTCTAATTTTAGTGTTAACCCGACTTTTTGTTGTAGGTTAAATCTCTGCGTATTAGTGGAGGGGCAGTCTAGGAGGAGGTGGGGAACGGTCTCTTCGACCTCGGGGTCGCAGATGCATGAAGGGCTCGCCCTGCACTTGAAGCGGTTCAAGTATTGGGCGAACCCTCCATGTCCGGTGAGGATCTGCGTCAACGGACCTCTCGGCTGCAGCTTCCTTACTACCTTGTGCGCCGATCTGAGGTCCGGAAAGAACAACTTTGTGACGGAGGCGGTCTGCCTTTCGCGGAAGCGTTGGTCCCAGCTTTCTAACGTTTTGTCTCGCAGGAGCCTCTTGATATATGAGACTGGGCATGCATCGTAATCAGGCTTCTTCTTCAACCTCAGTGCGGCCGTCTTGGCCAGTTCGTCGGCCCGCTCATTGCCCGGAAGTCCCACGTGCGCTTTGATCCAGAACAAAGATACAGCTTTGTTCTGGGTGAAGGCCCCTCGCAAGTTCTTCCGTGCTTCCACAGCCAGGGGGTGGAGAGAGCGATGGTTGGCGTTCGTCTCCAGCGCTGCCCTCGAATCGCTGTACACGCCATAACTCGTCTCCTTTCCCCGCGCAATCACTTCCGTGGCTTTGCATATAGCTAGAAGTTCCGCCTGGTAGACTGTGCAGTACGCGGACAGACTTAGCTTTAAGGAACGGGTCTCGGTCTCACCTTTCCATATGGAAAGTGCTGCCCCGACCTTCCCCTCAAGCTTGCTGCCGTCGGTGAAGATTTGCACCTCATGCACATTGTACCTGTCCACAAGGTTTTGGTCTTCCAGGCACACGAACTCCAGACCCATATGCGCCGCCGGATGTGGAGCGCCGACGAAGTCCACCGCACTCTCGGTCTCTCTGCCTCCCAGTTCTTCCAGTGATGACCCTCTCTTTGCCTCATACAGAGCGGCTGCTTCTGCAATCCTGAGGTCGAGAGGCAGTATCCCTGCAAGTACCAGTGCCGAGTGTAGGGAGACTGTGTGTTAGGCTCCGCAGAGCTTTTGCGCGAAACCCCTCTAGATCGTGTTGAGCCGCTTCTTAACACCGAGTTTGTTCGCCGCCGGAGTCCATGCCGCCGCTGCGTACAAAATGACCGGTTCTACCGCCGCGGTATAAATGGACCTATCTCGGGGTCCAGGCCCCAACTAACCTTCGCCGCCTTAGATAACTGTTTATATATATCTACTACCTTCCGGCACTGATTGGCGATGTGTGTATTGAAGGTTAGATTTTTGTCGATAGTGAGGCCCAGGATCTTCACCTCTTTCGACATGCCAATGTCGATCCCCCCCATGCTCAGCCGCGGCGTGTCGTGCTTCAACTTGCGCGTTATCAGCATAGCACATGTCTTGTGCGGCACGAACTTCAGTTTATTGCAGACACCCCACTGCTGGACATAGGCGAGAGCGGCATTGGCCTGTCGCTGTATGTCACTGGCCCTATCCTCGTGGAAGATCATCACCACGTCGTCCGCGAATGCTTGGACGTAATCCCTCCTCTCATGCAACCCCTTCAGTAGCGGATCGAGAAGCAGGTTCCAGAGGATTGGACCACCGATTGACCCTTGCACGCATCCTTTGTTGGTGCTTCGCGTGCTTACCTCCCCAGCGTATCTTAATGTGACTTTTCTGCAGCTGAGATAGCTGTCGAGTAGCCTCCTGATGTTGACCGGACACTGTTCCTCAGCCATACGGATTCTGATTGCTGGCCACCACGCGCTGTCGAAGGCCCCCTCTATATCCAATGACACTAGGGTAACGAGCTTCTTCAGCTTAACCATACCTCTGATGTGGTGTATTAGATGATAGAGGGCGTCCTTGGTGCTCCTCTGGGGCATGAATCCGTACTGGCGAGTACTAATCCTCGGTACAAGATGGTATTTAATCCGTGCTACCGACATCTTCTCTAGAACCTTGCCCAGTACCGGCAGTAGCCCGATGGGTCGGTACGCCTTGGGTCCTGTGTAGTCATCCTTGCCCTGTTTTCTGAGTACCACTACTGTGGTCTCTTTCCAGGTGTCCGGGAAATGTCCTAATTCTAGGCATTTGTTGAATAGGGCAAGCTACTCTTCGATGTTGTGCTCCAAGGCTCGGCTGCAGATGTCTGCCGTGAAGCCATCCGCTCCCGGGGCCTTCTTTGGGTTGAAACTCCCCATCGCGGTCTTTAGCTCAAGCGAGGTGAACGGCGGATCCAGATGCTCATCATCTGTCCGATCGTTTACTCTCTCTGCCGTTTGTCTGACCCGGCGATGGTCTGCGTTATCATCACTTTCCAGGTCCTCTGGGTAGAAAGTCTCGGCCAGTAAGTTCGCTGATTCTTGGGGTGTTAAGTTTTTACCTTCTTCGGTTTTTAGGGCCAAGTCTTCCTGTCTCCTGGCGGTCGTCTTTAGAACGCGGTAGATCCCCTCCCATACCCCTTCTCTGTCCTGCTACTCGCAGAACTCTTTCCAGCTCGCTATACGGCCATTCTTGGCGTGGCGGTCGGATCAGATTGGCAGCGGAACAACCTGAAGGCACCTCTAAAGGCTATGACCTCGGCTCGGGTTGACCGGGTCCTGACTCCTGGGTGTACAGGGGAATAACTACGTCAGATCATAACGCCACATTAGAAACCGCAAAAGAGCTTCTTCTTCATCAGACTAGTGTGTCGAGAGGATGAACATATCAAGATAGGTATAGCCTGGCTGTCAAGCTCATTGTACGAAGCGCATAACTAGCAGTTTCCACTGCTTGGGCCGTTAACACAAGTCGACCGCCCAATGTGATTACGTAATTGACGTAGGTGACCATACATTTCATGATATAACATCCAGTTGTCGGCAGGTCGGCACTAGAGGTTTTTCTTCTTGCAGTTTGCAGTTGCTGTATGCAGTCTGTAGCCGCCCCGTCAGAAGAATATCTTATGTTTTCATATTTTTTTACGAAACAGAAAGCCAAGTGGACCATTCAATTTACCAACGGCGAGATATACTCCGGTATCCCGTCATTGGTGAATGAAATGGTCCGAAGTATCATTATAAAGCATCGTATAGCAACCTAAAACTGTCGATTTTTTTAGTACAATACTTTAACTTAAATAGGGGAGCCTATATTGCCCCACCTTGATTTCTCTCAAACTAAATGTTATTTTACCAAAAAACCTACTAGGTAGTGCAATATACGGAACTCTCCCCTACCTATGTTTATGTTTATTTTTTATGTTTATGTCTTTGTTGATGTCCTATGTTTATGATTGTCTTTTTTTTTTAGTTTTTTTTCGCAAATGCAGCAGCAGGTTACAACTCATGTGGGGATGCGGATATCGGAGAAAACTTGAAAACTGTGCGACCTATTCTTTTAGTTTTGCAAATCTTGCTTGCTATAATTGTCATCATATTTTTGATTGGAATGTGCTGTGTAAGTTGATTCTTTATGACTTAGTATGAACAACTATATGAACGTCGCAAAGCAGTACTATTTTTAGACACAATACATATGCTGTTCTAGTGTTCTCGCGTCTATAATGGAATTGGTAAAAATGGTAACGTGTAACCGTATACAGATTCAGGTGCAGATCGAGACAAAAGTACTTACAGGACGGAATTTTAACGTTTAATGTTAATAAATTATGCTAATAAGGACTCAATTGTATTAACTTAATTAACAATTGGAACTTCTAAATGCAAAAAACTATGTTCATTCGAAGTAATTTTCACTTTTAAAATGTTTTTCATCTATATTCATCCCGTTTATCAGGTAGTTATGCAACCGAAAAAGTGGCTTCGAGTTTTTAATAACAGTTAACAAACAATTTAAGTTGTTATTGGAAAAAAATATTAAATTTTTTAAAATACATTTATTGAAGACTAGCTGACCTGCGGACTTCGTACCGCTTTCACAGTTTCCATGACAACAAAACAAACACATCATTTTGTATTGGAAAATTAAATTGTCGTTTTTAGTATTTTCCGTTACTTATTAATTATGTTTCTCAGTTTAAACCTTCCCTGAACTTCCACAAATATTTTAAAATCAAAACAAACCAAATCGGTCCAGCCATTCTTGAAACGAACAGCAATTGATTTTTATATCATACTAGCTGACACGGCGGACTTCGTACCACTTTGACAGTTTCTATGACAACAAAACAAACAAATCGTGACACATTTTGTATTAGAAAATTAAATTGTGGTTTTTAGTATTTTCAGCAATTGATTTTTATTTAAATACCGATATTTTGACGCTTCACAGGTGGCATTTTCTTTAGCACTACGATAAACTTTCAAACACACGAAACACCGATATTACTTTTGCAAAAGAAGCGTACCTACCTAATTCTATTTGATTGATATTAAGTTAAGACGTACCATACCATGTCATAGGACGTTTTGTCCGTTTGAAGTTGTCAAATGCTGGCTGAAGTACTGTACGTCATTCTGTCACATTCACTCACTCACTTTTCATATCATAATATTTAAAAAATCATATATACTAGAAAAAAATATTTTTTTTTCTTTTATTTTACTTCTTTACAAACCTTGTCCTGACAATAACAAACACAAAAAAAAGAATTATGCAATTTGGTGCAGTCGATCGGAAGTTATGCGCGTACATACATTTCAGTGATTCATTTTTATTTATATAGAATATATAGATGTATCTCATTGTTAAAACCTTCCCTGAACTTCCACAAATATTTCAAAATAAAAATTAGCCAAATCGGTCCAGCCATTCTCGAGTTTAAGCGACTCAAACGAACAGCTATTGATTTTTATATATACAGGGTGTCCCAGGTAACCTGTGCAACTGTGTTGCAGTGCGGTTGCAGTGTGGTGCTATCCCCTTTAAAGTTATGTCTCGATCCGTCCTTGCATTACTATTCTTTTCATTTACCCGGTAGGTGCTTGTATGCAACGGACCAGTGGTTTCGGCCGAGTCTCCTAATTCTGGGCCAGTACCTGTCAATGCCTTAAGTTTATATCAACCAATCAGCGCTTACAGAACCACCACACAACATACTCTACCACAGAACCTTATGACTAAAATATTCAATATTATCCTAACATCGTCGTCGTGGTTTTTGCAAATCATATAAAAATAGGTCGAATGATTACGAAATTTATTGTTATATTCCAATCATCCGGATTTTGCAATCGTATCGCAAACATTATTTATTATTTATTAATTATCCTGCGACATGTATAACCTGGATGCGAGCAGCACATAACCGGTCGTTGGGGAGATCCTTGGGGGAGGCCTATGTCCAGCAGTGGATGTCTTTTGCCTGAGATGATGTATTTAACCATAATTCCAAGTGTTTTTGTCTAACAAATGTTTAGCTGTCACTCTACAATTTTTTAATAATTTAACTTATAATTAGAATTAGAATTTTATGATATTTAGTATTAAGCAATTTTGATATGAATATTCTTCCTTTGCCTATTTCATATTATCATACGATTAAATTAAATTAATACAAAATTTTCCAATTTTGTTGATATTTTTAAACTTACAGCCGTATTCGAATTATCTTTTATTTTGTTACAGACAATATCAAAGAGCTCAATATTGATGTTGTGGGGACTTTTCATTAGTATAATTATTGGCGCGATATTGGCAATAATAAACATTATACTAAGCTTTATTCACCGGTCCTGCCCAGTTCCTTATGTTGAAATAATATCACTCGTTTTGAGCGTACTACGTAAGTTATTATTTTAAATAGATAAGATAACCTCATCTAACTCCGTGACAAAGACATTTGAGTAATAAAATACCAATAAATTATTTATCGGTTTTATTAAGACTTGGCGAAAGTTTTAATCAGTCTCTTGTAAGTAACATAGGCCCAAATAATCTCAGCCTTTTAATCTACTTTAAGAGCTATAACCATTTTACTACTGTAACTCTTAACTTGGCTAATTCCGCGGTGACCTCGTTATGTCCTTGATAGCCACTAATGTAATTCCGGTATAACGGATTAAGGCAAAAAGGAATAATGAAAAATCAGAAAAATTACATTATCTTTTATTTAATGTAGATTGTAGACAATGGAATGTTATACTCCTTAGAACATCTGTATAATGTCATTGTCGAATTCAAGACATTGTCAACATCGTTTTTGAGGTCTGACTGTACTTTCTGTTTTTCTTATCCATGATGTCCATGATGTCTAAAAACAAACAAAAAAAATAAAAGAAAAAAACACAACATTTTAGATCTACAATTTATTCTCGTAACGCAAAGCGATAAAAAAATATTGCAGGGTTTAGTAAAACAGCTCACGGTTTTGCGTGCATTTTGCGTGAAATGAAAAAAAAGGTCTCACCTAATTGCGTGATAAAAAAATAAAATATAACCTAAAAGTTATAGTTCATAAACTATAAGAAAAGATTTTGATACCTAAAATTACATTAATGTTGTTAATGAACTCAAACTTCGGTCGAGTTATCGGTCACAACTACAGTTGTTTGTATTTAACTACCTTAATTCTGATATAGCATAGAAACCACATAATCGCTAAAACACAATTTTTTTTTGTCGAACTTAATAACCTCTCACGTTTAAACAACACATATATTTTTACTGTCACATAACGGGAATATTACATAGATAACATTGTATCAAAAAGATGCAGAGAAATTACTTAAATACTTACATAGTTATCGCCAAGTTTGTCACCCATTCACTGATACTGCCGAAACTGGCGGAGTTCGCGCGCAAACTGACAATACCGTTGATTGGTGCTATCTCTCTCACTCGAGCAAACCAAAATTTTGCAGACGAATTTAGACTTTATTACCGAAGACTAAAGTTGTATTTAACTTCCTGGATTACACTTTCAAAACTCTGTAACATACCACAAACTAAATATCACGGAATAATGTGAGTCACTGAATTAGATGAGTTTACATAATTTTATAGCTGCAACTAAAAGATATGTTAATTAGTAAAAAGTTAACCATATCTTATCTTGTTTTGTCTGATATCTCCTTATATATAATGAGATAAAACAATATATAATTCTATTTATACAACTTGTGATTACGTCACATGTTGTGTATATAGATTTATTTTAACATATTCAAATTTGTTTATTATTGAATTTTTACTTTTTATTTTCAAGTGATAATTGCTGCACTTAAGCTGCTTTATAAATTTTATAAATATTTGTTTATTATTATTAATACAACGTGATATTTTTTTCAGTATGGTTTTATTTTCTCGCAGTTATAAATAGCTATAAAAACGAACAACAGGACTAACAGAACGAACGACATTGACTGAAGTTATCAATGATTATGAAGATTTATGTATACGATATATCTTTATCAATAAAGAATAACGATTGCAAAATTTGGTTTATTGTTTTTTTGTTTATATTTTGCTATAGTGTCTCTTTATGGAATCTATATATTAATACGTGAAGCACAGACGTGAAGCGAAATCTTTGACTTTTGACGTTTCTAACTGCATCGGTTCACTAAAGAATATACATTTTACATAAGCAATTACCTTTGCTTCACTATGAGCGTTAACTCGTTTATAAATGAAAAATGAAAAAATGAAAAATGCTTTATTACTTCCAGAATAACTTGACTATATTTACAATACAGTAGTACTCAATCTTAACAATATTTTTTTATTACGTCTAAAACTTATCTAAAAAGGAACAGGGGATCCCAAACTAGGCATTGTCTGTTTCTTGGGCAACCAAAAATATTTATTAGGTAGCAGAATTGCTGTATTAAATTCATGAAAATGAATGAAATGAAATATTCAGTAAAAAAGCCAACTTATTAATGAAACTAAAATTATTAATAGTGGTGTGCAAACAGTGTGGAAAACGTAGATATTATGTATCTGTAATGTGAGCCAGAAACAATGTCGTCATCATGTTTTATAGAAAAAAATCAAAATGGTAAGATTGATTCTGTTGCCTGTCAAGTGTGTGTAATCAAGCAATTAATGTAGTCTTTGCCTGCTGCAATGTAGACAGCTTTATGTCACAGAATTTCAGGATATGATTTGATATTGCTGGAAATGCATAAACCGAAAATCTTTTTGCAAAACTAGTTTTCACCTTAGGAGTTGGAACTCTAAAAACACGTTTTTTAAAGTAAAATAGAATAGAATTAGAATAGAACAATTTATTGTACACATAAAACATATACATGACAAAGAATTTAAAATTAAAATTGGAGTCGTACAGTCGGCGGCAGATCAACCTACCCAAATCTGTTAAATTTCTCGAATGAATATTGATCCTTATTACCAAACAATAAAGTTTAAAATTGATTGTAGAAATTTGACAGTTTTGGGTAGGTTGATCTGCCGCCGTGTGTACAAAGGGCGGCCTTATCACTAACAGCGATAACTTCCAGGCAACCTAGGGATGGAGAGGATTGATAATAAATAAAAATGGAGGCGTTGAAAAGTGTACATACCTTATTATTACTTAAATATAAATACACATACATACACACATACATTATACATACATACATTAAACCATATAAATGTAGAACATATATACCTACATTAAAAAACAAAAAATAAATAGTGGATTAGCAGTAGAATTACAATGACAGATAGTGAGTGATCTTTGACGAGTTTCTTAAAACTTGTCAGAGTCTTCGCACGTCTTACAGGCACAGGTAAAGCATTCCACAGGCGAGCAGCATGGACCATAAAAGATTTGTCATAGAATCCTGTTGAATGCAGTGGAAATTGCAAACTCAAGTTCTCCGATGATCTCAAGAAGCAGGAATGGGAGTCGTGCAAAAATTGGAAACGATCTTTAAGATAAAAAGGGGTGGTAGGGTTAAATAATATATTGTAAAGTAAGCAAACAATATGAGCATTCCGGCGAAGACGAATTGGCAACCACTTGAGCTTAGTACGACATTCGGAGACGTGGTCATATTTGCGCAAACCAAATATAAACCTAATACAAAAGTTTTGAAGGCGCTCAAGCTTAGTTGATCCTCCCTAAGGTCTAGATAGCTGACATCGGCGTAATCAAGGATAGGTAAAAGAAATAGGGTAATCTTTACTTTCGAGGATGTTTTTATGTAAACTTAGACACGCTTTAGCAATGTACAGCTGCCGGACTCGTAGAACCTCGTAGAACTTGTAGAAACAATGACTAATACGGGTGTTAGTCATTGATTTGATTGGGTTTATCTGAGTCAATTTCAATTTAGAAAATTTATTTATTTATTTATTGTGACAAAAACGACATAAATCAATAACATTTATCACACAATTATACAATTCGAAATTAAATTAATTATTATAAAATGATATCAGAATATACATTATTAAAAATTAATTTATTATACATTAATTAAATTATACTTACAATTATACATAACAATAAGTACATCATTCTCCACTCTTATCGTCAGAGTTACAAACATTACTCCATTGGGTTTTTTTTTTTGTAATATTAGAAGGAGGCAAACGAGCAGGCGGGTCACCTGATGGAAAGCAATCACCGCCGCCCATGGACACCCGCAAAACCAGAGGAATCACAGATGCGTTGCCGGCCTTTAAGGAAGGAATAGGCTCGTTTCTTGAAGATTCCTAAGTCATATTGGTCCGGAAATACCGCCGCTGAGAGCTGGTTCCACAGCACTGTAGTTCTTGGTAAAAAATTACGTGAGAAACGCACAGTAGTAGATCGCCATCCATCAAGATGGTGTGGATGGAAAGACAGTCGATTGCGTGTAGTGCGGTGAAGGAAATCAGCGGCAGGGATCAAACCGAACAATTCCTCAGAGCACTCCCCATGATAAAGGCGATAAAATATACAGAGAGATGCAACGTCTCTCCGAAGGGCCAGTGGATCGAGCCGACCAGAGGTTACCACGTCGCCGACAACTCGAGCAGCTCTGCGTTGAATGCGGTCAAATGGGAGGAGTTGGTACTGGGGCGCTCCAGCCCAAAGATGGGAACAGTATTCCATATGAGGCCTGACCTGTGCTTTGTAAAGCTGTAAGCGATGGGTCGGCGTGAAATACTGTCCCGCTCTATTGAGCACACCCAGCTTTTTCGAAGCTAATTTAGCTTTACCTTTCAAATGACCGCGAAATTGAACGTCACTCGAAATATCGACGCCCAGGGTTCCAATGGTCGGTTTGGTATCAAGGGGAGCTCCTTCAAAGTTTAGAGATACGACGAAAAGTTGGAGTGAATTCCCCTGATGTTGCAGAAGTCCACGCGAAGCGTAGGAGGGGGTGCCGAATGTCTTGCCTTACTCCTGCCTGCAGCATGTGCTGATACGAGCGGACTTTTGCCCTCCCCAGAATACGTAGGGCAGCCTGAGCGTGGACGCTCAGGGGGGGATTCTCCTACACTGGAGGTGTAGGTACCCCCCTGGGGTAAATCTAAATTTAAGTTCGCTGCCATATCAATTGTGTGTGTGTGGGGGGGGGGGGGGATAGAGCCTCCGGAACTATCACTGACCGGACGAAACACAACAGCAACGAGTGCTATTATTTCACGCCGGTATTTAGTGAGAGGGTGGTATTACGCCGGGCGAGCCGGCCCAATGCGTGCTACAACGCAGCGTGGCTCTACCACTCAGTCAGTGTCACTCATTTAGCACCACCCAGGGGTCATGTGTAGGGTCTCGAGGGTAAACCTACGGACGCCAGTGACCTTAACTTCCACAAACTCCCGTGGTCCCACAAACTTTCAGAATAACTCAGTAATGCCTGTTTAATAGTTGACCAATTGTCAAATGAGAAATCAAGATCAGCATTGGCATCACGGAGCGCATTGAGATGGCACAGAGATCGAACCAAAGGAGAGTTCGCACGCGATACGGTACGGCCTTGACTGACTTGAAAAAGATTATATTGCCGAGGAGGACCGCGCCGGCGTGCCGGAGGAGGAGGCTCAGGACTGTCAGGAACGAACAGGATGCACAATAGGTTGTGCAAGAGGATACAATCAATTGATCCTCTTAATGTTTTAAGGCAGATGCTAAGCTGGTCAAAAATTCTTCTCACCTCTAAAGAGTTGAAGCCTTGGTGCCCGAGTAAAAACTTGGTCGGGTATCGAAACGGGTAATAACCATAGGCTTTTTTGTAAAGAGCTCTTAGGAAAGCCTTTTGAACTTTTTCAAGCATACGTGCGTAGGTTACCTGGTGCGGATTCCAGACACACGCGCTTGATTTGAGTTTGCTCCTAATCAAAGAGTTGTATAAGGTTTTAAGAACTTGTGGATTTTGAAAATCTTTGGCATTTCGCAAAACGAAGCCTAGACGACGATAACACTCTTTGGCGAGAGAAGATATGTGATCGTGGAAAGTCAAGCTACGATCGAACATTATACCTAAATCTTTTATACAATTGACTCTATTGAGAGATACGGCATTCATATTATAATTATAATTAATTGGGTTTTTTTGACGATCAAAAGTCATTACATTACATTTATTATTATTAAATTGCATTTTATATATCAAACTCCATTCGTATATACTATTAATGTCATTTTGTAAACTAAGGCCTTTACCGTCTCTCGCTCTCTTTAGGTTGTGTGCCGGAATCTTGGAGAGAAGCTAATGTGCAACCGGTCCCCAAAAAAGGAGATCGGTCAGATCCATAGAATTACCGCCCCATAGCCGTAACTTCAGTTTTGTGCAAAGTAATGGAGCGCATTTTAAATAAACAACTTGTCCACTACCTAGAAGAACACTCCATAATTCACGATCGCCAATACGGGTTTCGGCCGAAACGGTTAACGGGTGATCTTCTAGCGTACGTTGCACATCTTTGGGGTGAGGCTATTGACAAGCGTGGTGAGTCGGTGGCTGTTAGCCTTGACATAGCCAAGGCTTTTGATCGGATCTGGCACAAAGCTCTTCTCTCCAAGCTCCCGGCATACGGTCTGCCTACTCAGTTCTGCAACTGGGTCGCTGGCTTCCTGCATGAGCGCAGAATCCGTGTTATATCTGATGGATGCGCTTCGCGGCTCATGTCAGTGAACGCTGGTGTCCCTCAGGGGTCCGTTCTATCCCCCACGCTGTTCCTTTTGCATATCAATGATATGCTTCCACTTGGAAATATTCATTGCTATGCAGATGATAGTACAAAAAAGTCACCATTCCTTCCCCTTCCAACTCTTCGGGGTACATCTCTACGCCTGCAGAGCAGTATCAACATGCTCGGTATGACGATACGCTGCGATCTGAACCAAAGGGACTACATCGAAGCCGTGATCAAAACAGTCTCACGAAAACTCGGAATTCTGAACAGAGTGCGGCGATTCTTTACGCCGGACCAGTTGTGCCTTTTGTACAAGACACAGGTACGGTCTTGCGTGGAGTATTGCTCGCACATCTGGGACGGTTCCGCTAAGTACCTTCTCGATGCCTTGGACAGATTGCAGCGTCGCGCTGAACGCATTATCGGCAATGCAGAAGTGGTAAATACTCTCGAATCTCTGCAATTGCGTAGAGATGTTGCGTCACTCAGCGTGTTTTACCGCTTATACCATGGCGGGTGCTCTGAAGAGCTCTTTGACCTCATCCCACCTTCTCCTTTTCTTCATAGGAGTACACGTGCTGCTCTTCGGAGTCACCGATTCACTGTCTCAAATATCCCATCGCGCACAAAGAAATTTGGTGACTCGTTTCTTTGTCGCACCTCCAAAAGATGGAATAGTCTACCAGCACACGTTTTCCCTCCTTCCTATGATATGGGGTCCTTCAAGAGAGGCGTGAAGAAGCACCTTGTGGGCCGGCAGAGTGAAGTTAACTGATGCTACGTTTGTTTCCACGCTGTACCAGTTAAAAAAAAATAAAAAAATAAGGCAATCTCTGTTAGATTTGATTTCAAAGAAAAGCTGATTTTTTTTTGAATTTTTTTCTGAGCTCTATTTTTGGTTCATTCGTTTCGAGTGATTTTCGTTCGACATTTTCATTTTCCGCATTTTTGAATCGCTCGACCGCAACGAGTCCCCTCACCCACTCGTAGCAGTCGAGCGATACCAAGCGATTGATAGAATAATTGTCAAATTAATGCGTTGTGTCAACATTTTAAACTGCCAAACGTAAATACAATTTCGTTCTGAGAAAAATAGTTACTACTATTTTGAAAACCACTTGAAAATGAATCTAAAAAACTATTTAGTGCACCCGTGAGTGCACCATAGTTATTTAAGCAGTGGAGAAGAAGATAGTGAAGGGAACGAAGAAGACCCTAGTACCACTGGAGAAAGAAGCAACCCGTTTGCGATTTCTAATTTTCAATTCAAATCAAATTATAGATTGACAAAGGAGCTCGCCAAACAATTAATAGAAACTCTTAGGCCTTTCATAGTCCCGAGCAGACGATTATCTGATTTGCCTATCGAAATTAAGGTTAGTCCTTTTCTTACATATGTTGTTGATTATTGTCACACACATAGTTGATCTACAAAAAACCTAAAACCAAAAATGTAATTTACAGGTACTCACAGCGTAAATTTTTTTTTGCCAAAGGCTCATACCAAAGCTCTATCGGAAACCATATAAATTCGAGAATTGCTCAGGGTACTGTTTCAAAATGTATCACTGAAGTTGTGGAAGCCTTGAACCATCCTTCTGTTTTTGGGCAATGGGTTAAATTTTCAAGAAATATTTCAGAATTGATGGCAATATCTCAGAGGTAAGGATCATTTTTTATTAAGAGAATAATAGTCGTATAATATATTTTACAATTTAATTATGTGACAGCTTCATATAAGATCATAAAAAGAATTGATATCTACATTTTCCTCTTTTTCCTATTTCTCCATAGTCAGCTGCCAGTTGTCTCGACTCATGTCACATCATGTGTAAACTCCTTTTAACACTCCGCCTCACGAGATGCAACTATATTCATGACAGTCCTTAACTTCATGAACTTTGGAGCTGGTAATGCCTTTGTCAAAAGGTCTGCTTCCATGTCCTCTGTTGGACGGTATTTGACATCTATGTGCCCATCTTTCACAGCATCTCTAATGAAGTGTTCCCTGATACTGATATGCTTCGACTTTGTGCTTATGATTGGGTTCTTGACCAGTTTTTGAGCAGCTTGATTATCATTGTATATATCAATTATGCCTGTCTCAATATTCAATTCCTTTAACAGGTTCTTCTGGTATATAGCTTCTTTAGATGCCTCTGTAAGAGCCATGTACTCTGCTTCAGCAGTACTTAGTGCAACAGTTCTTTGTTTTTTCGCTTCCCAACTTATTGGTGTTCCACCATAGGTAAATATATATCCGGTGACTGATCGACGATCAATGGTGCATGATGCCCAATCTGCGTCGGCAGTTCCTTCAAGTTTCATATTTCCTTTGACGTAAGTTAGTCCCAAGTCCTTAGTTCCTTGTAGGTATCGCAGAACCCTTTTTGCTGCTTTGAAATGTTCAGATGTGTAGCAATTATCAAATTGGCTCAAGTGACTTACTGCAAACATTATATCAGGACGTGTGGCAACTGCTAGGTACATAAGAGAACCTATAAGATTTTGATATGGTATGTCCTTTTCTTTCACAGGACTTGTTCCTTTTGCCAACTTCAGTCCTATCTCCATAGGAGTCGATGCTGGTTTGTAATTATTGCATCCAAATTTTTCTAAGACTGTCTCGATGTATTTCTTTTGTTTCAGGACCATTCGATTTGCCTTTCTTTTAAATGTTATCCCAAGGCAGTAATTTAGTTCTCCCAAGTCACGCATTTCAAACTTTTTCAAAAGTAATTTCTTTATTTTATTAATCTTTTCTTGTGATTTACATGCGATAATTATGTCATCAACATATATGCTAATAATAATCTCATCTCCGCCTTTCGCATATATGTACATGCATGGATCAACTTTAGTAGGCGTAAAACCAATGGATTTTAATTCAGCATCTAATTTCTTATACCATTGTCTTCCCGCTTGTTTTAGTCCATAAACTGCTTTGTTTAATTTGCATATTGCATTATCTTTTTCTTGGTTTAAATTTTTTAGCATTCTAGTAGCTTTTTTCTTAATATCGGTATCTTTCGTGCTTTGTATAATCTTTTCAAGATACTTTTCTAAATCTTTAGGCTTTTTCATAAAGATTTCCTCTTCGATATCACCATTTAAGAATGCTGTGCATATATCTATCTGGTTTAAATGCATGTTTTTCTGTACAGCTAGAGATACTAGTAGTCTTATTGAACTTAGTCGAGTCACAGGTGCGAACACTTCTTGGTAGTCAACACCTGGTATTTGTGAAAATCCTCGGGCTACTAATCGAGCCTTTTTGCGTTCAACATTGCCATCTGGTCCAAATTTTTCTGTTAGAATCAACTTGCTGTCAATGATATTACGACAAAATGGTTTCTTCACTATGAACCATGTCTCATTTTTTAAATGTGCTGTTATTTCAGAAAGTATTGCATCATTCCATTCTAAATTGTCTTCTTTACTCATGCACACTGTACATACATAATCTTTCGCCCAGAGTGGCGGTGCTCTAGATCTCTGAGGTCTTCCTAGAGTTGGATTGTCATTATTCTGAGCTATGTCTGAATTTGTTACTGGAATATCATCAGTAGTATTTTCATCAACTTCTGTTGCCACAGTTTCAGATGATCGGTCATTTTCAAAAAAATTATCTTCACTTTGCTCTATTTCATTTTCTTCATCATCATTAATGATATCAGATGACGATTCATTATCTTCGGCTGGTTGATACATTTCATCTCTCTCTTCTTGTTGATCAAAATTATAATTTTTGTCTTTTTTGTCAAAATGAACAATTTCAGTAAATGTTTTTTCGTTTTTGTTGTCTTTAATATCTATTTTTTCTTTTGAATAGTATAAGGTTTTCATTACTTTTACATCCCTGCTTACAATAACATTTTTTGTTTCAGGTATTAGGATTCTGTAAGCTTTGCTATTCTCTGCATATCCAAGAAATATTCCTTCGGTTGCTTTCGATGTAAACTTTCCCTTTTGTTTTTTTGTTTTTGTTTAGTGCAAATGCTTTTGATCCGAAAAGTTGTAAGTGTTGTATGGATGGTTTTCGTCCAACCCACATTTCAAATGGAGTTTTATTTTGTATGACTTTTGATGGCGTCCGGTTTAGTAGGTAATTAGCGGTGGATACAGCTTCTGCCCAATATTTTTCTGGCATGTTACCATCAAGTAATAAGCATCTTGTTCTTTCTTGTAGGCTTCTATTTTTGCGTTCAGCTGTCCCATTTTGCTGTGGTGTATATACACAGCTCAGTCTTCTACTTATACCACAGTGTTTTAAGTATCCATCAAATTCTTTATTAATATATTCCGTCCCATTATCGGTCTAAAGGAATTTTATTTCATTTTCGGTAAATCTCTCCATTTCTTCTTTATATTGTTTAAATTTATCCAACACTTCATTTTTTCTTTGAATTATACTCTTGAATATCTTGAGTACTCATCAATAAATGTTACAAAGTATTTTGCTCCACCAACAGATTCTACATTCATTGGTCCACAAACGTCAGAATGTACTATTTCAAGGAGTTGTGTAGTTCTTGAGTTGTCTTTGTTTTTAGGAAAGGGTAATCGGCTCATCTTTCCCTTGACACATACTTCGCATTCATTTAATTTTTGTTTTATATCAAACTTGAGTCCATTCATTGCTTCATCTTTTAAAGCTTGTTTCAATGTTACTTCATTTAAGTGACCAAGTTTTCTGTGCCATTCGTCAATTTCAGCATAAAATGTGGTTTCTTCTTCATAATCAAAATCATTTGTGCCCTTTTTGTTCATCAGATAATATAGACCATTCACGTTTCTTGCTGTTAGTTCAATTTTATTCGTTTTCGTATCTTTTATGGTAGCAATATTTTCTTTGAATAATACTGTCTTTCCTTTTCTGGTAATTTTCGATACGGATAATAGGTTTGTTGCAAGATTTGGTACGTATAGTGTGTCTTCTAGTTTTACATTCTTATTATCAACTGTGATTTGAACATTTCCTCTTCCTTCGATTTTGGCACTGCTGTCATGAGCTGCTAATTTGAGTAAACCATCATGTTTCTTAATTGACGAGAAATCATTTATGTTTTGACACATGTGGGATGTGCATCCACTGTCAATGCACCATCTTTTTGTTATATTTATAGGTTCCGTGCTTAGACATATGTTTTGTACGGTATTAGATCTTTCTTGTTTGTTATGGTCGTTACGGTATCTGCAATTTTGGGTTTTGTGTCCTCGTTTTTTACAGATTTGGCAATAGTTTGGTTTGTTCTTTTGAGAATAATTATTTTTCTTCAAATACATCGCATTATTATCGATTGTATTTTCTTCTGAATATTTGCGAGCTTCGGTTTCTTCCAGAATTTTTATTTTTAGCTCCTCTGGTGATGGTAGGCTATCTCGAGATTCGATCGCGATGTGAAAATTTTCGAAATTCGATGATAACGAGTACGACAGATAAAAGATCTTTATTAATTTCGACGTCCATATTTGCGAGTTTGTCAACGATATCTGTCAAATTATCTAAATGTTCTCGTAAATCATCACCTTCCTTGTATTTTGATACAATTAATTGTTTAAGGAGTGAAGCCTTTTTCGTAGGTCGCTTGCTTTCATACATACCCTCAAGTTTTTGCCATATTTCTTTAGCTGTTTCACATTTTTTGACATTTTTTATCTCTTGTGAAGAAACAATTAAAAGTAATTCTGACCTGGCAAGGAGTTCGTCTTCTTTGTATTTAGCAATGGCAACGGGATCATTCTCCGTATCGGGCGGTTTCGAAATTAAAACGTACTTCCACAAACCAGCTTTTATCATTACCGCTTGGGCTTGTATCTTCCAAGTATCATAATTGTTCCTGTTTAGTTGGTCTATACGATAGGACGTACCTGCCATTTCTTACTAATAATCACTTTTATTCACTTTATAACCATAACCTTTTATTAAGAGAATAATAGTCGTATAATATATTTTACAATTTAATTATGTGACAGCTTCATATAAGATCATAAAAAGAATTGATATCTACATTTTCCTCTTTTTCCTATTTCTCCATAGTCAGCTGCCAGTTGTCTCGACTAGTGTCACATCGTGTGTAAACTCCTTTTAACATCATTCATCATCATCATCAGCTCATTTTATGTCCCCATTGCTGGGGCACGAGCCTTCCATAGGGAAGGCCATCCATAGGGATGGATAGGGAGAACGGGCCATAAACCACCACGCGGGCCCAGTGCGGTTTTGCTGCCTTTACGTGCCTTCCGAAGCACGGAGGAGCTCGAGATGATAAAGTTTTGGTCACCCATCCAATGACCGGCCTTTGCGAAAGTTGCTTAACCTCAGCACTCGCAGACCGGGTGCGTTAACCACTGCGCCATCGAGCTCTTCAAGGATCATTGTTGACATTGAACTGATCAACGATTCAATATAATTATAATGTTTCAATTTAACTGTTACATATTGACATTATAATTCAAGTTAGATTAGGAAAGTGTAGAGCGCTTTTAATAGGCGTTTTAGTAGCGCGACTGCAGCGTTTCTAAGTCTCGCTGTAGTAGCACGTAGTAGGATATCCATACATATTTAAGTAGCGCGGCTGTAGCGCGACAGCCGCGCGACTGATTTTTTGGACATTCGGAGATAATTATAAAACTTTTGTTTATTGTGTTTTATCACTTTGAAACACTGTTGCATAATCACCATTTAGACATCGATTTTAAGTAATGGACTGCCTCTTCCGTCTTTGTATTTGACGACAATGGCGTCGAAGAAGTAAAAAAGGAACAGCAGGAACAGTTTGTATCCGTTGAAATCCATATCCAATATGGCTACAGAGGCTAATGAGCTAGTCACCCCCACGTTCAACGCGCGACTGCAGCGCGACTGCAGCGCGACTGCAGCGCGACTGAAGCGCGGCTGTTGCTGTAATGTGAAGGGATTTACTGTGACGCGCTGCAGCCGCGCGACTAAAACGCCTAATGATGATAACATTAATGATGATGGTTATCTCTTCCAGGTTCTATGAACTTTATAGACTACCAGGGGTAGTCGGGTGTATAGACTGCACTCATTTTGCTATTCACACTCCACCAAATGATATAAAAATCGCCATTAAAGAAAAGCTTTATAAAAAAGGTAAAGTGTCTGATTATATTGAAGACGAAACAGCATGTGTTTAAAATGCTCCTATCACTCCAACTGGTATTTCTAATTTAAAATATTGTTAAGATTTTTTTTTAAACTTATAGTATATCTTGGTAACGGCATATAATTTTGTAAATGTCGTTACATATATTAAAGCTGTATTAAAGCTAAATAAAAATATTTGACTTTGACTTTGACTTTGAAATATATTTTTTTTATATTTATGGGTAAGCACAATGCCTTGATCTCACCTTATGTTAAGTGATGATAAGGCCAATTGGTGGAAGCGCACTTACAAGACAATTACGACAGGTCTCAGTAGCTCAATTGGAAGAGCATTGGACTAGACATTCAAACACTGCGGGTTTCAGTCCCGCCTGAGTATGATGAGATATGAAGTCTACTTGATTTTTTCTAGCATCTTATCATAAACACCAATATACTTTAAAAAAAAATTAAATCTTTAAAAAAACAGTCTCTTGCTCATTGGTTTTTATCTTTTTCAACATTACAACATTATACTTTGAAATCTTTATAACACTTATGAAAAATATAATTTACACTTTTAAGCTGAAAAACTGGCGTGTCAGTGCCTCCGTCAGTGTCGGGCGGGCACTGCCACTGGCGGCGCGGCATTTCCGTGGCTGCCCGCCATGATCAAACAAAGTCACCAGTGTCGAATCCACCAGTTTGTATGCAGTAACTCAGACGGCGCGGCGGCGCCGGCGGCGGCGCGGGGAACCTACATAGCTCGACATTTTATTTTATATAATTTGAGAGGATACAATTTTAAGTCTGCATGTTTTATGTGAAACAGACCTTTGGTCAACCTTTGTTAATTCAGTGGATGTACCCAGTATTCTCTATTATGATTGCGTCTCTTTCTTTTTTGTACATGAAATATGCAACGAGTCGAATTCTCTGGGTCTCCATTTCCACTGACGTGCTCTTCCCTAGAACGAACGTCGTGAACTAACTGCCTCCGTCCCTCGTGTGCTTTGTGTTCGCGGTGAGGGAGAGCAGCCGCGGGCATCGACGGGCAGACGCGGCCTTTATTGCTTCGCGGTCAAAAAGACTGCCCCGTCCCGCCCCGCCGTTTGCAAAGCGCCAACTCTGCCTGCTTAAAACTTGCGTCGTGCTTGTACAAGAAAGAAAATGTCTAAAACTGAGACCCAATTTTGAGGATACAGGTGGCTACAGATTGATTCTGTTGAGATACCTATAACAAAGACAAATAACTAACTAAACGACTTCTTGGCGGGAAAGTGAAGAGTCATGTCTGCGATTTTGTTTTATTTTCTAAAATTTGTGTTATGTCGAATATTAATGTGAAATAATGGTGGATTATTAACCGTTAAGTGTTCGTGAGTGTGCATAAGTGTTGGCAAATGAAACAAAACAGTGCAACGTTACTTTTCAATTTCTCTCAAAGAGCTCGCGTGAGGACTTAGTAAAGCCCCACATCTTTACTGAGATACTCGAGGGGTTGGGGGGTATATCATTTCTCACTTCCCATTTCTAATATCATTCATCATCATCATATATGGAAATATTGTATATTTATGTATTACTTGTAAGAAAAATTACTTTGACACTGGCTAAATGTGCTAATCGCACGAAGCCATCAACTAAAAAAAAAAAAACTAACTAAACTTGTTAGTAATTCACAACAACAGAAGACGTTTTTACATTAACAGCCGGTTGCACCAAAATTGATATACATTTACTAATTCATTTTTACGTTTTACTTATACTATTCCGTTACTTTCACGAATTCGTAAATGTACGTTGCACCAACAAAATACGAGTAAAAGTATCAGTAACATTACTTGCTACACAAATAGAGCGTTAATTTTACCAGTTTACCTCAGTAGTTTTTTACTACCATAGTAGTTTTTTAACCGACTTCAAAAAAGGAGGAGGTTTCTCAATACGACTCGTATACATATATTTTTTTTGTGTTCGCGGATAACTTGGTCGTTTATGAACCGATTTTGATGATTTTTTTGGTTGGAAAGGAGATATCTCAAGGATGGTACCATAATAAGGAAACCAGGATCTGATGATGGCATCCCAGAGAAATCGAGGGGAACCTTCGAAAATCGTAGTAGTGACTAGTGCGATTATTAATGTTTTCATTAAGTATTTTAAAGCACTACTATTTAATGAAGGTCTGGAGTCGATCTAATGATGGAGCCGAAAGACAGTCGAGGGAACTCCTCAACGATTTACAGCAATTACATGGTGTTTAGGCTTGATTAATTTGTATTGATGAGAACTTTACACCTAGATGGGTTGTGACTGTCATTAGGGGTCTGATGATGAAGACGAAGGTCAGTCAAGGGAACTTCTCAACGTTTTACAGTAGCTGCCTTGTGTTTGGTCTTAATTCATTTCTATTGATAAGAACTTTGCACCTCCATATGGGTTATAAGTGCCATTACAGGCCTGATGATGGAGACCATAGACTGTCGAGGAAATTCCTCAACGATTTACAGCAGTTACCTTTTGTTGGGCTTACTTTATACGGTTCAATATGCCAAAATGTTTAGTTCGTACAAAAATAATACCTAATTAAGATTGAAGTTTTTCATAGGAATACCACTACCGACGACCACGGAAACGACTAGTAGGCGGTCGTTTCCTCATCCGAGAAGCATCCTTGTTAGGTCTACCTCTACCCATCACTAAAAATCGTAAAATAAAATAATTTTTAACAAAAAAAAACCGACTTCAAAAACAGAAAACTTAAAAAAGTAAAAACAGCTCTAAAAAGCAAGAAATAATATTGAAATCATATTATTAATTACCTAGATACGCATATCAGTTTTAAAAAATGTCTACTGAAGTCGGGTGGTTGGTGGTCAGAACTTGTAGAAGATATTATAGTGATTTATTCTCTCATAGCACGTTTCTTTAAATAAATAGAGCGCTTTCTAACCTCCAACACGAATTGCAAACACTAACGAACTGTCATAATCTTATACTTTTACGTTATGAGCAAGGTTTGAGCTCCGTAAAAAGTAACCGTATAATGTAACCGTAAAACGTATCGCAAAGCGTGGTACAACAACGTTTTACATTATACGTTTACTTTTTACGTTACTTTTTACGAATTCGTAAAATGAAAGTTTTGGTACAACCGGCTGTAATTCTTGTGTTGTGACAAGGTTTTGACATTTATTGATTGATAGTCTTGTCTATCAAAAAGCAAAGGTTTTTTTTAACTGTCAATTGAAACATGGATATTACGTTCCGTTTTCATTGCGGTTGTTACCGGTTCCCTCTAAATTCTGCGTGGAACGGATAATATCCAACATTTCGTATTATGTTGGCAGCATCGGACGCGAACGATTCAAAAATACGGAAAATCAGCGTCATGCGACTTGGAAGACGAGTGTGACTTAAGTCGCATGCAACAACATTATGTCATACGAATGAATCAAAAATAGAGCTCCTCCAGGAGCTCTTTTTCACACTCGTTATTATTCTAAGTACTATAATGAAAAAGCGGGATTTTGGGCGTCCCGCTCAGGGGTCTGGCGGGACGCGTCCTGTGAGGGCTAAATGTTGCCAGATGTTCCGCCAAACGCGGGACATCTGGCAACACCACAGATTAAAGAAGAGTTAACAGATACTTCACTCAGAAGAAAATTACCAATACCTACTGCTATAATAGCCTACTAATATATATACTATAATAATAACCTACCACGCGATCCCACAGCAATCTCAGGGCTGCCTCTTCGATAAAATTCAATTAACATAAATAATTATTTGTGTCTATTTTATTGAGAACTGTGAATATGTTCTGATTATAGGCGGTAGTTTAAAATTGTATTGTTTAAAAAATATCTTTTTTTATAAATTGGTACTGACTGCGTAATACATCAAAAGTAAATAGAGGTCAGTGTGTAGGTAAAATAACAAAAAGCTTTAAAAGTTTTATTTTTATAAATTTCTTACCCTTTCTAAATTCTCGGTTATTAAACTTTAGTGTAGAAAAATCCTGAATCTAATAAAAAGTTTTATTAGATATTGTTTTGGGAAACAAGGGCAGGGAGAATCAAAATGTATGTCATTTAAAATTTCATAAAGAATACTACCCGGCCTTTGTTTCATATTTTTTTCAAAAAATTATTAATGAACATAGTCTCAAGTTCTCTTACATAATTATGAAACGCATCTGTTGGCACTTTTAACTTTCCGTAAAAAGACGATGTTTTGTTGAAGGATTTATAATGGATAAACGATCTATTAATAGATTCATTTACTGCACCCATCTACTACACATAAGGCACTAGACGGCATCGTAGGTACGCGTACAAACGAATGGAACAATTAAAATTGAACAACGTGCGTGCGCTTTGCTTGCGAAAACCGCACTGAATTTGGTCCGCAAACGGCCCGAGACCGCTTGGCCGGGCGGTAGGTAATTATAGCGCGCAAGTATATGCAGTGACGGAGGCCTGGCAACACTAGGGTGAGGCTGTTTTCACCACTGCATTTTCGCATTTCACACCTTTGCTTCAAACACTGGGTGGCTTAGTCCTTGCTATTTTACAAAGGCAATGTCTCCAAATCTTCCTTATTTACTTACTACTACTACGTACGTCGTAGAGGCGACGACCTTGTTTTACCTTTTATGAGAACCAACTATGGAAGAAAATCTACTACTTTTGAAGGAGTACAGATGTATAACAAGCTACCTTCAGATATCAAAAATGCGGGGACCTTCGGAATGTTCAAGTCAAAGCTAGCCAAACACATAATATCTAGCCATTCACTACATCTATAAATGCTTGATTTGAGCACGCTAAATGTCCCCGTACAGTTTGCACAGTATGCAGTGTGTGAAGTGACGACTATTATATTGTTTAAGAATAGTTATAAAAAAAAAAAAAAAAAAAAAAAAAACACTTTTATTTCAGACCATGGTCCATATTCACAATTACCAAAAAATTCAAATAAAATTAAAAATTATAAATTACATTATATGTATTATAAGTTCTCATGTAAGTGATAATTTGTCTTAATGAGAATAAATCTTTGAACTGATTTACTTTCTGTTGTTGTGATGTTTTCAGTCTAAGGATTTTGTTTGGGTTTATTTAGATGTTGTTTAGTTTACATTGCTATGATTTAGTCAGTGTCGATTGAGGCTATTGAGAGTATTTGAGAGCCAAGCAATGCGAACCGTGTAATTTCACTATTGTTTTACGTAGATACAAAAAATAATGTCACTGTTCTAAACTCAGAACAATACAAGTATAGGTAGTTAATGTTCTGAGATGGTTCTGAGGTTCTAAAAGATTTCTCTCTCCCATTCATTTAGCAGACCAAAGGGATCTTGTTCAAACAGGCAATTGTTTAGTTTTTTTGTGGTACATGGTGATTTATATAGGTAGTGGTAATTAATTAATTGCATGAAAAATGATAGACAATTAATGAAAAATAGACATTTCCCCCTTAAACTTTAAGTTATGGTAGAAATTTTATTTTTTTAAAGACACTTAAACGTTAAAATGAAAATAAATTTAAAGTTCTAGCTCTTTACAATATCTGTCGAGTATTTTCATAGTTTCTACTTGTGATTTTGAATAAGACCATCATTTTGCGTGTTTAAAACAATGTGGCGGTGTTTTCGACATTCTTAATCGAGTATCGATTACAAATATCACACTTAGTATTTTTAATTAACGTTTGAACGTTTGAGTCATTTGAGATTTTGGCAAATAGCGCGATCGAGGCCCTGGTTTGTGATGGCTACCAACAGAGAGAGATGGCGTGCAAAGGGAGAGGCCTACACTCAGCATTGGGTGGCGACGGGCCGAAGATGAAGAAGAAGCGGGCGAGTGACGGCTCTTGATGAAAATTTGTGTGTAGTGAGAACATGAGATTATGCAAATGATAGGCTATATTATGATGTCGGTAAAACTAATAGTTATTTTGATTAGCATTCATTGACCCATTATTTTCGCACAGCGAAGCGGGCGGGTGACGGCTAGTAACGAATATAGTTATTGTTCTGAGATAAGTTATAACTACAGCTTCATGGTCTCGACTCTCGACCATAATGTGCTTTTGCACTATTCTGTCAATATCACATGTAGGTAGGTATTTATGTAGAAAATACATACACGGTATCAATGTGGTACCTATTAATAGATATAATACCTATATATTTTGTCTCAGAATAATAACTCAAGCTACTTACCTATTAATAGTTATTGTTCGAGTATTTTGTTCAACAAAGTTTCATCATTATCTCGTTAGAGATTATCTCAGTCAAAAGACGTACAAGTTTAGATAAACTTAAATACAATTTATTTATCTGTAAAATAAGAGAGGGCGAAGAACGTTACGTAATGTCAAATGTCAGTTTTCAAAAGTGTCAAAATCGTATAGATTTTGTGAATCAAAAGCGTAATTATTGATAAATTAAAATAATTGACTAATATACAAGTGTATAAAGTTAAACCTTGGAACTAACCCACATTAGAACATTGCTAACATTAATATTTAATAATAAATGGATTTCTTTAATTTTTTACCGAAAGTGGAAAAATGTTGTGGTTGTATTAGTCTTAAAGTAGGTAGTATTATAATAGCACTTATGTCATTGGTAAGTACCTACAATGCCATCAAAAACAAACTTGTAAAAAAAACCAAGTCTCGCAACTCAGTTCTTCTACCGTAAATAGTTGTGAGATCCATGTAATACCATGTCGATTAATTTATAAAAAAATGTACCTTATAAAAATAATATGTAGTGTTAATTCCGCTAACTCACTCGTATAAACAGCTTGGATGCAGTACGCACGCACCGTCCTCCCGCCCGCAGAAAGTTTGCACATGCAGGAGAAACAATGGGTGCAAACGAAAATGCACACCAACACCGATAACCGATAACCCGACACGTGTTTCGCCCCTCCACGGGGCATCCTCAGGAATCCTGAGGGACTTGAATCGTTTGCACCCATTGTTTCTCCTGCATGTGCAAACTTTCTGCGGGCTCCCGCCGCGCGGTGTGTGCGCACTGCATTCAAGCTGGATAAACGTGTGAGTTAGCGGAATTAACACTACATATTATTTTTAATAAATTTTGTTGTACTATGGATTTCCGCAAAGTAACGCCTGATTCCATTAATTGTCGATTAATTTATTCAGTCCCTACTTAAGGGACCTTCTGTCTTAAGTTATTACGTAATTACCTAACCTAACAATATCATATAGTGACCATATCAATATTAAAAATCTTTTATGTTTTAAATAAACAGATTGACTTGGCCATCGCATGAAAACACAATGTATCTCACAAGTAATAAATAATTAATAATTAAACGAACTTACCTTGTGGAGTTCGATTATAATTATACGAGTATCACGAAGAAGATGATTACCAGTTAACATGCAGCAGTACGTAGTCTGATGCAGTCCTTGTCACATATTTTAAAGCTACTAAAGAAAAAAAAATATCTCTGTCTCACTCCCTGCCGCCCTACACAGCCGGTCGCCAGATGGCCGCCATTAATTTTAGAGGTAACTGAAATCAAATTTTTCAAAGGGGTAAGGAAGGAGAATGTATTCGAAGTTGGGTTGGGTGGGAGTATGGTAATCATCTTCTTCGTGATACTCGTATAACTATAATCGAACTTCACAAGGTAAGTTCGTTTAATTATTAATTATACTTCGTATCTCTTCGAAGATGATTACCAGTTAACATGCAGATGTTTAGAGCTTCAAAAGAAAAATTTGATTTGTTACATGAAGAGTTCTTATGAAATCTTTGCAGACTGCCTATAATACATAGGAAAACACTCATTTTAACAACAACATTTTAAGCAGATAACAAAAAGTGATTTATACATTATTTAAAGAAAACGATACCCATCTAACTTTTCTAGTATTATTATTGTAAAAATGTACACAAATTTATGTTTTATGTATTAAAGAAAAGAAAAAGATTTGCTAATTTGTTATTGTTTACAGATGTACTGATATCTCGATTATAATATTTACGGGAAATCTTGCCCGCAGTCTTAAGACCCATGGTTAATCCAAAAGTGGCGCGCGGCCGAGGTGGCCGCGTGTGCTGCGTGCACTAAACAGACCTGTTATACCATATATATTCCACTTTTATGCTAATTGTACTTTTTCTCAACTCTCATCATTCTAATATTTAAAGTTTTGTTTGTTTTGACTGTAAAGCCTGTGCTGGACATATATTGGGATTTTCTTTAATTGAAGGAAGTCGACAAGTGGTTGGTAGGCGCTGGGTCTGTATGTTTTAATTAGATCAATGATTTTTATTGATATGTAATACTTTTTAACAAGACATATGTTTTAATTTTTCATTAAACTTTGCATTCGCTGAGCAGATGCAATTGCAAGTAATGTAATTATTTTAAGTGATAAATTACAAAAACTTAAATTATCAAATGGGTAAACATCACTTTAATAGGACATAAGATTTGGGTTCCATGTATCATGATATTTTGGCTTAGGAGATCTTTACTCGGAAACGCCCTTTAACAGTCTAGTAATCATACCATGTGAGGATACTGAAGTGTTTAAACTATAGTTGATCTTGCCGTATCCACTAGCTCTTGATATTAAATGTTGTGTAAAATATATATAAATATACTTATCACAATAATTGTAATAATTAGCTTGGCAAAACTCCCGCCAAGTCTTTAAAGATGAGTTAAATTGATTCAACGTGGTTTCAGAAAAAGAAGCCATATTAAAAAAATAAAAAGACAGATGGAGCTCCTCTTTTCAAAAGAGCTTGCCGGATAATAAAAGGAGGATATAGCAATGACGTATTTGGCTTAAATATAATTTCGTGAGAAACAAACCTTTTTTGATACTTAAGGTGCCACTTCCGAAATGACCAGTGTGGCACGACAACAATGCCTTCCGCTTCCAATTTAATTTTTGAATATTTTTTTGGTAATGAAGTGACACGGTAGGAATGCGAAAAAAGTAAGCAATGCACTGGCATTGCTTACTCTTTTCCTGTAACTGTACTGGTAAATTCATTAATTCGGATTGAGGATGAAGGTTCCATGAAGCGCATTTCTAGCATTTGTCATTTTATAAGCTGGTAAAAGGTCAAAGTTCGGCTAGCGAAATGTTCTTATGATTGGTATAAGCGCATATCCAGCAAGTTGCCATTCGGTATCAACTTTATTTAACTGACGTGACGCACGATCGACACGATCAATCCGAATAAGTATATTAGACATAAATATGAGAAGTAAATGTTTCTAATGCATGGATATCAGCTTTTAATTCAAGTTGACCATATCATATTTGTTTTTTCAAATCAGAAAGAAACTACTTTATACTTGTTATTATTGGAATACTAAAAACTAAATATTTTTCCCAATTCAACAATTTTGTGTAAACCCAGCCATAACGAACTGCTGGGCGTGCTAAGGTCAGAAGTTCAATAAATTCTAAAAGTTATCATAAAGTAAATTTGTTGGTATTGAGCAACTTAATTACCTTATCCTTTATTCAAGATTAATTTTATCTGTTAAAGATTTTGTCATGGTTGTTGTATTCAATAAAAAAAAAATGCACAATATGCTAGGCACTATCTGACACAATACAGGCCTTAGAAGCACATAATAGATATAGGATATTTACTCATGTGTTAGAAGTTTCGTGTAAACAAAATGGTGCAGTACACAAAACAAGTTAAATACAAAAAAAGTAGTAAGATTAATTTGTGTAAAGAACGATCTTCAATAATCATACATGCTAAAAAGTAAGTATATTGTTCTATTGTTGCCATGTTAGTCATTTTGATTCATGAGTTTCAAAACCGTACGGTCTTGCTCATCACTCATTGCCATTGCTCATGGCTCATAAAACTCATTGAAAATCTTCAATTTTAAAGTGATCATGATTAACCTTTTAAATTTAATATAAGCTGTGTTTGCCGTTCAGTTTAGAAACAGTAAAAATTGCTAAAATATATTAGTTTTGCGCACGGACTGCAAGTTGAAGTAAAACTAGACTTAGTAAGATTAGAAATACAACCGTCAATAATTTCGGCCTCTTTTAGTGTACAGCTCTTGTTTTGTAGTAGGTTGTATTCTATTGGATATCTATTAAAGAATTTTTGTTGCCATTGACCCAAGATAAAATTATAGGGTCGTTACTAACTAACTAACATTTAGGAACTTGTAACAACCCCTCTGAAGCTAAGACTAAAGCTAAGGAGCTAAACTACTTTCGGTCTTATTTTTTTTTTTAATTAATTAGATTAAATAAATCGTTTAACCTACTTATACCTAACGGCACCAAATATAACGATATAAGTGAGATGTAAATAATGAACATTATTACCTACCTAGATTACCATAAATTAACCTACTTAACTCCTAACCATTATTATTGTAATAATCCAAAACCGAGAATAACCTACTTGTTTCAATCACATCTAAAAGATTATTTTGGCCAAGTGATCGTCTAGTGCACCTACGAAGGTCCGCAATAACCTAAGAACTTTAAGGAACTTAAAGGCAAGACCTAACAACCCTTTCTTTACTACCTGTAAATGAATTCATGACCCTTATCATTAAAACAAAAGTAACAGATCACCTACTATTATAAACTAACAACCAAAGCGATGGCCTACGCCGAGCTAGATTAAGTAAGTACCTAAAATCATAATAACATCGCGGTCTCCCATCCCATTACGAAACTATGTAAAATTGCTTAACATTTAATAATTTAATCGTTTTTCTATCCTGTTTGATAGAATATAACATAAGGAGCTTCAATTAATACTCTGAATACTCTTTAAACTTGTAATTTTGATAAAATATCTTAAATTTAACGCAGAGGTTCTGATCGTAATAATGCAAAACAAGATGAAGTAAAATACAATTATTTTAGCATCTACATTATACAGAAATAAAACAAAACTCCTATAAGGAAACTATTAGTTGCAATTACTATTTTGTTTTATGCGGACTCTAAGATCTAAACTTATTTTATAGTTTTATCTCATCATTTCTACTATAAATAACTGTAATTAATATTCATTAATACGACTACTTTCCTAATAAACATGTTGGTTAATAATTAACATATGCAATCGGTCACGACTCTCATTTCGAATTTAATAAGAATAAATCTAACCTCTATTCTTGTTACTCACGAGTGACGACGAGTTGACGCCTAACTACAATTTACTAATATTTACGTAGGTAGGTAAGGTAGCTATCTATTTACTATATTGAGGCAAATGTAGCTCGTAGTACATACTATCAGTGTTCATTTCGCCCTAGCGTTACTTCGAACAACCACGAGTGTTTGCTTAAACATAATCTATCACCGAACTTATTTGTATAGGTAGTATAAATGATCAGAATGATCATTGAAAAGCTACATGGACTCCACCTTCCCCATATCCATCCACACCCACTCGTAAACTAATCTTTATTTAGACCATTGCCTATATTTAATGCATATACTAGTATTTGACCAAACATAGGCAACGAAAGACCCATACAAAACAATTCGGTCACGATGCTTAGATCTAGCAATCTCTAATCACCTGTGCAGTGCCCGATATGATACTAGAGTGAATATTTAACTCGTGATTTTAATCTTTATTTAAACCGTTGCTTATAGGTATTTAATGCTTGTACATTGAGTATTTGTACTAAACAAAAGTCACTCAAATACCTACATTAGGCACTGAACCAGGGTTTATTAAGTAAATAGATAATATAACTATTACTTAGTCTTATAAACAAAACAACATTCCATAAACGGGATTTGAACCTTTGGTTCCACGAACGGGATTTGAACCCATCCGATTTGTAGTTTATTCGCAACCAACTTGCGTAAAATTATCCGCCACACTTGAGAGGATAAATTCACTTTATTTCATAAAGTTCACAAGCGAGATTCGAACTCACTGGTTCCACGAACGGGAATCGAACCCATACGAATTGTAATTTGTTCGCAACACTCCACATAAAATTAAATGTAAATAATCATACATTCACTTTATTTCATAAAATCCACAAGCGGGATTCGAACTCACTGGTTGCACGAACGGGAATCGAACCCATACAATTATTTTTAAATAATTATAATTATGTTCACTTTATTCCATAGTCATTAAAATATAGATTTTATCATTTAAATGTAGTTTGTGTTATCAATCGTTTATGGCCTTTGATGGTAGCATATCTCCTTGAAGATGATCTACAGGGACGGCTTTTGCTTGCCCTTAGCCAAACAAAAGATATCAACAAATTATGTCGAAGCCATTTTGGCATATAGAATTAGAAACCTTAATTTCCTCAAATTTAGTTTGTATTGTAATAATACCATCTGTAGGTAGATATATTCATTTAAATGACAACAGAATAAAATAAACCCAATGAACAATTAATAAATAAGATAATCTTAAAAGAAATGTCTAAATTATCCGACGTCACCAAAATATAGATTTTACTATTTAAATGTAGGTTGTGGTAGCAATTGTTGCAGACTTTCGATGGTAGTACATCTCCTTGAAGATCTCTACGAGGACGGCTTTGCTTGCCTCAGAATCTGAACAAAGATACCGTCAACTATATGTATAAGCCATTTCGGCATAACAAAACTGGAAACCTTAATTTCCTCAAAGTATTTAAGTAGGTAAATTTCTAGTTAATTTAGGTGACATCCGAATAAAATAAATCTAATAAACTACTAAGCACGGTTTTCACATATCCATCGACACACATAACTTGACCCTACTTAACTAAAACACCACCACCAACTTATTGAATACCTGATAACATGTAACGCTTTATTATTATTAACGCAAACGAATATCCTTTTTTTTTTAAACGGTTTTATTTATGACAACCTAGCTTATAACAGTTTTTAGATCATAATAAAGATTTGAGTTATCCGCTGGGACCTGAGACCACCTACTCCATTCCGCAACGCGAAACAGTATATAAAGCAACACATAATTATTATACCTACCTACATAATGTTCACACAATAAACTCTCATTTCGGTTACCTACCTACACACATACCTATATGCTTACCTACCTATATCTTAAATCATCTAAAACGTAGGTAGGTACTTCGAAATAAAACGTACCTACTCCTAACCAACCTAATTCAAATGTAAACCGTTCCTAACCATTATGCAAAATCTAACACCCTATAACATTCCTGCTCTTCAACCTATTTCACGATATCGCCGTTAATCAAACACAACACTTTCAACATAATATAAAATTCACAAAATAAATTAAAATGTTTAGTGAGATAGAAATGAATATTAATTAAGTACACATAAACAACAGAAACACAAAAATATAAGATTGAAAGGATAAGGTTTTAATGGTTGGATTTTCTCACTGCCGCTCGTGCAGGCTCACACGAACGATCAGATATCTGACAGCTAAAGGTGTCTTGGCCGCAGTGAGAGGGTTTGTGGGTGAAGGTAGGTATATGGGGTTAGGTAGGTTTAAAGGTTGGATTTTCTCACTGCCGCTCGTGCAGGCTCACACGAACGATCAGTTAACTGACAGCTAAAGGTGTCTTGGCCGCAGTGAGAGGGTTTGTGGGTGAAGGAAGGTACATAGGATAACATAGTCACAACACATAAAAGAAATACAATGATAATCACAACATTTAAAAGACATGCAAGAAGTTTCAAAATAACTACAAAGTTTATAATTTGCACAGTTTAAAATCAAATTAAAGTAGCAAAGTTTTACTTACAGTTTCCAGAGCAGTCTGACACTCACTATCACTATCTCCGAAAGAATATGAATACTGAATCGATACTGAATACTTAATGACCCCACTCCCAATGTCCAGCCTCCTTTTATACCCGCCGGCACTAGGTATCTTTCCTTACCCCCCTGCTGTCTTCCTATTGGTCCTAGACTTCGAGTGATTATATCTCGCTAAATACTGTTTCAATCAAAGTTTTATTAATATTTACTTATGTTGAAAGTTTCCACCGTCAATTTCCACTTACCAACAATACCAATAACATGATAAATAGCTTTAAATTCCTCAAAAGAAAAACACGAGCAATAAAGTGTTAGTATAGCCACATGCCAAGGTCCACATTGCCGCTACTCCCCGCTGCGCTGGCTAGTGGCGCTAGCTGTATTCATTGATAAATCTCTCATTTTTACTCATACATAGACAATCGAAAAGACTAGCATATCGTATTATTGGATACAGATTACTGCTACTTCCTGTGCAGAGGCGCCAGATTCTGATGCATTCATTGGCAGATTTAGGGATGCCCAATGCGATGTAATTCATCAGAATATCGATACAGCATTACATTATATTACTTATTATGATTTCTATTATTACGATATTAATGTCGTATGAATGTATCACATTTAGTATGTTTATAATAAAATGTATATGTGTCCCAATTAGATAAACAAAATATGATGGACTAAGACGTAACATTAGATATCATTATTATAATGTGATGAATGTGAATGACTTGAACAAACTTGTATCAAAGACTGTACAAGTACCAGCCAGCCGACTTTGTTTAGCTTTGTAGATAGATTTTGATTATTTTAGATGTAGACTCTGTATGTAGGTATCGACAAATTTGTTAAGATCAACGTTTAGGTTTTTGGTGTGTTTCCGGTGTGTTTTCACTGTGTCGAATAACATTTACACATGTCTTATTAGAGCTCCGCCAGTAAAGTCAAATGTTTAAAATAATCTTATTAAAACCCATGACGGCGTAAATGTAAAATAAACCATGAATTATTTATTAAAACTATAAATAATACTAGGTACGAATTTGTAAACTCATTTTGAAAAGACATCATAAAAATAAACTGAATTTTAGTAAAAATAATATTGTGCATTGACACAAACTCATGCAACACATTATGATACGATATATCGATACAAAATATATACTTTCCCTTTTTGGCATCCCTTTATCCATAGACACGCGAAAGCTACTGCTACTCTCCGCAGGGCGGCGCCAGAAACATTCATTCATGTACCTCTCTATTCCCTCTGCTTTTACTACGGTTAGAATACTGCTACTATTTCCGCTGGATGGCGCTTGCAGTATTCATTGATCGATCGCCCTCCCATCTCAATTATGAATCTTACTCACGACTCAGTGCATTACTTACATTTTAAATAACCAAATGATTGTAAGTTGTCATATTCTGACCGGGTTCATGTGAGAAACTAAACCTACGTTCGTATGACAATGTAAAAACCTGTAAAAACTACTTATAACGCAATAATTATTTATAGTTTATGAAATGCAATCTGTAATATTAAAGTACAGACTTCTATCGTTAACTAAAATGAATCTTTAACATAAATATCCACGAAAGTAATATTTGTTTAGACACTTGATTTTTATATTAACGAACGCCATCTATTACATGATGCGGAAATTACGTAGGTAGGTACTCAAGTCGAACATGACGAAACATTAGAAAGCGTAGTTAGCAGACCTACGATAAGCTACGCTTATTAGATAGTGTATAAAGGTTTCTTAGAGCAACGCTAGATGGCTCGTATGTATCAATAACCATTTTGCTTATAAGTAGGTAATAAGGTCTCATTATTGCTCGCTTGAAAAGTAAAAATAACACTGTTAACAATAATGTAGAAAGGTTGATTCTATTTGATATTTAAAGTCCTAGCAAGTAATGCTTAATTTTATTTGAGTACCTATTGTTGATTAATCTGTTAGTTACTTTTATTTTATTTGCCTGTTACAAATTTAAAATTAAATAACATTTAGCCTGAATTCTATCCTAGATATTTATAATTTTTATTTATTCATTTAGAAAATGTTCTAGTGACGTATGGACCGTTACAGCCAACCCCCAAAATTTACGAAGGTGTGAAATAACTTAACCGAAGGAAATTTTCTAAACCCTCGTACATTTTCTAAATCTAATCATTAGTATGCTCTTCCCTCCCAAGTGCAAATTCTAATCCGCCAATATTCGAATAAGGACAAGACCTATCTAAAACAAGTGTAATATTTAATTTGTTCCATAAAATTCATTTGTTTTATTTTTCACCTCATCAAGCACTAAATATGAAATGAAAAATAGAACATAGCACTTGTGATTGTGCGTGTATCTATTTAAATGTATAGCTATTCCAAGGAAAGCCTTTGTGTATTTAAACCGAATGGTAAATAGTCATAAGCTGGGCAAATCTACGATGTGTTTAAGGCACTAACAATAGTAAGTCATTACTGTTCGCAAGGCACAATTGAATCTGCCAAAAGTGTTGGGTTGTGAGGCCAACCAATCCTAGTGATTTACTAAAGGCATCTCATCATCCAATTCTGATTGCTGCGATTTACCAATAGCACCTCTTCAGAAGCAGTTGACGTTCATAGCTAGAGCACTAACTCCTTATATTGCCATTGCCACACACCAAAATTCTGCCACAGACAAAGACCATTTACGATTAGGAGAGTGTGCAGTGTAGTTTTAGTCTCAGCTTCTTGTGTAGTAAATATTATCTATGACGGTCTCTTTTTTTTTTTTTTTTTTTAAGACTGAAGTTGTCCAATTGGACCTAACCTAACACCAAACTTATTCGCCATAAAAAACATTTTGTATAGTGTCAGCATGTCAAAATTCGAACACCGACAAACTGTTCCATGTCCTAAGTGAAAGTCGAGTTGTTTGTTCATACCTTTTTATATAAATAAATATACATATATTTTTTTTAAAAACCTTTTCATCCTTCTTCATTCCACTTTACAATGTGCACTAACTGACACACTATAACAACTCGTCAACACCATTACTAGACAAGAAACTGCGAACAAGTTTGCACCTTTTCCTAACTCGCCAACAGTAATAAGATTATATATTGAGTAGCCAGCTGTAACACTCCATACTACTTTCATACACACATTCAATCGCAAAGCAAAGACAAAACAAAAGCAAAGTAATAAAAACTACCCCGTGTGAAAACCGTGCTGAAAATTATACCTAAGTATTATAATAATATTTTGCTTAAACTTAACCACACCAGTTCTCATATTTGCTCGGAACAACGCCTGACCCGAACACTGATAAATTTTTAAATTACCTATAATCACTGAAAACCTCAACGTCGTAACCTGAATTAAATTACTAAAACTAAATTTACCAATTTCCTAGTTATAATTGAACTGTATTAGAGATACAAATAAAATGTTTCTATTCAAGATATAATCGATTTATTTAATAAATGCCTTATAATTTGCAATAGAATCATGAATTCAGTTACCATTAGAATAATTATTCATGAACGCCTTAACATTTGATACATAACATTACTGCTTTCTTGCCTGTCTTTTCTAAAGTAACCTACCTGTACCTACTATATTATGATCAAATTAATTATTTTTGATAATTAATTTTGTTTATCCTACTTTACATAATACCTATTGAATCTATTTATATTCCCAACCCCCATCTAACTAGACCTTATTCTTCAAATGTATTTCGCTATGTATCATCAAAAACCATGGATATCTCCCTAGTTTATCTGAAGCTAAAGGGCCCATTATTTCAAATGTCAGAACACAACAATGATAACATCATCATTGTTGTAATAAAATATTAACTAGATACTACATTAGTAGTAGAAAGTCAGGCGGTTTTAATACTTCATCTAAATCTTACTTATCTTACTTAACCTGTAACAACAATCTAATATAACTATTGTTGTTATTAAACAGACTTAACACCTACTCTTTAACTATCAAAACGCCAATGATACCATCAACATTGTCGTTTTAAAAACTAAATTGGTTGTGGAAAGCCATGCGGACTTAAAACAAACCCTATTATCAACCAAACCGGATACTAACAAACACTTAACCTAGCGCTCGAATCCTAGAATTAGATTCGAAACCCAGATTCAAAACTACAGTATAAACCATAGGTACACAGGTTTTTTTTTTTTTAATTTTACTAAAAGTCAATCAGCTTGAGAAAGCACGAGTGGGAATTGAACCCACGATCCTCGAATAACCAATCCAATACTCTAACCACAGGGCTACCGAAGCTCCAGATTTTTTTTAAATTTATAAATAGGTCACTAAATCGCTCTAAACTGTTTGAACTCAAACCCTACGATTGTTAATAATACCACCTATAAACTGTAACTGTAACCTATTTACCAATTATTAATAATCTTTTCCAATTATTACTCGCCTAAATCTAATATTGTTACTAGATTAGTAGTTCATTCGCGCGTCACTAAACAACGCTTTCACTAACCTATTTGAACTTGCTAACAATACATTAACTTTTAGACTGTAATTGTTTACGTTGTACCTTAAATCTATGGTTATACCTACAACCCCCAGTTATCTAAACTTTTAACCTCTCCTTAAACATCAAATTTAAACAGGTACAAAAATAATTACGATAACCTATTTCAACATGGTAAGTAATGAATGAATGTTCGCTATAAGTTGACTTTAACTATTGCATCTGAATAGGTACACCTACATTACCTATATTCCACATTGACTAACTAATACCCTAAAAAGACCCATTACCCAATATTTGTACTGTGTTCTAATAATCATAATATCATAAGTTCTAATAAATCGCTGCCCGCGGTCGAGTTACCTTGCCTTGTATTTAATTGTCATAGTTCTCCGTACAGTTTGTTTACGTTAACGAGCTTATCGCTATGGAGTGTTGAGACGCTACAAAGCTCTCACTGTTTAATGAAATGTGTACCATGGGAACGACGGTGACCAATACAGAATGCAAAACCAATACAGAACGCAGTCAATAAGAATAGTCGTACATTATATGAGTAGAAACGAACTAAGTATCCTAATTTAAAATAATATTACACGCGTAGCAAACATAATGTAAACATGTAAACATTAACGTCTCGGTGGTCGAACGCAAAGCACTCCGATACCCGAAGTTACCGAGTCTGGTTCCCAGACTGGGATTAAGTTTATTTTTCTACAATATGAATTTAAGATCAACCTAAGAATGTAAATTTTGTAAAGAAGGAAAAGAAAAGCATTTATTGTTTTGAACTGTCCCTAAAAATAATAATACTAAAATACGATGCAACCCCCCACTAACTAGACTCTAAAACTCACTTAGCCACTGACGACCCACTGCTGGGCATAAGCCTCATTGTTTCTTAATTATAAGAATATATCAATTAACAAATTAATCTTATTATGCCTAATAATCATTACAACCCCCCGTTAGTAAAACTAAACCTCTTAGGTACCTACTTAAATTATGTAACATTCCTTAACTTCACTCAAAACGATACCTACCTACCTACAATCTAAACCTTAATTTCTAATCCAATTTGTTAACTCTGGCAAATTTTTAAATTAAAACTAATTAACAAAAATAACTTGTTAATTAAATCAAAGGCCCTTTAAATAACTATTAGGCAATATCACATTCATTGTTCTGATCCTAAGTAAGTACTAGCTAATGTACTCTTATTATGTAAAACAAAACTAACAACGGAACCAAAGAGTTAGTTTTCATCATTGACTCGAGCGGGGATCGAACCCGGGACCTCAGAGTTAGCTCCGCCCAAAGCCAGGCATGCAAGCCACGCGGCTACAGAACTTATCAAGGTGCCTAGTGCGAGTTTTGTTTACTATCCGGATTTATTCGATCACGCCAACCAAACGAAAACCAGTATGGCATTGAAGCAACGCCTCCTGGCGGCATACGACAAGAGTTAACATTGTGTCGAAATGGCGAATGACACTCGCACCTGGCATCTAGATAAACGTACCTACCCTACCTACTATTATAATAAATGGTTTTGCCTATTAAATTTTAAACGTCTATCTTTGCCTTAATTTCTTCCTATTTACACAGCAACAAATTGTGCGACTTGCATCGCAACGCGCTTCTAAATGTGATTGAATCTAACATAACAAATATCTATTTATCTTTAACTAATTTCACCAAAATAATTAATTTAATCTAGACTTGATCTAAAACATGATACTATCCTATAAAATAAACCCTTAACTATTCTAACAGTAACCTAACACCATCCTAATAACAATGTAACATCACCATTGTAACTGTATTCTGAAAGTATTCTAACATTATCCTAATTATTATGATGCTGCCACAACACTGCCAGAACACTACCAAAACACTATTACAGTATCCCAGCAGAACCCCAACAACATCACAACATCATTCTAACATCTCAATCTACAGTGTCTAAACGGTGTTAACTATTCAATGCTACTTCTGTCTAAGTTGTCACATAATCCTAGTAATGCAATCCTGGTCACGGCCACACTAAATTATAACAAACCCCTCTGAAGCTAAGACTAAAGCTAAGGAGCTAAACTACTTTCGGTCTTATTTTTTTTTTTAATTAATTAGATTAAATAAATCGTTTAACCTACTTATACCTAACGGCACCAAATATAACGATATAAGTGAGATGTAAATAATGAACATTATTACCTACCTAGATTACCATAAATTAACCTACTTAACTCCTAACCATTATTATTGTAATAATCCAAAACCGAGAATAACCTACTTGTTTCAATCACATCTAAAAGATTATTTTGGCCAAGTGATCGTCTAGTGCACCTACGAAGGTCCGCAATAACCTAAGAACTTTAAGGAACTTAAAGGCAAGACCTAACAACCCTTTCTTTACTACCTGTAAATGAATTCATGACCCTTATCATTAAAACAAAAGTAACAGATCACCTACTATTATAAACTAACAACCAAAGCGATGGCCTACGCCGAGCTAGATTAAGTAAGTACCTAAAATCATAATAACATCGCGGTCTCCCATCCCATTACGAAACTATGTAAAATTGCTTAACATTTAATAATTTAATCGTTTTTCTATCCTGTTTGATAGAATATAACATAAGGAGCTTCAATTAATACTCTGAATACTCTTTAAACTTGTAATTTTGATAAAATATCTTAAATTTAACGCAGAGGTTCTGATCGTAATAATGCAAAACAAGATGAAGTAAAATACAATTATTTTAGCATCTACATTATACAGAAATAAAACAAAACTCCTATAAGGAAACTATTAGTTGCAATTACTATTTTGTTTTATGCGGACTCTAAGATCTAAACTTATTTTATAGTTTTATCTCATCATTTCTACTATAAATAACTGTAATTAATATTCATTAATACGACTACTTTCCTAATAAACATGTTGGTTAATAATTAACATATGCAATCGGTCACGACTCTCATTTCGAATTTAATAAGAATAAATCTAACCTCTATTCTTGTTACTCACGAGTGACGACGAGTTGACGCCTAACTACAATTTACTAATATTTACGTAGGTAGGTAAGGTAGCTATCTATTTACTATATTGAGGCAAATGTAGCTCGTAGTACATACTATCAGTGTTCATTTCGCCCTAGCGTTACTTCGAACAACCACGAGTGTTTGCTTAAACATAATCTATCACCGAACTTATTTGTATAGGTAGTATAAATGATCAGAATGATCATTGAAAAGCTACATGGACTCCACCTTCCCCATATCCATCCACACCCACTCGTAAACTAATCTTTATTTAGACCATTGCCTATATTTAATGCATATACTAGTATTTGACCAAACATAGGCAACGAAAGACCCATACAAAACAATTCGGTCACGATGCTTAGAGATCTAGCAATCTCTAATCACCTGTGCAGTGCCCGATATGATACTAGAGTGAATATTTAACTCGTGATTTTAATCTTTATTTAAACCGTTGCTTATAGGTATTTAATGCTTGTACATTGAGTATTTGTACTAAACAAAAGTCACTCAAATACCTACATTAGGCACTGAACCAGGGTTTATTAAGTAAATAGATAATATAACTATTACTTAGTCTTATAAACAAAACAACATTCCATAAACGGGATTTGAACCTTTGGTTCCACGAACGGGATTTGAACCCATCCGATTTGTAGTTTATTCGCAACCAACTTGCGTAAAATTATCCGCCACACTTGAGAGGATAAATTCACTTTATTTCATAAAGTTCACAAGCGAGATTCGAACTCACTGGTTCCACGAACGGGAATCGAACCCATACGAATTGTAATTTGTTCGCAACACTCCACATAAAATTAAATGTAAATAATCATACATTCACTTTATTTCATAAAATCCACAAGCGGGATTCGAACTCACTGGTTGCACGAACGGGAATCGAACCCATACAATTATTTTTAAATAATTATAATTATGTTCACTTTATTCCATAGTCATTAAAATATAGATTTTATCATTTAAATGTAGTTTGTGTTATCAATCGTTTATGGCCTTTGATGGTAGCATATCTCCTTGAAGATGATCTACAGGGACGGCTTTTGCTTGCCCTTAGCCAAACAAAAGATATCAACAAATTATGTCGAAGCCATTTTGGCATATAGAATTAGAAACCTTAATTTCCTCAAATTTAGTTTGTATTGTAATAATACCATCTGTAGGTAGATATATTCATTTAAATGACAACAGAATAAAATAAACCCAATGAACAATTAATAAATAAGATAATCTTAAAAGAAATGTCTAAATTATCCGACGTCACCAAAATATAGATTTTACTATTTAAATGTAGGTTGTGGTAGCAATTGTTGCAGACTTTCGATGGTAGTACATCTCCTTGAAGATCTCTACGAGGACGGCTTTGCTTGCCTCAGAATCTGAACAAAGATACCGTCAACTATATGTATAAGCCATTTCGGCATAACAAAACTGGAAACCTTAATTTCCTCAAAGTATTTAAGTAGGTAAATTTCTAGTTAATTTAGGTGACATCCGAATAAAATAAATCTAATAAACTACTAAGCACGGTTTTCACATATCCATCGACACACATAACTTGACCCTACTTAACTAAAACACCACCACCAACTTATTGAATACCTGATAACATGTAACGCTTTATTATTATTAACGCAAACGAATATCCTTTTTTTTTTAAACGGTTTTATTTATGACAACCTAGCTTATAACAGTTTTTAGATCATAATAAAGATTTGAGTTATCCGCTGGGACCTGAGACCACCTACTCCATTCCGCAACGCGAAACAGTATATAAAGCAACACATAATTATTATACCTACCTACATAATGTTCACACAATAAACTCTCATTTCGGTTACCTACCTACACACATACCTATATGCTTACCTACCTATATCTTAAATCATCTAAAACGTAGGTAGGTACTTCGAAATAAAACGTACCTACTCCTAACCAACCTAATTCAAATGTAAACCGTTCCTAACCATTATGCAAAATCTAACACCCTATAACATTCCTGCTCTTCAACCTATTTCACGATATCGCCGTTAATCAAACACAACACTTTCAACATAATATAAAATTCACAAAATAAATTAAAATGTTTAGTGAGATAGAAATGAATATTAATTAAGTACACATAAACAACAGAAACACAAAAATATAAGATTGAAAGGATAAGGTTTTAATGGTTGGATTTTCTCACTGCCGCTCGTGCAGGCTCACACGAACGATCAGATATCTGACAGCTAAAGGTGTCTTGGCCGCAGTGAGAGGGTTTGTGGGTGAAGGTAGGTATATGGGGTTAGGTAGGTTTAAAGGTTGGATTTTCTCACTGCCGCTCGTGCAGGCTCACACGAACGATCAGTTAACTGACAGCTAAAGGTGTCTTGGCCGCAGTGAGAGGGTTTGTGGGTGAAGGAAGGTACATAGGATAACATAGTCACAACACATAAAAGAAATACAATGATAATCACAACATTTAAAAGACATGCAAGAAGTTTCAAAATAACTACAAAGTTTATAATTTGCACAGTTTAAAATCAAATTAAAGTAGCAAAGTTTTACTTACAGTTTCCAGAGCAGTCTGACACTCACTATCACTATCTCCGAAAGAATATGAATACTGAATCGATACTGAATACTTAATGACCCCACTCCCAATGTCCAGCCTCCTTTTATACCCGCCGGCACTAGGTATCTTTCCTTACCCCCCTGCTGTCTTCCTATTGGTCCTAGACTTCGAGTGATTATATCTCGCTAAATACTGTTTCAATCAAAGTTTTATTAATATTTACTTATGTTGAAAGTTTCCACCGTCAATTTCCACTTACCAACAATACCAATAACATGATAAATAGCTTTAAATTCCTCAAAAGAAAAACACGAGCAATAAAGTGTTAGTATAGCCACATGCCAAGGTCCACATTGCCGCTACTCCCCGCTGCGCTGGCTAGTGGCGCTAGCTGTATTCATTGATAAATCTCTCATTTTTACTCATACATAGACAATCGAAAAGACTAGCATATCGTATTATTGGATACAGATTACTGCTACTTCCTGTGCAGAGGCGCCAGATTCTGATGCATTCATTGGCAGATTTAGGGATGCCCAATGCGATGTAATTCATCAGAATATCGATACAGCATTACATTATATTACTTATTATGATTTCTATTATTACGATATTAATGTCGTATGAATGTATCACATTTAGTATGTTTATAATAAAATGTATATGTGTCCCAATTAGATAAACAAAATATGATGGACTAAGACGTAACATTAGATATCATTATTATAATGTGATGAATGTGAATGACTTGAACAAACTTGTATCAAAGACTGTACAAGTACCAGCCAGCCGACTTTGTTTAGCTTTGTAGATAGATTTTGATTATTTTAGATGTAGACTCTGTATGTAGGTATCGACAAATTTGTTAAGATCAACGTTTAGGTTTTTGGTGTGTTTCCGGTGTGTTTTCACTGTGTCGAATAACATTTACACATGTCTTATTAGAGCTCCGCCAGTAAAGTCAAATGTTTAAAATAATCTTATTAAAACCCATGACGGCGTAAATGTAAAATAAACCATGAATTATTTATTAAAACTATAAATAATACTAGGTACGAATTTGTAAACTCATTTTGAAAAGACATCATAAAAATAAACTGAATTTTAGTAAAAATAATATTGTGCATTGACACAAACTCATGCAACACATTATGATACGATATATCGATACAAAATATATACTTTCCCTTTTTGGCATCCCTTTATCCATAGACACGCGAAAGCTACTGCTACTCTCCGCAGGGCGGCGCCAGAAACATTCATTCATGTACCTCTCTATTCCCTCTGCTTTTACTACGGTTAGAATACTGCTACTATTTCCGCTGGATGGCGCTTGCAGTATTCATTGATCGATCGCCCTCCCATCTCAATTATGAATCTTACTCACGACTCAGTGCATTACTTACATTTTAAATAACCAAATGATTGTAAGTTGTCATATTCTGACCGGGTTCATGTGAGAAACTAAACCTACGTTCGTATGACAATGTAAAAACCTGTAAAAACTACTTATAACGCAATAATTATTTATAGTTTATGAAATGCAATCTGTAATATTAAAGTACAGACTTCTATCGTTAACTAAAATGAATCTTTAACATAAATATCCACGAAAGTAATATTTGTTTAGACACTTGATTTTTATATTAACGAACGCCATCTATTACATGATGCGGAAACTACGTAGGTAGGTACTCAAGTCGAACATGACGAAACATTAGAAAGCGTAGTTAGCAGACCTACGATAAGCTACGCTTATTAGATAGTGTATAAAGGTTTCTTAGAGCAACGCTAGATGGCTCGTATGTATCAATAACCATTTTGCTTATAAGTAGGTAATAAGGTCTCATTATTGCTCGCTTGAAAAGTAAAAATAACACTGTTAACAATAATGTAGAAAGGTTGATTCTATTTGATATTTAAAGTCCTAGCAGGTAATGCTTAATTTTATTTGAGTACCTATTGTTGATTAATCTGTTAGTTACTTTTATTTTATTTGCCTGTTACAAATTTAAAATTAAATAACATTTAGCCTGAATTCTATCCTAGATATTTATAATTTTTATTTATTCATTTAGAAAATGTTCTAGTGACGTATGGACCGTTACAAACTAGGTACCTCTGAAGTAAAGTTCTCCTCCCACGATTTCGTTGCGTGGTCTTCGAGCTGTAGTTGTTTCGGTTGCAAAACGCCAAAGCTGGAGCCGCCTGCTCCTTCTCGGTATGGGGCACGCTCGTGACTCGGTGGCTGATGCTTGCGGCGCCCCCCTTACGTTTAGAGTCGAGCCGAGTAGATGACTTTAAATGTTCCGTAAAATCGGAACTTAACAATTATGCATCTATTCTAGTGTTGAAACAAAAAAATTAAATAAAAGGCAATTAAACATACATAGCATTATAGTGTCTGTGTCGTTCACAAAACGATATACGTGAAGTTAATACAAAATTATCCTCAACACGGTTTACGTGGAGTTTAGCAGACAATCCTCAACAATACTTACGTGGAGATCTGCAGACAATCCTCAACACGTTTTAAGTGGAGCTTAGCAGACAATCCTCAACACGATTTACGTGGAGCTTAGCAGATAATCCTCAACACGATTTACGTGGAGTTTAGCAGACAATCCTCAACAATACTTACGTGGAGATCTTCAGACAATCCTCAACACGTTTTAAGTGGAGCTTAGCAGACAATCCTCAACACGATTTACGTGGAGCTTAGCAGATAATCCTCAACACGATTTACGTGGAGTTTAGCAGACAATCCTCAACACGACTTACGTGGAGATCTGCAGACAAGCCTCAACACGTTTTACGTGGAGCTTAGCAGAAAATCCTCAACACGATTTACGTGGAGTTCTGCAAACAATCCTCAACACGACTTACGTGGAGATCTGCAGACAATCCTCAACACGATTAACGTGGAGTTTTGCAGACAATCCTCAACACGATTAACGTGGAGTTCTGCAGACAATCCTCAACACGATTTACGTGGAGTTTAGCAGACAATCCTCAACACGACTTACGTGGAGATCTGCAGACAAGCCTCAACACGTTTTACGTGGAGCTTAGCAGAACATCCTCAACACGATTTACGTGGAGTTCTGCAAACAATCCTCAACACGATTTACGTGGAGTTTGGCAGACATTTCTCAACACGACTTACGTGGAGATCTGCAGACAATCCTCAACACGATTAACGTGGAGTTTTGCAGACAATCCTCAACACGATTAACGTGGAGTTCTGCAGACAATCCTCAACACGATTTACGTGGAGTTTAGCAGACAATCCTCAACACAATTTACGTGGAGTTTAGCAAACAACCCTCAACACGACTTGCGTGGAGATCTGTGTATTCATTCAATTTCATTTCAATTCATTTTAATTAATTTAATTTAATTTAATTTGATTTGATTTAATTTGATTTGATTTAATTTGATTTGATTTAATTTGATTTGATTTAATTTGATTTGATTTAATTTGATTTGATTTAATTTGATTTGATTTAATTTGATTTGATTTAATTTGATTTGATTTAATTTGATTTGATTTAATTTGATTTGATTTAATTTGATTTGATTTAATTTGATTTGATTTAATTTGATTTGATTTAATTTGATTTGATTTAATTTGATTTGATTTAATTTGATTTGATTTAATTTGATTTGATTTAATTTGATTTGATTTAATTTGATTTGATTTAATTTGATTTGATATAATTTGATTTGATTTAATTTGATTTGATTTAATTTGATTTGATTTAATTTGATTTGATTTAATTTGATTTGATTTAATTTGATTTGATTTAATTTGATTTGATTTAATTTGATTTGATTTAATTTGATTTGATTTAATTTGATTTGATTTAATTTGATTTGATTTAATTTGATTTGATTTAATTTGATTTGATTTAATTTGATTTGATTTAATTTGATTTGATTTAATTTGATTTGATTTAATTTGATTTGATTTAATTTGATTTGATATAATTTGATTTGATATAATTTGATTTGATATAATTTGATTTGATATAATTTGATTTGATATAATTTGATTTGATATAATTTAATTTGATATAATTTAATTTGATATAATTTAATTTCATATAATTTAATTTCATATAATTGAATTTCATATAATTGAATTTCATATAATTGAATTTCATATAATTGAATTTCATATAATTGAATTTCATATAATTTAATTTCGTTTCGTTTCGTTTCGTTTCGTTTCGTTTCGTTTCGTTTCGTTTCGTTTCGTTTCGTTTCGTTTCGTTTCGTTTCGTTTCGTTTCGTTTCGTTTCGTTTCGTTTCGTTTCGTTTCGTTTCGTTTCGTTTCGTTTCGTTTCGTTTCGTTTCGTTTCGTTTCGTTTCGTTTCGTTTCGTTTCGTTTCGTTTCGTTTCGTTTCGTTTCGTTTCGTTTCGTTTCGTTTCGTTTCGTTTCGTTTCGTTTCGTTTCGTTTCGTTTCGTTTCGTTTCGTTTCGTTTCGTTTCGTTTCGTTTCGTTTCGTTTCGTTTCGTTTCGTTTCGTTTCGTTTCGTTTCGTTTCGTTTCGTTTCGTTTCGTTTCGTTTCGTTTCGTTTCGTTTCGTTTCGTTTCGTTTCGTTTCGTTTCGTTTCGTTTCGTTTCGTTTCGTTTCGTTTCGTTTCGTTTCGTTTCGTTTCGTTTCGTTTCGTTTCGTTTCGTTTCGTTTCGTTTCGTTTCGTTTCGTTTCGTTTCGTTTCGTTTCGTTTCGTTTCGTTTCGTTTCGTTTCGTTTCGTTTCGTTTCGTTTCGTTTCGTTTCGTTTCGTTTCGTTTCGTTTCGTTTCGTTTCGTTTCGTTTCGTTTCGTTTCGTTTCGTTTCGTTTCGTTTCGTTTCGTTTCGTTTCGTTTCGTTTCGTTTCGTTTCGTTTCGTTTCGTTTCGTTTCGTTTCGTTTCGTTTCGTTTCGTTTCGTTTCGTTTCGTTTCGTTTCGTTTCGTTTCGTTTCGTTTCGTTTCGTTTCGTTTCGTTTCGTTTCGTTTCGTTTCGTTTCGTTTCGTTTCGTTTCGTTTCGTTTCGTTTCGTTTCGTTTCGTTTCGTTTCGTTTCGTTTCGTTTCGTTTCGTTTCGTTTCGTTTCGTTTCGTTTCGTTTCGTTTCGTTTCGTTTCGTTTCGTTTCGTTTCGTTTCGTTTCGTTTCGTTTCGTTTCGTTTCGTTTCGTTTCGTTTCGTTTCGTTTCGTTTCGTTTCGTTTCGTTTCGTTTCGTTTCGTTTCGTTTCGTTTCGTTTCGTTTCGTTTCGTTTCGTTTCGTTTCGTTTCGTTTCGTTTCGTTTCGTTTCGTTTCGTTTCGTTTCGTTTCGTTTCGTTTCGTTTCGTTTCGTTTCGTTTCGTTTCGTTTCGTTTCGTTTCATTATTTTTATTTATTTTATTTTATTTTATTTTATTTTATTTTATTCAATTAAAACCCGAATAACAAGTGGGTAATTGTTTGTTTTGTCTGAGAACACACATCTTTCTTTTGATTCATTTTTGTGAAAGCCACTATAATTTCTAGATTAAGTATATGCTCACTCACACTGGGACAGTTTTCTAAAGTCATGGACGTTTTTAACAACAGTGACTATTTTCTTCGATAAATCATATAATAAAATATGTTACCTACAAGTGGAAACATGTTTGTACAAGTTGTCACTGAATGGTGCAGATTATAGCACTACAGTTATCGCCCATTATTTTTGAAATAACTTAGTCAATTCAGGATACAACTACATATAAAATTACTTATACCCAAAACAACTCTAATATAAAATTCGTAAACTATTTCCATTCGTAAAGAAGGATACATAATGCAATAAATACTTATGACTATGATTACACTGTTATGTTTTTATTTTAAATTTATCAATCTATATAGAATTCTATTGATGCTCAAATACAATACATGGAGCTCATGATATTTGGTCAGTGTAAATAAAAAAGGAAGTAAGTACGATAAACTCTTTTAAATAATTATGTTATTTTATACCATAATTAGGTAGTCGTTTTAAATTTTAAAACCTAGAATACTGTTCACTGGTACAAAAGCCAACGCAATAATATACCTAGCATCGAGCAGAATTTGAATACGCTTAAAACAAAAGCCGTCGCGACATGATGGCGCCGAGCGTGTGCATTGGCTTATTAGAAAATCTTTTAGCAAACAAAGGAATCCTACTTACAGTGTGTTCCTTAACGGTTTTTAATGAGATGACTCGTTTTAAAGATTTACTTTTGGAGGTTAATATTTTTCTACGATGCACATGACGATAACGCCGTGATTTATTATTTTGTTCTAATGAACATAATCGTCGTCTCTCGACCGCTTTTTTCCACTCATAGTAGCACTAATGATCGCGATTGAAGTATTACTAACTATTAACAACACGAACGTGTGACTTAGACCGCACAAAAAAACGTAATGGCGGCCATCTGGCGACCGGCTGTGTAGGGCGGCAGGGAGTGAGACAGAGATATTTTTTTTCTTTAGTAGCTTTAAAATATGTGACAAGGACTGCATCAGACTACGTACTGCTGCATGTTAACTGGTAATCATCTTCGAAGAGATACGAAGTATAATTATATTAAATTAGATTGTTTAGTGCGATTGCCAAGCCAATCTATTTATTTAAAACATAAAAGATTTTTAATATTGATATGGTCACTTTAAGATATTGTTAGATTAGCTAATACGTAAAAACTTAAGACAGAAGGGCCCTTAGGTAGGGACGGACGGTACGGACGGACGGACGGGAGGTAGTCAGTATAAATTGTCATGTTTGTGTACGATAGCGCAATAAATAAATATTGTATTCTACCACATAAATGATAGTACTTTTATACTGATAATTGAAGCAATTCGTGCAAAATTATTCCCTAATCATTCCAAAATATCAAAAATGCACAACGTTAATATTCAAGTTTTCACTTCTGCCGGCACTCCCGGAGTGCAACCCGTCGTTTTTTTCATGTTTATGTCCTATGTTTATGATTATATCTTTTTTTTTTAGTTTTTATTCGGAAATACAGCAGGTTACTACTCATGTGATGATGCGGATATCGGAAGATACTTGAAAACTGTGCGAATTATTTTTTTAATTTTTCAATGCATGCTTTCTATAATTGCAATCATATATTTGATTGGAATGTTCTATGTAAGTTGATTCTTTATGACTTAGTATGAAAAACTATATGAACGTCGCAAAGCAGTCCTATTTTTAGACACAATACATATGCTGTTCTAGTGTTCTCGCGTCTATAATGGAATTGGTAAAAATGGTAACGTGAGCTGTAACCTTTTCTACAGAACCCGTATACAGATTCAGGGGCAGATCGAGACAAAAGTACTTACAGAACGGGATTTTAACGTTTAATGTTAATAAATTATGCTAATAAGGACTCAATTGTATTAACTTAATTAACAATTGGAACTTCTAAATGCAAAAAACTATGTTCATTCAAAGTAATTTTCACATTTAAAATGTTTCTCATCTATATTCATCCCGTTTATCAGGTAGATATGCAACCGAAAAAGTAGCTTCGAGTTTTTAATAACAGTTAACAAACAATTTAAGTTGTTATTGGAAAAAATTCAATTAAATTTTTTTAAATACATTTATTGAAGACTAGCTGACCCGGCGGACTACTTCGGGGCCCGCGCCCACTCGACCCGCTTAGACTCGACCCGAAAAATGTATAGTCAGACAGATAATGTTAGGATAAATAAATCAATAATTAAACAAGTAAGTAGGTTCGTACTTATCCTTTATCAATATAGTAGCTTTGTACTTTGTAGTAAAAATCACTGATTATTAAATAACTAACTATCTAAATAATGAACAAGATGTTGTATACAATATTTTACTCGGTTTTCAACGTCGTCAGTTGGCACAGCCCAATGCTCAGATCTCTTGCGAACACTTTTGAGCCTTTGTTCCGCACAATGGCCTCTTTAATACAGTTAGTATTAAATCGGCGGGTGTCGCGAGTCAAAGAAATCTGCCTATTTAGCCGCCGAAACTGAGACGCATCACCTGAGGAACGAAGAACCATCGCACGCCGCTCTTCCATTAGTTTCAGGGTATGGTCTGAGAACTTTTTGGTTCTTTTTGGTTTGGGTTTTAAAGAACTTGGACCCAACCGTTTGGACAGTTTCTTGTGGAAACCTGTTGCTGTATTCGTCCACATTTTCGCAATTATTTAGGCATACGAAGCGATTCTGCAATTCGAGCTGAAAGTTTTCGAGGTTTTGGATTTGGATAGGTGCAGGACGGAGCGTAGACCTTATCATCGTCTTTCCAGCTTAACGATGATATTCAATGTGCCTCTTACCAACCGGTAATCGCTGCCAGTTTTAAACGCATTGATCACAGTGACATCATTGAATATTTACGTCCTCGTCGACATAATAAAGTCAATCTCGTTTTTCGTTGCACCATCTCATAATCATCACTTGCGGTGTTCAGCCTTTCTGAAAAAGGAATTCATCATTAAGAGTCCCTTCTTTTCCAGAAAGTCTGCCAGCAGTTGGCCCCGGGAGTTCCGATTCCAACCCCAAATCGTCCCACTCTCATCTTATTGCCGCTTCGTTTGCCCAGTTTTGCATTAAAATCTCCCATGACAACGGTGTATGTTTTGGAGGCTTGTATGGCTCTAGATGTCCTCATACGGGTCGAGACCCGACAACGTTGTTCACGAGGGACCTTGTGGACGATGAACCTGACACCACCTTGGGACAGTGTTGTTCGCCCTCCCGGAAATAGAGCAAGTTACCAGACTTAAGGATTATCGAGTTCTCCCCCTCCGGACTTCAGGTAATCCAACTATGTCCCACCGTATCTTACTCAATTCTTCCTCCAGTTCGAAAATCTTCTCGTCAGTCCGCAATGTGCGTGTGTTAAATGTTGCCAGGTCCAGAGTTCGTCGTTGGCGGTAGCCAGGTCTCTGCCGGAGATTCTTAGCACCCCCTGCCCTAGGGGACTAGGGGCCGGTGTTTGCTGGTGTACATTTACATGAGGGGTAATCGCCACGCTTGGCAGGCGGGTTTGGCGATCGCAGTAGGTTGAAGGTATCCTCAGAGAGATGCTGCTGCCCATCCTCTGGAATGGTCCTTTAGTCGGCTTTCACGACACCCACGGGAAGAGATGGGTGGTGCAATTCTTTATACCCAGCTCCACACAGGGAATATCAGTATCATAATATTCTATGTCTATTAAGTTATTTAGAATTAAAATATCACTTTTCATGACTGTACAAATGACATTGAATTAGTAGTAAAACATCTACTATTATTCTTCGAGTCGAGTCTAAGCGGATCGAGTGGGCGCGGACCCGGACTTCGTATCGCTTTGACAGTTTCCATGACAACAAAACAAACAAATCATTTTGTATTGGAAAATTAAATTGTCGTTTTTAGTATTTTCCGTTACTTATTAATTATGTTTCTCACCGTTTAAACCTTCCCTGAACTTCCACAAATATTTTAAAATCAAAACAAACCAAATCGGTCCAGCCATTCTTGAAACGAACAGCAATTGATTTTTATATCATACTAGCTGACACGGCGGACTTCGTATCACTTGGACAGTTTCTATGAGAACAAAACAAACAAATCGTGACACATTTTGTATTAGAAAATTAAATTGTGGTTTTTAGTATTTTCAGCAATTGATTTTTATTTAAATACCGATATTTTGACGCCTCACAGGTGGCATTTTCTTTAGCACTACGATAAACTTTCAAACACACGAAACACCGATATTACTTTTGCAAAAGAAGCGGTACCTAATTCTATTTGATTGATATTAAGTTGAGACGTAGTATGGTACGTCTTAACTTGACATGGTATGCCATGTCATAAAACGTTTTATCCGTTTGAAGTTGTCAAATGCTGGCTAAAGAACTGTACGTCATTCTGTCACATTCACTCACTCACTTTTTATATCTTATTATTTAAAAAAATCATTAGTCATTTTTTTTAACTTTTATTTTACTTCTTTACAAACCTTGTCCTGACAATAATAAACACAAAAAAAAAGAATTATCCAGTTTGGTGCAGTCGGTCGGAAGTTATGCGCGTACATACATTTCAGTGATTCATTTTTATTTATATAGAATATATAGATGTATCTCATTGTTAAAACCTTCCCTGAACTTCCACAAATATTTCAAAATAAAAATTAGCCAAATCGGTCCAGCCATTCTCGAATTTTAGCGACTCAAACGAACAGCTATTGATTTTTATATGTATAAAACTTTACAATATACCTTTGACAACTTTACGTCTTTAAACATAAATGGTTTGTCTAGGCGTTGCACATTCGGTTCGGACGCAAGCATAATCTTGTCCTAAATAAAAACACAATAAAATTAGTGAAAGTATGCATGTAGTTATCAATAAAATAAAGATTTATTATTATTATTATCTCTTTATTTATTTTTTTTACATATTAATTTACATTTTAAAATATTTTCTAAAAACAAAACAAACATTTAAAAATATAAAAAATAGGGGTCCGCCGGCATCGGGACTAGGGTCCAAACTACCGGTGATTAGGGCTCCAGAGGCAGGAACTTCCTCACAATGCGTGCCGTATCGAGGAGAACTGCCTTCTGAATCCAGCCGCCGAACGAGAGCCTCATGAGATGTTGATCGAGGCTCTTGGCCATCAGGCCTTTGGCCGTAACAACAATCGGCACGATTATTATTATTATAATATTATATTATATTATATTCTATAGCAACCTACGCATCGCCCGGCCCGCAAAGCCAAAAATACGAGGAGCTACCCTCATACTGCAGTCGGTAAGATTGTTGTTACCGATTTCATTCTACGATGCATTCAATGTTAAAATCTCTTTTATGGCTGGAGCACACTAATACAGCTGCAGTCTGGTGCGTGTGCAGTGCCGTTCATGTGCAGAGCGGATGCGGCTGTCACACAGGAATACACGCAACCGCACTGCAGCTGCACTACAACTACACTATAACTGCACTGCAACCGCACTGCAACTGCACTACAACTGCACTTCAACCACACTGCAACCGAAATGCACTACAACAGAACTACACTGCAACTGCACTATATGATATTATCTTTGTGGAATCATTATGGAAACCGTGCAAACTGAAGCTAAAGTGCATTATAAATATTGGTGATATGCCGAGTTTAAGAGAGGAAGAACTTCAACTAAAGACGACCTGTGCTCGGGACGCCCTACGACGGCAGTTACCGAACAAATGATAAAAAAAGTTGAAAAAATTGTTTTGGCAGATCGTCGTGTTACTGATCGTTTTGTAGCTGAAGAACTAAAGATTTCGATAGGAAGTATCCATAGTATAATACACTAGCGACCCGCCCCGGCTTCGCACGGGTGGAATGCTGATACACGCAACCGCTTTGTCCCTGCATTTTAAATCTGTAATATCTTCGAAAATTTTCATTTAAATTACATGCAGTAAAGAGCCATATTGATTTATATTTAATGCACAATTTATTTGAGGTGCTTAATTGGATAAGGGTTAATGCTGTATTGCTTAAAATCGGTTCGTAAATAAGCCATTATTTCTCGTAAACAGTACAGGATAAAAAATGATTATCGTGGGTTATCCCTAAGAGATAGACATATACCTACCATCGCGGACTTTTTTGTAGACCTTTTTAAGGTGTACAATACTGTAGTACATTATTTTGATCTATCTTGTAGGGTTCAGCCAGCGTTTGCAATGTAAGCGCAAAAAATGTGAAACCTCTAAAATTATCTACTGATAATGTGATAAATATCGATATCGATATTTCTACATTAAAGATATTTTTGTTTATTCATTTTTTACCACCTCGTTACAGAGACTTGAAATCACTTGGCCATAAAATATAAATAAAACAAATCCGTGGAGGCAGCGAGATTTTGCCGGCTCGTTCTGTACATATACTTACCTACCTATAAGTGTTTCGTTAATAAATTTAAGGAACAATGTTTTATTTATGTTTATATTATCAATGGTGAATGAAACTAAACTAGGCGGGAGTACCTACACCGATTTACCTAAAACGAATAAAAGCTGCAGCAAACTGATGAGAAGTTATTTCTTGTGATTGTTACGGTTGATTAAAATCATTATGTAGGACTTAGTAGGTAGGTAGGTAAAGTTTCACTCCTTTGACCTCTGCACTTGTGTACAGTGGATTGTTTGCCAGAAAATCCAAAACCATAACCATGTTGACTTTTGGTAAATTATTAGACTGTCCACGCACAAATCCACTCTCCATCGTCTAAATTTTACTTTTATCACATTATTACTTATCTAAAAGATGTTTAATATACAAAATATATTAATATTACTTAATGCTTTTCACACAAACACACACGCCGCATTCCATGTACTTACTTTGACCAACAAACGACGAACGAAACACTCTAAACAGCCGCTAAGCGCTTTCCGCCCTACCCGTACCGTTGACCCGGCGAGACTTGTGACGTCACAGAGCAAATGCTCCGAGCTCATTTCAAAATTCGTTTGGGATTCAGTAAAAGTAGATTCATTTTGTCATTTTTCAAGTTATTGAAATAATTCTTTCACCATATATATTATAATTTTATTGCCTTTCAATTTATATTAGTATTTTTTATTTTTGTAAAAATGGAAACTTCCTTATTATGAATACTGAGTGTTTTTACAATATAAAAAATTGTTAATAAATCCACTAGTGGGATTCGAACCCGCACCCAATGACATACTGGGTCAGTACCTGTCAGTGCCTTAAGTTTATATCAACCAATCAGCGCTTACAGAACCACCACACAACATACTCTACCACAGAACCTTATGACTAACAAATATATTATCCTAAAAAATCGTCGTCGTGGTTCATCGTGGTTTTGCAAATATCATATAAAAATAGGTCGAATGATTACGAAATTTATTGTTATATTCCTATCATACGGATTTTTGCAATCGTATAAAAATTTTCGCAAACATCCGATTTTTCGAATTATCCTGCGACATGTATAACCTGGATGCGAGCAGCACATAACCGGTCGTTGGGGAGATCCTTGGGGGAGGCCTATGTCCAGCAGTGGATGTCTTTTGCCTGAGATGATGTATTTAACCATAATTCCAAGTGTTTTTGTCTAACAAATGTTTAGCTGTCACTCTACAATTTTTTAATAATTTAACTTATAATTAGAATTAGAATTTTATGATATTTAGTATTAAGCAATTTTGACATGAATATTCTTCCTTTGCCTATTTCATATTATCATACGATTAAATTAAATTAATACAAAATTTTCCAATTTTGTCGATATTTTTAAACTTACAGCCGTATTCGAATTATCTTTTATTTTGTTACAGAAAATAGCAAAGAGCTCAATATTGATGTTGTGGGGACTTTTCCTCAGTATAATTATTGGTACAATAGTGGAAATAGTAATCATTGTACTGTGCTGTAATAAGGAGTCGTGCCCAGTTCCTTATTTTGAAATAATATCAGTCTTCATTAGCTTACTACGTAAGTTATTATTTTAAATAGATAGGGTAACCTTATCTAACTCCGTGACTTGAGTAATAAAATACTAATAAATTATTTATCGGTTTTATTAAGACTTGGCGAAAGTTTTAATCAGTCTCTTGTAAGTAACATAGGCCCAAATAATCTCAGCCTTTTAATCTACTTTAAGAGCTATAACCATTTTACTACTGTAACTCTTAACTTGGCTAATTCCGCGGTGACCTCGTTATGTCCTTGATAGCCACTAATGTAATTCCGGTATAACGGATTAAGGCAAAAAGGAATAATGAAAAATCAGAAAAATTACATTATCTTTTATTTAATGTAGATTGTAGACAATGGAATGTTATACTCCTTAGAACATCTGTATAATGTCATTGTCGAATTCAAGACATTGTCAACAGCGTTTTTGAGGTCTGACTTCAAGTACTTTCTGTTTTTCTTATTGGTGTCCCTGTCCATGATGTCTAAATAAAAACATAAAAAATATAAGAAAAAAAAAACAACATTTTAGATCTACAATTTATTCTCGTAACGCAAAGCGATAAAAAAATATTGCAAGGTTTAGTAAAACAGCTTACAGAATTGCGTGATAAGAAAAAAAAGGTCTCACCTAATTGCGTGACAAAAAAATAAAATATAACCTAATAGTTGAAGTTTATAGACTATAAGAAAAGATTTGCTGCCTAAAATTACATTAATCTTGTTAATGAACTCAAAATTCGAGTTATCGGTCACAACTGCAGTTGTTTGTATTTAACTACCCTTATTCTGATATAGCATAGAAACCACACAATCGCAAAAACACTAAAATTTTTTGTCGAACTTAATAACCTCTCACGATTAAACAACACATAATTATTAACATATTTTTACTGTCACAAAACGGAAACAAAGATGCAAAGAAATTACTTAAATTAAATTAAACTAAAATCATTTATTTCAGGCATATTTTGCCCATATTATCAATATAAAATTCTACACAATACAATGCAATCACAATCAATTAATCAAAAATAATAAAAATAATAAAATAATAAAATTCATGATAACAGATATAAAGTTAAATAAATAATTACTTGACCTCACCTAACTAGCACAGTCATCCAGTGGTGGCTGATCGGACACTCGCACTTACCTCCCACAGCCTTCAGGATACTATTGCGGCTGCCGCACACTCGGTTCATGAGGGAGGCTACTTTTTTTCGCATAAAGGCGTAAAAACTGTAAAAAAAAATGAAAAAAATAAAATAAAAATGTGCCTTTTTCTGTTAAGGGCAGCAGAACATATTCGCAGATAAGCCCCAGAAGTTCAGACAGGAAATATTAAAGTCATTTGATATGGCGCCAAATTAGTGACTGAACGACTGAACTATTATAAATAAATAAATTGCTTTTTTTTAAAATCTAAATAAAATTATAGTCCACATTGCTTGCCGTGGCAACCTGTAATTAAGAGGACACTTAGCTTTAAGTTTTGGGGATTAAAGTTACTCGCGTCCGTAGGTTTACCCTTGAGACCCTACACGTGACCCCTGGGTGGTGCTAAATGAGTAACACTGTCTGAGTGGTAGAGCCACGCTGCTGCGTTGCAGCACGAAATGGGCCGGCTCGCCCGGCGTAACACCACCCTCTCACAGAATATCGGCGTGAAACAACGGCACTCGTTGCTGTTGTGTTTCGTCCGGTGAGTGAAAGTACCGGAGGCCCATCTCTCACCCCTCCCCCCTTCCAATTCTTACTTCCTTCTCAAGATCCAATTCCTTCCTCAAGGTTGGCAACGCATCTGCGATTACTTTGGTTTTGCGGGTGTCCATGGGCGGCGGTGATTACTTTCCATCAGGTGACCCGCCTGCTCGTTTGCCTCCTTTTAACATAAAAAAAAAAAAGTTTTTGTTTGTTTCTACAATTTTTGCTTTTATCAGTGTTTGTCTTGTTGGTTGTCCTAATAAACAAATAAATAAATACATAAATTTTGGCTGTTGAATGACCAAACAAATTTAGTTCCATCCCCATTATTACGTATTGTCGCAGGTAGTACGTCACAAATGTCAAACGATGGCGCTTTATAAAAAGCGGCCGGGAGCTGCGTAGCCGTAACAGTCGGTGCGCAGCTCTCGACCAGTCAACAGCTCCTGAGGATGCCCCGTGGAGGGGCGAAACACGTGTCGGGTATCGGTGTTGGTGTGCATTTTCGCTTGCACGCATTGTTTCTCCTGCATGTGCATACTTTTTGCGGGCGGGAGGGTGGTGCATGCGTACTGCATCCAAGCTGTATAAACGAGTGAGTTAGCGGAATTAACACTACATATTATTTAAATTACATTTTTTTGTACATAAATAAAGTCATTGGTCCGCGCTTCGGCAAACATGCCAGACGCGCTGCAGCGCCACGGCAACGCAAAAAGCATTTTAAAGGCATTGTTGTATTGCACACGCAGAGCGTTGTAGGCCTTCTGCGTATATCTCACCCATAGGCTGCCAGAGTAAAAAGATTGGCAGAACGCCTTAAAAAGAGTAATTTTTACTAGCTCTGAAGATCGAGCAAACCTACGGGCAATCATATTGCTTCTGACCGCCAACGCTCTACGTTCGCGCTCAATGTCTTGATCACCTTTCAGGTCGTCTGTTACAATGTGGCCTAGGTACTTGTACTGCTTGACTCGATATAAAGCTGCACCGCAAAGTTTGACAGGGGGCACGTCTTGTGGAGAGCTATTGCCAGCAGCAAAAACCATGCACTCACTTTTCTTAATGTTGTATTTTAAACCATGACCTAGTGCATAGCTCTCACACACCTGCAACAACTTTCGTAGTGCGCTGATCGGCGGGCTCAGCAACACCATATCATCCGCGTAACTGATGTTATTGACATTTACACCACCGATTGAACATCCCGCATGCATGTTGCTGAGCTCGCGGGTCAGCTGGTCCATGTAAAGTTTGAATAGTTTAGGAGAAGTCAACCCCCCCTGCCTCACCTAAATACTTACATAAATATCGCCAAGTTTGTCACCCATTCACTCACACTGCCGAAACTGGCGGAGTTCGCGCGCAAACTGACAAAACCCTTGATTGTTGCTATCTCTCTCACTCGAGCAAACCAAAATTTTGCAGACGAATTTAGACTTTATTACCGAATCCTAAAGTTGTATTTAACTTCCGGGATTCTACTTTCAAAACTGTAACAAACCACAAACTAAATATCACGGAATAATGTGAGTCACTGAATTAGATGAGTTTACATAATTTTATAGCTACAACTAAAAGATATGTTAATTAGTAAAAAGTTAACCATATCTTATCTTGTTTTGTCTGATATCTACTTATATATAATGAGATAAAACAATATATAATTCTATTTATACAACTTGTGATTACGTAACATGTTGTTTATATAGATTTATTTTAACATTTATTCAAATTTGTTTATTATTAAATTTTTACTTTTTTATTTTCAAGTGCTAATTGCTGCCCTTAAGCTGCTTTATAAATTTTTTAAATATTTGTTTATTATTATTAATACAACGTGATTTTTTTTCAGTATGGTTTTATTTTCTCGCAGTTATAAATAGCTATAAAAATGAACAACAGGACGACGAAACGAACAACATTGGCTGAAGTTATCAATGATTATGAAGACTTATGTATACGATATATCGAATTATTCCCCAGAGATACACTTTCCCCGTAGAGACACTTTTAATAAAACTGCGCTTTTATTCCTGTAAGATACACTTTCGGCTTGGACACTTAAATAGACATGTGTTTTAGATGAAAAGGAAAAATAAATAAATCATAATTAACCAAAATTAAAGCTTTTATTCCCCAGATATACACTTTCGGCTTGAACACCTAAAAAGAAATGTTTTTAGATGAAAAAAAACTAAATAATATTTTTAGTGCACTATATTTAATATTACCAACATAAAGTACCTACCAGGCTACCATAACTATGCAGGAGATTGCTTATTAATATAAAAGAATAATATAGTCTTGTAAATACATATTACATATAGCAATGATTATAATAATATTCTTTTATATTAATAAGCACTCTCCTGCATAGTTATGGTAGCCTGGTACTTTATGTTGGTTATATTAAATCTAGTGCAACATGTATGTAAAAGATTGTTTGTGCCTGTGGTTTAAATACATTCAAATTAATTATCTTCACCAATTATTTTATACACAACAGTACCTAAAAGTGTATCTAAGAGGACAAATTGGTAGGGTTTTAAAAAAGTGTATCTTACAGGAATAAAAGCGCAGTTTTATTAAAAGTGTCTCTACGAGGAAAGTGTATCTCTGGGGAATAATTCGATATATCTTTATCAATAAAGAATGACGATTGCAAAATTTGGTTTATTGTTTTTTTTGTTTATATTTTGTTATAGTGTCTCTTTATGGAATCTATATAAGTACTAGCTGACCCGGCAAACGTTGTTTTGCCAATTATTTCTAGGGAATTTGTCGGGTAAAAAAAAAATTCTAACTTAGAAAAACTAAACTACTACTTAACTTTGAGATGGTTCTAAGGTTCTAAAAGATTTCTCTCTCCCATTCATTTAGCAGACCAAAGGGATCTTGTTCAAACAGGCAATTGTTTAGTTTTTTTGTGGTACATGGTGATTTATATAGGTAGTGGTAATTAATTAATTGCATGAAAAATGATAAACAATTAATGAAAAATAGACATTTCCCCCTTAATCCTTAAGTTATAGTAGAAATTTTATTTTTTTAAAGACACTTTTAACGTTAAAATGAAAATAAATTTAAAGTTCTAGCTCTTTACAATATCTGTCGAGTATTTTCATAGTTTCTACTTGTGATTTTGCATAAGACCATCATTATGCGTGTTTAAAACAATGTGGCGGTGTTTTCGACATTCTTAATCGAGTATCGATTACAAATATCACACTTAGTATTTTTAATACCCGTAGCAAGCACTAAACGATTCAACTTTGAGAAAAAGGCCCTGGTTTGGGATGGCTACCAACAGAGAGAGATGGCGTGCAAAGGGAGAGGCCTACACTCAGCATTGGGTGGCGACGGGCTGAAGAAGAAGAAGAAGCGGGCGAGTGATGGCTCTTGATGAAAATTTGTGTGTAGTAAGAACATGAGATTATGCAAATGATAGGCTATGATGTCGGTAAAACTAATAATTATTTTGATTAGCATTCATTGACCGCTTCATGGTCACATGGCGCAGCGAAGAGGGCGGGTGACGGCTAGTAACTAATATAGTTATTGTTCTGAGATAAGTTATAACTAATGGTCTCGACTCTCGACCATAATGTGCTTTTGCACTATTCTGTCAATATCACATGTAGGTAGGTATTTATGTAGAAAATACATACACGTTATCAATGTGGTACCTATTAATAGATATAATATACAGGGCGTCCCACGGCCATGCCACATGGAGGGAAAGTACCTTTATTATTGTAGATGGAACACTTTACTGAAAGAAGACTTTATTTTAATTTTTAAAACAATTTTAACTGCATTAATACATTTTTAAATAATTGCCTGGTTCAACCGGGAATCGAACCCGGTACATGAGAAAAAAATCAATCTGTAGTTTTATCATACCAATCGGAAGGCTTCATCATAAGGATTATTTTTTGCCCATTAACATAGTATCAGAAATAAAAGGAAGACCATGAATTTTGACATTTTTAATTCAAAATTAATCAATTTAATTTATCAAATGCTCAAAATGAGTCCCATTCTGTTGAATAGGTACAAAGTCGTACTCTTTTGATTATTTCACTCCCTGACGCTTTTTTGATCATGTTATGGTGAATATTTAGAATAATACGTCTAAGTTCTGTTTGTGGCTCTTTCATACCGGTTCTTATAAACTAATTTTTTTACATTTAAATTTTACATTTGAATTAAAAATGTCAAAATTCATGGTCTTCCTTTTATTTCTGATGCTATATTAATTAGCAAAAAATAATCCTTATGATGAAGCCTTCCGATCGGTATGATAAAACTACAGAATGATTTTTTTCTCGTGTACCGGGTTCGATTCCCGGTTGAACCAGGCAATTATTTAAAAATGTATGAATGCAGTTAAAATTGTTTTAAAAATTAAAATAAAGTCTTCTTTCAGTAAAATGTTCCATCTACAATAATTAAGGTACTTTCCCTCCATGTGGCATGGCCGTGGGACGCCCTGTATATTTTGTCTCAGAATAATAACTCAAGCTACCTATTAGTTACCTATTGTTCTGAGTATTTTGTTCAATAAAGTTTCATCATTATCTCCTTAGAGATTATCTCAGTCAAAAGACGTCGTAAGTTTAGATATACTTAAATAATATTTATTTATCTGTAATAATAAGAGAAAGCGAAGAACGTTATAATAATTCTTGGCGGGAAAGTGAAGCGTCATGTCTGCGGTTTTGCTTTATTTTCCAAAATTTGTGTTATGTCGAATATTAATGTGAAATAATGGTGGATTATTAACCGTTAAGTGTTCGTGGGTGTGCATAAGTGTTGGCAAATGAAACAAAACAGTGCAACGTCACTTTTCAAATTCTCTCAAGAAGCTCGCGTCGCCCCACATCTTTATTGAGATACTCGAGGGGTTGGGGGGTATATCATTTCTCACTTCCCATTTCTAATATCATTCATCATCATCATATATGGAAATATTGTTTATTTATGTATTACTTGTAAGAAAAAATACTTTGACACTGGCTAAATGTGCTAATCGCACGAAGCCATCAATAAAAAAAATAAAAAAAAGTTATGTAATGTCAAATGTCAGTTTTCAAAAGTGTCAAAATCGTATAGATTTTGTGAATCAAAAGCATAATTATTGATAAATTAAAATAATTGACTAATATACAAGTGTATAGAGTTAAACCTTGGAACTAGCCCACATTAGAACATTGCTAACATTAATATTTAATAATAAATGGCTTTCTTTAATTTTTTACCAAAAGTGGACAAATTTTGTTGTTGTATTAGTCTTAAAGCTGGTAGTATTATAATAGCACTTTTGTCATTTGTAAGTACCTACAATACCATCAAAAACAAACTTGTAAAAAAAACCAAGTCTCGCAACTCAGTTCTGCTACCGTAAATAGTTGTGAGATCCATGTAATACCAAGTCGATTAATTTATTCAGTCCCTACTTGTGGGACCTTCTGTCTTAAGTTATTACGTATTAGCTAATCTAACAACATCTTAAAGTGACCATATCAATATTAAAAATCTTTTATATTTTAAATAAATAGATTGACTTGGCAATCGCACTAAACAATCTAATTTTATATAATTATGTATTACTTGTGAGATACATTGTGTTTTCTTGCGATGGCCAAGTCAATCTGTTTATTTAAACCATAAAAGATTTTTAATATTGATATGGTCACTTTAAGATGTTGTTAGGTTAGCTAATTACGTAATAACTTAAGACAGAAGGGCCCTTAGGTAGGGACTGAATAAATTTTAACCGACTTGGTATTACATGGATCTCACAACTTTTTACGGTAAAATAACTAAGTTGCGAGACTTGGTTTTTTTATAAGTTTGTTTTTAAAGGCATCTCATTTCTGGGCCGTTAACACAAGTCGACCGCCTAATGTAATTACGTAATTGACGTAGGTGACCATACATTTCATGATATAACATTCAGTTATCGGCAGGTCGGCACTAGAGGTTTTTCTTCTTGCAGTTTGCAGTTGCTGTATGCAGTCTGTAGCTGCCCTGTCAGAAGAATATTTTATGGTTTCATATTTTTTTACGAAACAGAAAGCCAAGTGGACCATTCAATTTACCAATGGCGAGATGTACTCCGGTATCCCGTCATTGGTGAATGAAATGGTCCGAAGTATCATTATAAAGCATCGTATAGCAACCTAAAACTGTCGATTTTTTTAGTACAATACTTTAACTTAAATAGGGGAGCCTATATTGCCCCACCTTGATTTCTCTCAAACTAAATGTTATTTTACCAAAAAACCTACTAGGTAGTGCAATATACGGAACTCTCCCCTACCTATGTTTATGTTTATTTTTTATGTTTATGTCCTATGTTTATGTCCATTTTTTTTAGTTTTATTACGGAAATGCAGCAAGTTACTACACATGTGAAAATGCGAATCTCGGAAGATTCTTTAAAACTGTGCGAACTTTTCTTTTAGTTTTGCAAATCTTGCTTGCTATAATTGCCATTATATTTTTGATGGGAATATGCTGTGTAAGTTGATTCTTTATTAGTTAGTATGAACAACTATATGAATGTCGCAAAGCAGTCCTTTTTTAGACACAAAACTATGCTGTTCTAGTGTTCTCGCGTCTATAATAGAATTGGTAAAAATGGTAACGTGAGCTGTAACCTTTTCTAGAGAACCCGTACAGGGTGCCAAGTGACAGTTTCACTCGTCATTCGATCACATTAACGAAAACAATAATTTTCATGGCAAAATGTTAACTCTTGTCGTATGCCGCCAGGAGGCGCTGCTTCAATGCCATACTAATTTTTGTTTTCGTAAACGCAATTGAATGAATACGGATAGTAAACAAATCTCACACTAGGCACCCTGATTCAGGGCAAATCGAGACAAAAGTACAGAACGGGATTTTAACGTTTAACGTTAATAAATTATGCTAATAAGGACTCACGTTAATAAATTATGCTAATAAGGACTCAATTAGGTATAATAACTTAATTAACAAATGGAACTTCTAAATGCAAAAAACTATGTTCATTAATTCAAAGTAATTTTCACTTTTAACGTTTTTCTCATCTAATAGGTTGGGGAAAACGTTTCTTCGCATTTTTTAACAAAATTCAAAACATTTTTAATATAGTTTTTTTTATACATAGTTCGGCAAATGACTCCACTCCACCTGATGTTAAGTGGAAATGGAGGCCAGACGTAAGGACAACTGGTGCAGCGAGAAAACAACGCAGCATCAGTCACCCTCACCCTGCCGGCCCACAAGGATTTAACTAAAGTATGTAGGTGCCATTTTGTTCGATAACTTTTTGCCATCTTGTAGGTAGGGACATGATCCCATTGCTATAGAAATTTTGGGGCTTCTGATCAAAATATCGCGAAAAATATCGCGATGTTAACCTGACACTACCTAAAGAATTCTGAAGAGACCGAAACAGGTAGAAATCTGAAGTTGCAAGGTCAGGACTATACGGCGGATGCATTAACACCTCCCAGCCAAACTCTTAATTTTTGCTGAGTGGCTAAAGATGTGAGAGGTCTAGCGTTATCATGATGAAAAACCACACCCCTTCTGTTGATTAATTCCGGCCGCTTTCTCTCAACTTCTTGCTTTAATCTCATCAGTTGTTCGCAGTAGAGTTCAGAATCGATTGTCCTGCCTAGTGGTAACAGCTCATAATGAATAGTGCCCTTCCAATCCCACCACACACACAGCATCACCTTGTTGCGAGTTAACCCGGGTTTCGCCACAGTCTGTGAAGCCTGACCGGCCTCTGACCACAACCTTTTTCGCACGTTCTTGTCATACGTGATCCACTTTTCATCACCAGTTATCAGCTTCTTCAAAAATGGTTTGGTTTCATTACGTCGTAATAAAGAATTACAAATGAGTACACGGTTCATTAGTTTCTTTCAGTGAGCTCGTGAGGTATCCAAATATCGAGCTTTTTTGTGTACCTACCCAGTTTTTTCAAATGCGCCAAAACTGTTTTGTGATCAATTCCCAGTTCTTCAGCTACGTCTTAACTACTGATATGCCGATCTTGCTCCACTTTTTCAATAATGGCATCCATTTTATCCGTAATAGGGCGACCAGAGCGACGTGCATCTTTGACATAAAAATTTCCGGATTGAAAACGGTTAAACCAAATTTGTGCTTCTCTCGTACAGACACTGCACTAGGTCCATAAACATCGCAAATTTTTTGCGCGGCTTGGGTTGCCTTTTTGCCTTTTTCGTAGTAAAATTTTAAAATGTATCGAATTTCTTCATTGGATTCATCTTGACAGTAAGAAAAACAAATGAAAATCACACATTTTCCTAATTTGAACTTGGAATTATCTTCTTTAAAATTTAAACTTTTAATGATACCAAAATCAGCCAGATACAAATAGTATATAGCCAAAGAGATTTTATTACAAGTTAATACACACTATATGCGAAAAGACTTTTTCCCAACCTAATATATTCACCCCGTTCATCAGGTAGATATGCAACCGAAAAAGCGGCTTCGAGTTTTTAATAACAGTTTACAAACAATTTAAGTTGTTATTGGCAAAAGTTCAATAATTTTTAATTATATTTATTGAAGACTAGCTGACCTCGCTGACTTAATGCTCTAAGGGCGGACTTCGTACCGCTTTGACAGTTTCCATGACAACAAAACAAACAAATCATTTTGTATTAGAAAATTAAATTGTCGTTTTTAGTATTTTACGTTACTTATTAATTATGTTTCTCACCGATTAAACTTTCCCTGAACTTCCATAAATATTTTAAAATCAACATTAACCAAATCGGTCCAGCCATTCTCGAGTTTTAGCGACTCAAACGAACAGCAATTGATTTTTATATTATTCTAGATGACCCGGTGAACTTCGTATCACCTACATGTATTGGTGAAAAGTAATGTCAAAACTTAAACATTATCGGCTGGGGTGGGAAATTACTCTAAACATGCCTTGATGGCCAAGATCCAAAAATATAACAATTGCTTTCAAATGTCGTCGTTTGACGCAACGCAACGCATATATTGTACAGGAAAATTTCATGCCCACTTTCAAGGTAGTATACCATAATTATTGTTTTTGATAAATTATTAATTTCCCACCCCAGAAACTAATGAGCGTAATGAATGTGGTGGTGGGACCAATTGTGGCAATTTAATTTTACCACCAGCACAACATAATCCAGTAGATTAACCGCAGTATCTTAACGCTTTATAATATTGACAAATGTTACGGCACAATAATCTATTTCCGGGTCGTAGTGGAATGCTACACGTTCCAGGTTTACAGGAACACTGCGTCTGCGGAAGCGCTCTATTTCATAGTGTCGTGTTCGCTGTTGTTGTGTTTGGTGTGCCCGAACTCGTTCCATTCTAAGCCTATCTACTTCATTATTATTCACTGTGGAACGCAATTCTGCCATACAAACGAATGTTATCATTATCTGTCTCTCGCTGGTCGTCAGTGCGGTTTGCACTTGAGCTCGTCGGTTTGCTCGTCGAACATTTAATTGACTTCGACGACCTAAGTCAGGTCATCTTCTCCTTGGCATTTTAAAACAATAACAGTAAATAATGTTTTCGCGCACTGACAAACTGATGATAGATTTTAATAATCGCCTTGAAATTTATTTATTTATTTTCTTTATACGACAACCATTTGACACTTTTACACATTTTTTTTTTTTTAGTTGATGGCTTTGTGCGATTAGCACATTTAGCCAGTGTCAAAGTAATTTTTCTTACAAGTAATACATAAATAAACAATATTTCCTTATATGATGATGATGAATGATATTAGAAATGGGAAGTGAGAAATGATATACCCCCCAACCCCTCGAGTATCTCAGTAAAGCTGTGGGGCTTTACTAAGTCCTCACGCGAGCTTCTTGAGAGAATTTGAAAAGTAACGTTGCACTGTTTTGCTTCATTTGCCAACACTTATGCACACTCACGAACACTTAACGGTTAATAATCCACCATTTTTTCACATTAATATTCGACATAACACAAATTTTAGAAAATAAAACAAAACCGCCGACATGACGCTTCACTTTCCCGCCAAGAATCCTTTTACACATTTATTTATTTATTTATTTATTTATTTATTTATTTATTTATTAAACATAATTAAACGGGTAAAAACCCAATTACATAATTATCTTAAACCTAGGCACATAAATTGAACTTATAAAAACTAAAAACTAAAAAATGAGATACAATTTGGTAGCTAAATTCGACCAGATATCCTTTTTGGATTATCAAAAAATATATCTATTTCTGGAAAAGTTACCAGGAGCGCGTTTAGTGCTTCATGCATACGACACAATGGAGACTGCGCGCGCGCCACCGTACGACACGGCGGAGGCGCGAACAGCCGATGTCTACGACCCGAGCGTATACGCAAATAGTTTACACATTTATTATTTCTGAAATAGAACTGTTTTTTATTCCAACAAAACAGACCAGAGAAATAGGACCTCATACTACAGCTATGAAACATACACAATACACACCTATAAATATTTGACAACCAACAAGTGACAAAAGACATCAAATGTTTCACAGCTAGGAACATTTTGTTGTACGTACCGCTTTGACAGTTTCCATGACAACGAAATAAACAAATAATTTTGTATTGGAAAATTAAATTGTCGTTTTTAGTATTTTCCGTTACTTACTATTTATGTTTCTCACCGCTCAAACCTTCCCTGAACTTCTACAAATATTTCAAAATCAAAATTAGCAAAATCGGTCCGTAGCCATTCTCGAGTTTTAGCGAGACAAACGGACAGCAATTGATTTTTATATAGATAGATTTATTTATTTATTATTTATTTTTTTATTTATTAAGACACAATTATAACACCTTAACTGATTGCCCAAAGCGATGTTATAATGAAAAAAGAAAGTAAGATACATTTAAACAAAAACAAAAAATAAACTTTACAATACATCTAACAATAATATTAACATTTAATAAACAATACAACTAACAATATCACATACTACATATACACCTTTGGACTCAAAAACAATTTGTGCCATTTCCATGAGTTTCGGCAGGCTGTGGCGAAACACATCTATATTGTTCTCCGAAAGCAAATTAATGAGGCGAATGGCGTGTGACATAGGGGCGAACTTAAGCAGGTTGGATTTATGCGCAGGTCGGCTGAGCAACGCCGGCCGGCGGGCGGCGCGCGCCCTCGTAGTTATTGGGCGCGCAAAGCCGCAGCTCCGCAAGTACCTCCGGATGGTGTAGGAGTCCGCGAAATACACTCACTACGTACTTTACCAGGGCCACTTCCCTTCTAACCGACATTAAACAGTACCCGACCATACCCAACACGAACAGACTCGGGTACATCAACGGGAAGTAAGGGTACACTGCATACTCTTTCAAGTAAAGAAAGCGTGAAAATTTATTTTGAATCTTCTCAATTATCTGCCTGTATTTAGCTTTATGGGGATTCCATATGAAGGCGTTAGTTTCTAAATGGCTCCGCACTAAAGCATTATACAGAATTTTAACAATATAAGTTTTAAAATTCTTACTTTGTCGTATAATAAAACCTAGATTTTTGAAGGATCTAGCGGAATTAGCAATAATGTGGTGACGAAACGTTACATCGGGTACCATGTCGAGGCCCAGCCCCCTGACTATGAGTTCTTATAGCAATATTATTGCAGTTGTGGAAAAGAGACGCGAGTATATTCGCCGCTACACGCGTCTTGTTTTCACAACTGCAATAATACTGCTATAACTCGTGGTTACCCCCCAGGTCGCGCACCCGCGCTACTCGCGGCACCACCGCGCCTCCGACTTCGTACTGATACCGCAAAGGCGCGCGCGCCCGACTGTAGCTCATCACGCAGCACTTAGCCAAATTAAAACATAGCTTGTCCCAATGTCCCGCTGAAGCCGCTCACAATCTGAAATATCCGCTATGGTCAGGAATACTTTAAGGTCGTCCGCGAAAAGCAAACATTTTGCTTCCTTTAGTACATCCGGGAGATCGTTAATCATGATGACGAACTCGAGGGGCCCAAGGTTATTCCCTTGACTTACCCCCGAAAACGTGTCATACGGTTTCGATTCGTATCGCGCATACTCGTATGCGCGATACGAATCGAACAGTACGTCAACAGTACGTCGAGACGTACTGTTGACGCTCACCCAGATAGCTCCTAAATCCTATTGCGGAAAATTTCGACAGAAGTATGTCATTATCGACCGCATCGAAGGCTTTTCGGAAGTCGAAGTACGCAGAGTCCACCTGTCCCCCAGCGTCCACCACCGGAGCTAGGTGCGTCACGAATGACAGCAGGTTACTCCCCGTACTGCGACCCGGCCGGAAGCCGTGCTGCGCGTCACTCAGTCTTGCACTCACTTGCGTATAGATACATCTATGCAAGACAGACTCAAACACCTTTGGTCACGGGGCTCCGCCTCTTTCACTGCGTTTTCGTTTTCGACATATGGCGAGTGAGTGAGGTGGCGACCGCTGTCCATCTCACTTGCGCGCGCATCCTTTTGTCATTGTCGCACATTTCCGACTTTATTCGTATCGGGTCCATGCGCCTTCCGACGCCGATCCAACCAGTCATTCAGTTTCAGTTGGGTTATATCGGCGGGTAAGCTCTCCGGTTCTATATCCGTTTCTTCTTCAATAACGGCGATTTCGTATGCAAGTCTCTTATTAATCATTTCCGCTTCCAATTGTATCTCTCGCCGACGTACTTCGGCGAGTCGCATCTCCGCTTGAAATTGCGCACGTTTAATTCGTGAGGCGACGCTCGCTGTTGATCGTACCGACGGTGGCCCGGCTCTGGGCGCATCGGGTGGGGGTGCGTCGTCGTTGCGTCTAATTTCTGTAGTGGCGGTGATGCCACGTTCAGCGGTCTCTTGGGGCGGTTCCAATGGCGTCACGGTTAAGGCATTATTTGAGGGTGATTCTGGTGGTTTGTCAAGTGTTCGTAGTCCCGCTGTCGCTTTGGCTTGGCCTTGTCTTCGGGTAGTCGGCATTTTCTTTCTTGCTGTCCCTACCAATCTCAAACGGCCACGCTATGTGGGGAGCCATGTGTGGAGTTCGTGCGGGAGCGGAAAGGAACGACCTACCCAGCAGAGAGTCGACGTGGACAACGGGGCGCTCGCGCATCGGTTGGAGTGACTGACTGCTTAGGCAGTGCCTACAGAAAGGACCCCCGCTCCACGACAAACTGTACTGGCGTAGCCGGACTTAAGCTTGCCTTGAAAAAGGCAAATTGACGACCCCGTCCGATAAGTCGTCCCGCCTTGAACGGCGTTTACTCAGAACGCCCACCGTTTGGCACCGTTAGGTAGTGGGACTCCTTTGAGCCGCGGTCCGCCCGCGTTAGACTTGTGGCAAAACACAAGTGGTACGTTGGTGGTTACGTAAATGCGTTGGTGGTTACGTAAATGCGTTGGTGAATCTTCCAGCCGACGTTAATGGACGAAAGCTTCTGTTCTTCAAATCGTCCAAAGAATTGTTCTGATCTTTTAATCCGGCTCAGAAGAACCAAAGAATTGTTCGTGACTGGTTGCAGCTACAACAAAGCGGCCGTTGTGCTTCAATGTGGACTGTATTAAAACTTGTTTCTTGATTATTTCTTCTTTATTCTTCATAGCTGGGGTCCGGAGAGCTTACAAAAATTTGCTCTGACCGGCCTCTATTTATACATTTCGGGTCATGCCCGTGAGCGTGGTGGGGGCAAATGCCGGCCCATGTAGGTATACAAATTTTTTCTCTACCCACATGAACCGTCGTAATTTGCAGTTGTCCCTTTCGTTTTGGACCTCACTTTCCTACATGTATTTTTAGCTACCCTACGGTATCTCTCGTAATCTGGATACCTTACAATATTATTTATTTACTTTAAAATTTAATTAACTTATTTAATTATCTTTACTTAGTGAGGGGGGCACGTATACCTGGCCCTCTTTAAAACAATAAAACAGTTACCTTGTGTTAAATGAAAAGGCAAACATAAGTAATATTTATTAAAATAACATATAAATCTAAATATATTAACCGTATTACAATTTTATAAAGTTATATTTGCTAATTAATCCTATAAAACACAAAATGAGACTTCTGTCCGTAACAGTTTCCAGAGCAATCCTGACACTCACTATCACTATCACCGAAAGGGGTCTGGTACCTAATCCCGAATGACAAAAGCCCGAATAACAAATGCCCGAACACTAAGGCCCGAAGAATCACTTACTCGAACGCTTAACATCTCGATGGTTCTTATGAACCCGAAACTCAAAAAAGCCCGAAAACTCAAAAGGCCGACACACAAATGCCCGCACACTACTCGCCGAAGAATCATTAGCCCTAATGCTTAAAATCCAGATCGTTCATAAGCTCGAAAACTCTTTAAATAGATAAAATCAAAATAAACGACACAGTAGCTTGTTTCTTTTGGTGAACGGTGGACATTCCGGGCGCTGGCGTTTAAAATGTCTCTGACTACATTTTTGGGATTTATGGGCGTGAACTGTATGTACCTAGTCCGGCCATAAGTTCTGTTACAAATGAAAATGCATTTTTTTTTATGAAGTAATGTAATATTACTAAAACTTATATGTACATATTTATTAAAGTCTCAGCAAAAAAAAAACAATATTCTATTCAAAATGGCCACCTTTGGATTTATACAGGCCTTTAATCTGTCTGGCCACGAATCTATGGATTTACGCACTGTTTCCATGGGAAATTTTGCCACTGCTTGCTCCAGAGATTTTTTAAGAGACTCAATTTCGCCGTGTCGTTTAGAGCAAGCCATGTCCTCTAAAATTGACCATAATTTGTAGTCTAAAGGGTTGAGGTCTGGGCTAGATGAGGGCCAGTCTTCAGCTCTTATAAAGTCTGGAACATTGGTTTCAAGCCAGGCTTGGGTAGTTCGTGCCTTGTGACCAAGTGCAGAGTCCTGCTGGAAAGTCCACGGTACATTTTTAAAAAGTATATTGCTGAGTGGTTTCAGAACACGATCCAAGACTGTCCAAGATTGATACACTTTGGCTGAAGTTTTCACTCCTTTTTCACAAAAATGTGGCTTTGTGACGCCTTGGTAAGACACGCCCCACCAAACCATCACTGACGCAGGATGATGACCACGTTGTACTTTCCGACCACTTGAGCAGCTTCTTTAGAACTGTGAGCGTACACTTTATCATTTTACTTGTTGTAGTGCTCTTCAATTGTTGGTCTTGTTTTATAATACGCAACAGAGTCCTAGCAGGAATCTTCATTTCTTGCGATTAGATTTTTTGCTTCCTAATGGGATTTCGATGAATTCTGGCTTTAACAGCATTAACAGCCTTTGTAGTTCTAACAGCACGCGGCCGCCCGATCTTTTATGGTCTTCGACAGAGGAAGTGTTGTTGTATCTGTTGATAGTACGATATACGAACATACGGCTGATACCAAGCTTTTGAAGTGTCTGGAATATGACCGACGGCTCCATACCCACTTTGTGCAAGGCGATCACTGCAATCCTGTTTTCTTTAACACCCCATTCCATATTGTAATTTGATAATAAACACGAAAAAATATGTGAAATGGCGCGAAATCTAAAGAAGTTTTTAAAATAATAAACGCGTTCCAAATTCAAAATAATTAAAAAGTTGAAAAAAAGAAAAGTTTCTATGTAACAGTATTTATAGCCAGACTAGTTATATAAGGATGTACGTAGGTAACAATATAAATACAAATTATTCTTTGAAATCAGTATATTGGAACGGGAACCACACGGGTGAAACCGCGAGCGGCCGCTAGTATCCTATAAAAATAGGTCGAATGATTACGAAATTTATTGTTATATTCCAATCATCCGGATTTTTGCAATCGTATTAGAATTTTCGCAAACATCTGATTTTTCGAATTATCAGAAATCAGAAATCATTTATTTGCTTTTAAACAAGGTACACTGAAGATCTTAATTAGAATTAAGCTCAGCTCGTTTAGCCATCAGCAATAGCATGCAAATATATTATAAAGTAATGTTGTCATTTATGTCAATATTCACTACAATCATAGAAATTAATAATAAAATAATTCAATAATTCAATTCAATTCCAGGATACAATAAAATTAGGTAATTAATGTCAAGATTACACACACAAATGTCAAATTGAATAAATAACATTAACAAAATTATGAATGTAATAAAAAAAATACTACTAAAGATACACAATTAAATACAATGAATAAATAGGTAACATAATAACGTTCAGAATAAATAATCTAAGGTTCATTGTAATTTAAATATTCAGTGATACTGTATGGTTAAGGTTCCACTGGCAAGTAGCTATGGAACGCTTCCTTAGGTTATAAAATAAAGCCTAAGGGGTGGATCACTTATTGAGCTGTAGTTTAACTAATTATTTTTACTAGATGAAATATGATATATGAGTGGACTGTATTTTTTAAGAGGATTGGTTCAGCTCGGATCCACAACTAAGGTAATTAAGCCTCGTTCAGTAAAAACCTGAGATTAATTAGAAAACACAAAAAAAACATCATGGGCAAGGCACTTGTACCAAGATTTAACGGAAGGTTATATGGGAAAAACCACTCACTGTTGCTGCAGATGAGATCCAGTTCACCACTCTTCACAATTACCACAATCACAAGCAGGCCTGCTGTATTTAGTGTATCGATATATCCAATTATAATAATAAAGTGTTTTTGGAAGAAGATTAGCTTGATTTACTTAGATTTTTAAAACACTGTCGCGTAGGCGAGGTCAGCCATTGCAATCTGTTGCACACGGAGCGACGGACCGAGACGTTGTTTTGTCAGGAGAGGGTAGGAAGAACCTCATACAAGTGCGTAGTATCAAAATATAATTAAAAATGACGGTATGCTAAGTAATTTATGAACGAGACTCAACAGATACTATAAAATGCTTTTTCGCTTAACCATCTATACAGCGCTACTTTAAACCTATTAAAAGGTAATTCTTGTATTAATTTAGGTATTTTGTTATACAAAATTATACACATCCAGTAGCAGTTCTTTTTAAATCGTGTGCTCTTAGTGTTAAACATACTGACGGCAATGGGGGAAGGAGCAAGGACGACGCATTGACACCAGCGTAACCGACGACGGCCGGACAATGACATCTTTCAACGTGATTTCATCTCGTACGCGCGTCCTCATTTTATAAATTATATTTTAATCCGAATAAAGGAATTTTTCTGTTTCTACGGTGTCTTACTTCATTAGGCAATCTGATACTAGTCTATCTGAATTTCTGGTGTTACATGGATATATATCTTTGGCTTTTTTAAAATAATGTAAATGTTGTTTAGTAAATTTGGCGGCCTCCAAGATATATAGACATGGCAGCGTTAAAATGTTGAGGGATTTGAAAAGAGGTTTGCACGGTTCATCATCCTGCGACATGTATAACCTGGATGCGATTAGCACAAACCGGTCGTTGGGGAGATCCTTGGGGGAGGCCTTTGTCCAGCAGTGGACGTCTTTTGGCTGAGATGATGTATTTTACCATAATTCTAAGTGTTTTTGTCTAACAAATGTTTAGCTGTCTCTCTACAAAATTTTCCAATTTTGTCGATATTTTTAAATTTACAGCTGTATTCGAATTATTTTTTATTTTGTTACAGAAAATAGCAAATAGCACAATTTTGATGTTGTGGGGACTTTTCTTCAGTATAATTATTGGCACGACAGTGGAAATAACAGTCCTTGTACTGAACTCTAGGGATAAGTCGTGCCCAGTTCCTTATGTTGAAATAATATCAGCTATTATTAGCTTTTTTCGTAAGTTATTATTTTAAATAGGGTAACCTCATCTAACTCCGTGACAAAGACATTTGATTAATAAAATACCAATAATATATTTATCAGTTTTACTAAGACTTAGCGTAAGTTTTAATCAGTCTCTAGTGAGTAACATAGGCCCAAATAATCTGTTTTTTAATCTACTTTAAGAGCTATAACCATTTTACAACTGCAACATAACTTGGCTAATTCCGCGGTGACCTCGTTATGTCCTTGATAGCCACTAATGTAATTCCGGTATAACGGAATAAAAAGGCAAAAAGCAAAAATTATAAGGCAAAAAGGAATAAATGTTTATATGTATAATTTTAACGCAATTTTTTTTGCAAAAAGGAATAATTAAAATTCAGAAAAATTACATTATTTTTTATTTAATGTAGATTGTAGACCATGGAATGTTATACCAGAGTGAACGAGAGTGCGGCAACAGTGCCGTGATCTTGAATTGACGTACGAGCTGTAGCTACCGGCTAGGGTTGAGTGAGCCACACATAGTTAATTTATTATTGTGTGAATTTGGGTGTCTTATATATTATAAATGAAACACACAATTTAGGTGTACACTATAAAATACTTATATTATTATAAAGTACAATCGTAATCAAATATTAATTTACAAATTGGACACAACAAAATATTTACGCCTCGCTCGGCCAGTTTTGAAAGCTGCGTTATTTAATAACGTAATATATCCGCATGCCAATGTATAATTTTTTTAAATATATTATTGGAAAGCATTTACATGGAGGTACATATTTAAGGTCGGACATATTATCAAAAATAGTTTTGGCTAGTTTTGAATACTTATGTAATAAATTTTTCTATTTCCAATAAAGAAACAAGGTTTAAATAAGATCGGCAGCGCTCAGTGACATACTTGTTATTCTCCATTACTACAGCAACATACGCTACCCGATCCGCGTTTACGATGACAGCCGCGTCATCGGGTACTCCTATCCCATGCTTTTTTCCGTGTGCTAATGTAGGTGAACCACGAGTTTGTGTGCGTGCGTTTCGGAGCGCTTGTGTGAAGTTGCCGCACTCTCGTTCACTCTGGTTATACTCCTTAGAACATCTGTATAATGTCGTTGTCGAATTCCAGACATTGTCGACAGCGTTTTTGAGGTCTGACTCAAAGTACTTTCTGTTTTTCTTATTGGTGTCCATGATGACCGAAAACAAACAAAAAAAATAATAGAAAAAAAAACAACATTTTAGATCTACAATTTATTCTCGTATCGCAAGTCGACAAAAATATTGCAGGGTTTAGTAAAACAGCTCACGGATTTGCGCGATAAGAAAAAAAAGGTCTCACCTAATTGCGTGATAAAAAATTAAAATATAACCTAAAAGTTGAAGTTTATAGACTATAAGAAAAGATTTGCTGCCTAAAATTACATTAATCTTGTTAATGAACTCAAAATTCGGTCGAGTTATCGGTCACAATTACAGTTGTTTGTATTAAACTACCTTAATTGTGATATAGCATAGAAACCACATAATCGCTAAAACACTAAAAATTTTTGTCGAACTGAACAAACTCTCAAGCTTAAACAACACATAATTATTAAGATATTTTTACTGTCACATAACGGGAATATCAAATAGATAACATTGTATCAAAAAGATGCAGAGAAATTACTTAAATACTTACATAAATATCGCCAAGTTTGTCACCCATTCACTCACACTGCCGAAACTGACGGAGTTCGCGCGCAAACTGACAAAACCGTTGATTGTTGCTATCTCTCTCACTCGAGCAAACCAAAATTTTGTAGACGAATTTAGACTTTATTACCGAAGCCTAAAGTTGTATTTAACTTCCTGAATTCCACTTACAAAACTCTGTAACATACCACAAACTAAATATCACGGAATAATGTGAGTCACTGAATTAGATGAGTTTACATAATTTTATAATTTTGCAACTAAAAGATATGTTAATTAGTAAAAAGTTAACCATATCTTATCTGGTTTTGTCTGATATCTACTTATATATAATGAGATAAAACAATATATAATTCTATTTATACAACTTGATATTACGTCACATGTTGTATAAATAGGTTAAACATTTATTCAAATTTGTTTATTATAAAATTTTTACTTTTTATTTTCAAGTGCTGATTGCTGCACTTAAGCTGCTTTATAAACTTTATAAATATTTGTTTATTAATATTAATACAACGTGTTTTTTTTCAGTATGGTCTTATTTTCTCGCAGTTATAAATAGCTATAAAAACGAACAACCGGACGACGAAACGAACGACATTGACTGAAGTTATCAATGATAATGAAGATTTATGTATACGATATATTATCAATAAAGAATGACGATTGCAAAATTTGGTTTATTGTTTTCTTTGTTTATATTTTGCTATAGTGTCTCTTTAAGGACTCTATATATTAATACGTGAAGCACAGACGTGAAGCGAAGTCTTTTGACTTTTGACGTTTCTAACTGCATCGGTTATACATTTTACCCAAGCAATTACTTTTGCTTCAGTATGAGCGTTTACTCGTTTATAAATAAAAAATCAAAAAATGAAAAATGCTCTTTGCTTTTAATTCCAGAATAACTTGACTATATTTACAATACAGTAGTCCTCAATCTTAACAATATTTTTTTCTTAGATGAATGATAGGTCTCGCTGCGCTCGACTAGATACCGCCGGCGTACTTGTCAAATGCGAAAAAAATACTACGCCAAATTGGCGTACCGAGCCAGTCACTCTGACAGCTTTGTGTGAGGTGTACGTACCGAATGTTTTAATTAATTTTGAGCATAATCCGAAGTAAAATGACAGTTTGCGTAATGATATTGTGTAAAAATAATACTACAAGAAATAAGAAGGACACTGGGATCACATACCATCAGTAATTATCGTATAATTTTGAAATTTCAACATAAAATAACATGAACCATAAACGCCATTCAGTGTTGCCGCGTATACGAGAATCAAGTTCCCCGTGGTTGAGATTTTTATAATGTGGTGTTTCCTATTTTATTTATCTTACCTAGTTATTTATTATTAGTAGTTATTTGTTATTTATTATATACTTAACCTAGCTTTATATTAGTTAATGAGTATCTTTGTAATCTATACACATAAGGTGTAAAAATGTTTGCTAGGCTCGCTTTTAAGGGGTGAAACTACCCATGAAACGGAACAACTTTCACCAAGGAACATTTTTTGTCTGTTTATTTGTACGCGCATCACACAAAAACTGCTGGACGGCTTTTAATGAAACCGAGAACAGGTATAGCTTATGATCCGGGTAATATTTTAGGGTACTTAATAATTTGCTTAGTCATCTGCCAGGTTCGATTGTCCTCTATGCGTTCATTCAATTGAGATGAAATTTGAGTGAGTTGTTCTACGCACGCCTGGGAAGTTTCTGAATTAAATAATTTGGTCAAGCGTGTTTCCGTACAAAATGTTACCAAATTCAGTTCAGTGGTTGAGTTGTGAAAACGTTACAGACAGAGTTGCTTTTATAAAGATTAAGTATATGTGTAATGCAGTCATTATTATTATCGTATTATATTTGCTTGGTACAGATTTTGGCTTTTTTTGTAAATATTACATGTCGTCAATAAAAAAAACTATAAAAAATTAGGCCTAATCATTGATATACATAACCTACCATTTTTTTAAAGAAGAAACGTACGCCTAACCTATAGAAAAATATATTGATACAATCGCTTATAATTAATTATTCATTTTTAAGTATTTTACAATTACCTACCATAATTACCTATAACCAGTAACTTAACTAATAGACTACAGCATAAAATATATTTCCCATTAAATCGGGTAACAGTTGAGCAGCTGGCAACACAATTTTGCACGCACACTAGCAATGAGTTGCCGCATTCACGAAGCTATTGTTTGTAGGAAGCGCGGTATCTAGTCGAGCGCAGCGAGACCTATCATTCATCTAAGATTTTTTTATTACGTCTAAAACTTATCTAGAAAGGAACAGGGGATCCCAAACTAGGCATTGTCTGTTTCTTGGGCAACCAAAAATATTTATTAGGTAGCAGAATTGCTGTATTAAATTCATGAAAATGAATGAAATGAAATATTCAGTAAAAAAGCCAACTTATTAATGAAACTGTAGTACATTGTTCACCGAGAGGAGAAAGTGACCGATTACCGTCGAGGGTGTCGTTTGAAGCCCGAGCCGTAGGCGAGGGCTTTAAAACACCTGAGATCGGGAATCGCAGTTTCTCTCGAGTGATACATAGTGCTTTATACTACACCTACAAGGAAAATAAAAAACGAAATCTTTACTAATTGAAATTTATATTGAAATTGTTGCAGTTAGTGAAGCTTAATGTAACACTTTTTCCATTAATGTTTGTTTGAGATGTTTGCGACAATGTAGGAGGAATAACTGGCTGTGCTGTTGGCACTGCGCTCGTAGAAGGCTGTGGTGCCAGAGGGGCAACTGGCTGCTGAGGGGCATTTGGCATCGCCGCGCTCGTTGATGGTTGAGGAGATGAGTCTTGATGCACATTAATCGATCCCGATATTTGGTTATTTATTTGTGTTTTGTTTTCTACGGAATTCTCTATGTAACCTTCTGCAACAGCGGACGATTTCCAACCACCGTGGCGTTTTATTGTGGTTAAATCAGCACCAGTATCGGCAAGAATAGTCGCTGAAGTTCTGCGAAAGCAGTGGCCAGTGTATTCTAGTAGATTGAGTAAATTAAGGTAGGAAGCTATTTCTCTTGGCACAGTACTTATTTTGTTTTTCCCAATTACTTGTTTCGTACATTTTTTGTTTTTATATTGTAGTAAAAACCGATTGGTTTTGGGGTCACTGGGGCGAATTTCGTTATATTTCTTTATTATCTCATAAAATAAGCCCGATATAACAAATGATCGCTGAATTTTGGTTTTTGTGTTAGGAATATTGACAATTATTCGATTTTCGAGGATTTCGATATCGTCTGTTGTCATATCCACAAGTTCTTGCGAACGACAGGCCCCATTTACTCCTAAAATCAAAATAACCTGTAAACAAAAATATCAAACATGAAAACCTAGTAGATTTCTACTCATAAATAGGTACGTAATATATCATAAACCAGTGCATTTTGTTCATAAACTTACCTTCATCAACAAATATTTGTCATCTGGAGCATTCTGCAAAAAGGAATAAACATCCTTTGTAGTAAGCACTTTTGATTTCTTACTACGGAATCCCTCCGACTTTCTTTTCAGAAATGCTGTAAGTTTTTTGTATTCTTAAATATTTATGTCGTTTCTTGTCAATATAGTACTTTTCAACATTGAGTATATAGACCATAACGTACTTGGTTTGTATTTTTGCGCTTTTTCACTGAAATACGCTAGCAAAACAGTTTCAGAAAAAGATGCCGCATTTTTTTCACTTTTCCATTGCAAAAAATCGTCATAAGTTTTATTATATTTTTTAATTGATTTCTGTGGTAAAAGGTTATCAATCAGTATTTTTGCTGTTTCCTTCAACTGCGGCGGAGTTAAAAAATCTTCATCATCACTATCACTACTTATCATTTTGATAGTTTTATTTTACTTTCTACGAAAACTGAATCCTCAAACAACACACAAATTGGAAATGGCGCCAATGGCGTCTGCAATTTTCACATGTTCTTTTTTCAAATTGTTTATCCTGCCGCCGCAGGGTCGCACTGCCAGCCCGACACCATCCAACACACAGCTAGTGGCCAGTGTCATTTTGCGAACTTGGAGATAAAAACTCACTGTAAAAACTTTTTGGCTTTTGATATTTAGGTTACCGGCGCATAGTCTTACCCAAAATTAAAAAAGAAAAACCACGTAAGAAATGGATTTTCATACACTTTTCTCTCCCGCTCAGATGCGTTTTCTCCCCGCATATTTGTTCGATATGCAATGACGTACTTTCTACCGTAAATTTGATAAAGTATCAAGGTACTTTCCAAGCAGGTGTAGTATAAAAATTATTAATAGCGGTGTGCAAACAGTTTGGAAAACGTAGTTATTATGTGTCTGTAATGTGAGCCAGAAACAATGTCGTCATCATGTTTTATATAAAATTTTCAAAATGGTAAGATTGATTCTGTAGCCTGATTGTCAAGTGTGTGTAATCAAGCAATTAATGTAGTCTTTGCCTGCTGCAATGTAGACAGTTTTATGTCACAGAATTTCAGGATATGATTATATAATGCTGGAAATGCATAAACCGAAAAACTTTTTGGAAAACTAGTTTTCACCTGAGGAGTTGGAACTTTAAAAACACTTTTTTAAAAGTAAAATAGGGTAATCTTTCCTTTGAGGATGTTTTTATGTAAACTTAGACACGCTTTAGCAATGTACAGCTGCCGGACTCGTAGAACCTCGTAGAACTCTTAGAATCTATGACTAATACGGTTGTTAGTCATTGATTTGATTGGGTTTATGTGAGTCAATTTCAATTTAGAAAAAGTGTTGGAATGGAGCATTTTAACCACCATTTTCTATCGGTTAGGTGCCTGACACAACTTTTGCCGACTGTTCATAGCCGCTTGTGGAAATATTTCCAACACTATTTTCTAAACAATCATTTCCAATAAAACCAGTCTACTTTAATAATTAACTACGAAAATTGTAAACGTGGTCACCCGATAATTCGCATTGCTATACCATGTATTTGACACATTCGTATCTACACTCTTTTTTTTTTAATTTCAAAAATGGAAGAGGAGCGGCCGAAATCTGTCAATGCCAAATCAAACTTGCATTCTATCTTTTTTAATTTTCATTGCTTAGGATACAATCCGTGCAGCCTTAAAAAATTGCGGTCGAATTTCGACCACTGGGCGACTACTCGTAATTATATAAACTTGATTACAAATAAAACTTACCTTGATAAGTATATTCTTTTAATTCCTCAATTATGGCGGAGCATACTTCTGGAGTAATACCACTTAGGCTTGTTTCGATATTCTGGAGGTATATTGTAAACTTGTGTAAGAGTCACCACTAGCTAAAAAGCGAAGTGTTGTTGCCAGTCTGTCTTGGATTGAAATTAGGGCCCTTAAATGTGTGCGATTCCGATAAATTCTTGGTCCGACTAATATGAGTAGATTTTTAAATGTCGTTGGAGTAATCCTTGTGAAATTTTGAAATTGTCCGGTTAATTCGCTTCTTTTCCGTAGTCCCATTGGATGTCCCATTGATGGGACGATGGAAAAAATCATTTAACTGTAGACCCGTTTGCTTATGGGACCACGGAAAATAGTTTTAACTCCAGTATTGCTTTTCCATGATGCCATTAAGTTATAGAGTTGTCGGCCATTAATTTTGCACCAGCTCTCTGACTGTACAACTCTGTACGCCACCAACGTCGAAATCTTCGGCGTTTTTTTATCACATGATTCACTATTAATAATGAAGCACCGACAATCATCGTAGCCAGTAATTGGTCTTCACGATCCATTCTCTTCGCGTGTTTTCGGCAGACTGAGCTATGAAAAAAGTACCCTATGGAGCCACAGTTTAGTAAGCATTACTGTGGTGGAGCTATGTTCGCCGCAATCGCCGCGCATGCCGGGAACAGATGCGAGTAGTACATGCACGGTTCGTGCGCGCGCTGCGTCCACACTTATGAAATGATCCATTGCATGTTACGTTACAGCAGTCTGTACCGGCCTTTATGGAATCTTGAATAAAAAATTTATTACCCACGCCAATTTACGACTGATAGCACCATGGAATAGATAAAGAAACTGTTCTGTGGATAGCACTGTGGTTTTCTGCAACGTTTGTGAAAAGCGAATACCTTGCGAATGTGAAAATGAATATAAATTCTTATAATAAATGGTTTTTATTGTGCATATTTTGTGCATTTTTCGTCCCTTTTTAGTGCATATTTGCATGCATATTTCGGGATTTTGATAGTGCATATAATCCTATGTCTACTCATTACTCTTATATATCAATACTCGCCAAATGACTCTACTCGAGACGGAGTCCAGGCGCGAGGACAACTGGTGCAGCGTGAAAACAACGCAGCATCAGTCACCCTTACCCTGCCGGCCCACAAGGTATCTTTTCAAACGTCGTTTGAAGGACCCCATGTTATAGGAAGGAGGGAAAACGTGTGCTGGTAGACTATTCCATCTTTTATTAGTGCGACAAAGAAACGTCTTACCAAATTTCTTTGTGCGCGATGGAATGTTCGAGATAGTACAGCGATGACTCCGGAGAGCAGCACGCGTACTCCTATGGAGGAAGGGAGAAGGTGGGATAAGGTCAAAGAGTTCTTCAGAGCATTCACCGTGGTATAAGCGGTAGAAGACGCTAAGTGACGCTATATCTCTACGCAATTGCAGGGGTTCGAGAGTACCTATTAGTGACCTCTACACTGCCGATAATGCGTATAGCGCGACGCTGCAAGCCTGCAATCTGTCCAAGGCACCAAAAAGGAAAATTGCGGAACCGTCCCAGATGGATAACTTATTTGGATTATCATTCCCGAAGCATGGGATTGGCATGGTTATATTACAGTATAAGGAGGTATTACGTACCTCCATGTTACTTAATACTTTCTTCTAGACTCGTTGTTTATTCAGATCACATTAACAAAGAAATTTAAATAAGAACTAGTTTTATTTAATTAAATTATGTTTATTTCTGAATAGATATAAAAGATAAAGATAAAGATAAAATAATTATTAACATTTAAATAAAACGATAAACAAACAAAAATTTTTACTTAACTTTAATTTGTTCACACATGACTTATTTACAAATTGGTACTATTATTTACAAATAACATTATAAAAATAAATACTTAGTTATAATAGGCAAAACTAGGAGGGAGCGGCTAAAGGTAGCGGAAACCCCTTATCGTAGTAGTTTCATTGTTTTTACGAACTATCAAAGTCATATAGGGTTCCAATACAAAACGTTGATTAGGATCCACGCCACATACAGATTGAGAACGGCATGTGTACAAAGTAAAAAGAATATACTGTCAATACCTAATAAGCTATCATTTACTAATTATCCAATAAGTAACCGATTTTAAATTATATAAACCTTACTTAAATTACACATAATACATAAACCATGTATGCTAAGACCAAATAGGTAGGTAGAATATATTTTCAACAGTACATTTTCTGGACATGGATGAGTTAAAAGATTTGGGTCTAAATCAGAATAGCGACGTACTCCGACAACCTTAGGCAAAATAATAATTATATAAATAGACTAAGTATATGAAAAATCTATTTTATAAATCAAATCCCAAACGGCACAAACTCTTACCTGCTGCCCCCCGACCGGCTAACCGATCGCTTTGATTACGCGTATAGTTTATGACGTCATCTTGCTACCTCGCACAGCCTATGAAAGCAATATTAAAAGATAAAGGCTATAGCTTTCGATATTGCTATCATAGCCAGCGCGAAAAGACAAGATGACGTCATAAACCACACACTAAGTCAAAGCGATCGGTTAGGCGGTCGGGCCCCTGGACAGAAATTGTTTATTTGTTCCATTTGCGGTGGGGACAATGGGTCCATGGGGGCTAGAGGCAAGGCAGCTTATTAAGTTTTTGTTTTGAGAGATTTTTCTTGTTGTTACTGGGCATTTTCAGCTTCACCGTTTTTTTTGGGGACGGTGAGAAACTTAAAGTGTTCCTCAAGCCGTGTGAAACGAATCAACGTCAGAGGTATTCTAGAGGGAACGGCATCACGTTCACGCACTAGTGCGTGTCCCCGTGGCTTACTAGGTTCTCCGATGGGTTCGGATCGAATCGGAAGTTTTTAAGTGATCGCCTTATTGGAGCCTCCGGTGACAAGAAAGTTGGCAACTTACTCGCATTAGCCTGGCAATCCAGAGAGGTAATGTTGCTAGCCTTCTTGGGATCGTTCCCATGAGCCCACAGTTGGAGGACATCTTTTATATAAGGTATATTTTATTTATGTTCTAGGTATTTCATTAAATTTGATTTTTTAATTTCTTTTCGGTGTTTAGTATAGTTATGTTTCTTTTTTTTAGTTAAAAATATTTAGCTAATATTAAACTTTATTTAACAATAATAAAACCATTATAACCTTCAAATCTATTTTTATAATGTACGATATTTCTGTATATTTTTTAAAAGCAATATAATAACTGCTTCAACTATGGCGAGGATTCAAATCGACACTTAATGGTATGTCTGTCGCCCTCCCTCCTACTCCTGGCAGTTGTAATCGTTATCACTTTGACGCCTATACTCTTTTAAATATTAATAAAACGGAGTTTGCCCAGTTGTGGTAAAGGGTCTAAGAGGGCTGCATCACCTCCGCAGCGGTTTGTTGGCGAACTCCGGGCTGAATGGGCTCGCGTTGAAACCGAAGTTGTTGCCGTGGGTGGCTACCGAGGTCGACTGTAACAACAAGAATAAGAATCTACTTACTATCTTCTATAAATATATATACATGGCCCAGACTAGCGAAGGAACGAGGCGAATGGCACAAGCAAAGAGAGGCCTATGCCCAGCAGTGGGACGAGAGGGGCTGGTGATGATAATGACGTGAATAGAACACTCCGTGGCCTTATTTTAGCATATTGCGCGCACGTGTAATTCATCAACTCGTCCTTCATGCATTCGGCCCGTTTAGGACGAGTTGCAGAAAATCAGAATAAATAATATTTTCATTGTGCAACTCGCCCCACGTAACATTCAAAATGAGAAAAGGTACAATATTAGTCGTAATAGTGTTAGGGTCTTACAAATAAACAAAGAATAAGGTCCGAATAATTATTCCGTGTTTTGTTCCTGTCATGTAAACGTCATTTCAAATTAGAGTTCGGACTCGATATTCGGACCTTATTCTTTATTTATATGTAGGACACTAAGTGTGGAAATAATAAAATACATTTTTTTTTATAAAATATTTAATCATCACAGTTTTGTCACTTATAAAGCGAAAATATTAATCCAATTAATACACGGACTAATAATGAACATTAATACATGTAGGTTTAATAACAATCAACCTAAAATAATGAAATAAAAAGCAATAATCATAAAGATAAAAATTAGCAGTTATAAAGATAATAATTAACAATTACAGAGATAATAATCAATAATTATAAATAAAGTCATCAAAATTTTTAAAAGATCTAATAATTATGATATGACTGAAAGTTAGTCATTAAGTTTACGCGAACACTACACATTGAAATGAAACAACTTTAACGGATCTACTCGCGTTTATTGTACACATTACTTATTTAATGTTTATCCTGACGTTTCGAACCCTTTTCAGGGTCCGTGGTCTCAGGGAGTCTCCCTAAATAAACACGAGTAGATCCGTAAAAGTTGTTTCATTTCAATGAGTCTTTCTATGATTTATCATAACTGTTTAAATTTAAAACTACAAATACATCATTCTTAGGAGTTTCTTCTGCAGTCCTATATAATTGATAATCACATCATCAGCCACTGCTAGACATAGGCCTCTCTAAGTGCACGCCAACGAGCACGATCTGTGGCTACTCTCATCCAGCTCTTGCCAGCCATCTTGCGAAGATTATCGCTCCACCTATATAGTCTGATGGCGTCCTTTACTAAGTTTGGCGATACGCGGTCTCCACTCGAGAACTCGTTTACCCCAACTGTTGTCGGTTCTGCGGCTAATATGACCGACCAACTGCCACTTCAGCTTGCTGATCCGATGGGCTATGTCGATTACTTTCGTTCGCTGTCGGATCACTTCATTCCGAAGTCGATCCTTCAGAGAGACTCCGAGCATAGCCTTTTCCATAGCTCGCTAGCTCGCTGAGTGACTTTAAATTTGTGAACCAGCCCTTCCGTGAGTGTCCACGTTTCGGCTCCGTGTGTCATGACAGGTAGGACGCGGTGATTAAAGACTTTCGTCTTCAGACTTTGTGGAATAGGCCTTTCGTCTTCAGACTTTGTGGAATAGGTGACGTAAAGACCTGATGTAATTTGCCATATGCTGCCCAATCCAGCTGTATCCTTCTGTTAGCCTCATTCTCGAAGTTGTTTTTACCAATTTTTAAAATCTGTCCGAGGGAGGTAGACATATTCCTTAACAATTTCGGGTATAATTCCACACAAAAAGAAACTTGGAGCGAGTTGCAGAATGAAAATATGATTTAAGTATTTAGATTTTCTGAAACTCGTCCCAAGTGGGTCGTAGGACGAGTTGATGAATTACTCGCGTGCACGGAGGACTGTGTGATTTGGTATAGCTAAAGTTTGTATGGAGATGGAATCTCGAAAGATAAAATTTATGTATAATATGTGTTGTTAAATTACATTGTATATTATGTACAATATGTGTTGTTACATTGTACATTTTGGAGAATATTGTTAAAAATTATTTTATTATTAAGTTTTTTTATAAAATACGACTGTATTCGTCTATTTTTACGAGGGAGAATTTATTCTTGTAAAAAATACAAGAATAAATTCTCCCTCGTAAAAATGACATGAACTAATGACAAAAGAACACATGTCATACACATCCAATATTAAAATTACATGTCTTTTTATTTAACGCAACAGTGACTTGCGCCCGACGACGCTTAATTGGAGATGATAGACGCCTGCAAAAACGTGTATGTTGCTTGTCGTCGTATTGCAGAGTCGCATGCACTAAAGTAGTCGTAGGCGTGTCAGCCGCAACAGCTTCAAAGCGTCTGGCGTTAAATAACCGCCTACGGGAAGTGTCTGGCAGTACATATTGATTATTAATTTTTTGCAATATTCTCTAAAACATACATGAAAATCAGCACTGAGACTATAAGAAACGTGAGTAATATTTTTGCGTAACTAGGTACCTTTAGCACCTTGTGCCTGTAGATTGGTCGTGGGCCGAAGCTAGCTGGTATGCATACATTCAAATTTGCAACACGCCTGAATATCAGACTATCTATTACAAACTGTCAAAATTCCCCATTAGATTTTGAAATGTATATTCCTATGACTTTATGGCATTGTACAATATGTAAAAAAAGCCCTATCCGATCGCAAAGGAGTACATTGGTATAAAAATATCAAAAACAAAAAAAAATAATATACAAATATTATTCATGAAAATAAAAGAGTTATCGTAATTTAAAACTCATGTTTTTTGTAGGTACCAAAATTGTTCAAATTACCCTCAAATCTAGCTAATATAATAATATAAATGTGACCATTTTTTCCATCAATGGTGGCGCGCGTCGCCAAAGGTCTACCTACCGAAGTGCCGACAAAAGTATTGCCATGTAAGTTTTGTCATTTAATAAAAAATATATTTGGGTAAATTTTTTTCACTTATTTTTTTGAAATGATTACGGAAATAGAACTGAATTTCAATACCTAATAACACCTTACAATCGGACAGGGTTTTTTTTTACATCTATATCTATATTTAATATTATAAAGCTGAAGAGTTTGTTTGTTTGAACGCGCTAATCTCAGGAACTACTGGTTCGAATTGAAAAATTATTTTTGTGTTGGATAGTCCATTTATCGAGAAAGGCTTAACATCACGCTGCGACCAATAAGAGCGAAGCATCAGTGAAAAATGTTGCAAAAACGGGAACAAGAGCCTAAAAAATTAAAAATGCTGCCGAAAGTCACTATTCCACGCGGACGAAGTCGCGAGCACAGCTAGTATTGTATATGGTTGAACACTGTGGTTGAATAGTTATTGAAGAAATTTGACAGTTTTGTATAGGACATACGTTGATGCGCAGGCGTTTGTACATACCAACTACTACTACTATTAACTGTATAATTATCAAACTTTAAAAGTGTCTGGCAGTATGCTGGCTGGAACCATCAAACTGTCTGGCAATGGATGACATGAATTGTAATAGCGTCCCATAAAAAATCTCAAAAAACCGGTCTTTATAAAATGACGTAAGTATACTACAATTTAAGACCTCTTTGGCCCTGCTCCCTATCAAATCAAAGCCACCACTACCCAATGTTCTCTGTAGCCAAATTTTGTTACCTACCTGAAGTCGTGTACTTACGTAGAAAAAAAAATCAGCCTTTATTTAAAGACGTAGGTCATGGGATCTCACTCTATAACATATTTAATCAAAAACTGAGCTACTTTTTTGAGATGTCAATGATGTGATATTTTATTGAATGTGCATCATCATCAATCATCTGAATTTTATTGAATGTGCTCCTGAGTGTCTTGCCAGCTCTTCGCGATCGAAGGCTCTTTCAAAATCCAAACTGGTGGTTAATACAGTTGTTAAGACGTTAAACTAAATTCAAGTTTCTTTTTTGTTTATGTTAAAATTAGGCAAACGAGCAGGCGGGTCACCTGAGGAAAGCAATCACCGCCGCCCATGGACACCCGCAAAACCAAAGTAATCGCGGATGCGTTGCCGACTTTGAGGAAGGAGTTGGATCTCAAATTCAAATTCAATTCAAAATTTCAAATTCAAAAATCATTTATTCAGTTTAGGCTACAAGTAGCTCTTATGAATGTCGCTATGCCATCGGTTCGTAAGTCTACTCTGGGCGGGAGATCTTGCACTGAGAAGAACCGGCAAGAAACTCAGCAAGTGTCCAGCTCTTTTCTCCCTTACAGCGTCAAAAAAAATAAAAATTTAAAAATGCCCTATCATAGCAGGACACTTTCCATTACAAATAAACACAAAAAAATATAGAAGACAACCACAACATGTAAAAAAAAAAACAAAAAAAATAAACAAATCTAATATATCAAATTTACATCTGGTATAAGTTTCAATTTCCACAATGTCATACAGTACCACTACAGTACTCTAATAAAAGTCAAAAATTGTTTAAGAAAAACAAAGTCAAACTATAGTAATTAATACTAACAATAAGATAAGTATGCAAGAGCAGACCAGCCTCCACAGGCGGCACCCGTTCACGAGTATGACATATGAATCAGCCATCGCTTCGCTCAACCATATTTTAGGGAACGTAACGACCCGACGCACACGCCACCACCGCAGAGACAATAAAGAGAGCATGACACACTCAAGATACTTTAAATAAAAACTTAATGATCTATTTAACGCAACGCTGTTTGTTATCTGTAGGACACTGTTCAAAACTATCATATCAGTATAAAAATTATATAAATTAATTTTATTATGTATATTGATACAAATAGAGTATAATGTGTTTTATATTACAACCAGGCTGTTTTATCATCCAATTATTCTTTGACTTTAATAATAACCTTTTATAAAAAAAGTGTAACTACTTACAATGTGAAATAACATGTGCAGGCGAGCAGACTAAGATGACCACACATTCTTATCATTAAAATAATCATCAATTTTATAGTAACCTTTTTTCATTAGACCTTGTTTTATTTCTGTCTTAAACTTGTGTAGTGGCAATTCTGTTAGAGTGAAAGGCACTTTATTGTATATTTTTATACATTTCCCAACAAATGAATTACCAACTTTATTGAGTCTAAGTTTTGGAACAGCAAGTTTGTTTTTATTTCTTGTGTTAAAATTATGGAAATTACTTTTTTTTTCGAATTTATCTAAGTTTTTATAAACATAAATGATATTTTCATAAATATACTGTGAAGCTACAGTTAAAATATTAATCTGCTTAAATAACTCTCTCAGCGTATCACGGGGCTATAAATAGCTCGAATGGCTCTTTTCTGTAAAACAAAAATGGTTTCAATGTCAGCCGCTGAGCCCCACAATAAAATACCATACGACATGACGCTGTGAAAGTAACTAAAGTAAACCAATCTTGCCGTTTCTACATCAGTAAGTGACCTCATTTTTCTAACCGCATAGGCAGCTGAGCTAAGTCTTCCTGCCAGGGCAGCAATATGAGAACCCCATTGTAATTTATGATCTAAGGTAATACCCAGAAAAACTGTCGAGTTAACTATTTCAACTATTTCATCGTTCATAGTGATACTGGTATTAACCTGCTTCACATTGGGCATCGTGAATTTCACACATTTAGTTTTTTTTGCATTAAGCAGCAGGTTATTAGTGGTAAACCAATGTAATATTTGAGAGAGAGTATTACTTACGTCGTCAAATATTGCTCTATGTCTATCAACTTTAAAAATCAATGAGGTGTCATCAGCAAATAATACTATCTCACAAAGATCTTCGGTGTATTAAGGTAGATCATTTACATAAATGAGAAATAAAAGAGGTCTTAATATTGAACCCTGGGGCACCCCCATAAGTAATGGGGCGCCAGAAGAATCAGTACCGTTAATATTAACTTTTTGAACTCTGCCAGTGAGGTATGATTTCAATAAGGTAAGTGAGTTGTCTGAGACACCATAATATTCCATTTTTAATAATAAAGTATCGTGATCGACACAGTCAAAAGCTTTCGATAAATCAACTCTCTTGAGGAGGGAGTAGGAATTGGGAGGGGTGAGAGATGGGCCTCCGGTACTTTCACTCACCGGACGAAACACAACAGCAACGAGTGCCGTTGTTTCACGCCGATATTCTGTGAGAGGGTGGTGTTACGCCGGGCGAGCCGGCCCATTTCGTGCTGCAATGCAGCCTGGCTCTACCACTCAAAATTTTAGTTCATTATTATTTGAACATTATACCTAATTTTGACGTCAATAAGTGCCTGTAATGGCTCATATTGATTAAAATACTTGACTTTGACTTTGTATCACTTTGTAGCTCTTTTCGATTCCGGTGATTTCCTGCGCTAAATTTTTTTCCTAGTGTTTGAATGATTGTTACCGGTTGTGGGTCCATGAACTCGTCTAAGGAGTTGGTGTCCCCTGGAGGGAGGTAGTCCCCGCCGAACTGCGGCATGTCCTCGATGCCAATCAGGTCGGAATCATTACTGGTGTCGCTGTAAAAAACAATAATTATATGTAAATAATAGATACCTAAGTTCTGAAGGCAAGCGACGAGCTGGAAAACGGAAAAAAATGTGGCTACGAAACATCTGTGAATGGACAAGCATTGCCAGGGTTGAAGACCTATTTCGCTTGGCGCAGGATAGAGAGAAGTTCGCTGAGCTGACGGTAATGGAGAGGCACTACAAGAAGATGAAGTTGTTAAAGAAGTTGTCAGCACTAAACGTATCCTCTTTGCTAGTTTGCCTGTCAGGCTGTCACAGGTTGCGAAAATAAACCCTTGTGTGTCGGCGACCTGCTCAGAGCATTAAACCAACTTTAATGCTCTAAGGCGACCTGTCATGTCACAGGTCGCGGATTTCCCATAAAGTTATAAAACAATAACTTAGAGCATTAAACCAATACCAATAATAACTTTATGGGATTTCCGTACGTCTTTATCGGTCGATTGTTAGCGGTTGTCTAGCGTGAGTACTATAACCATCCCTCTCAAATTTTCACAGAATGTAGTTAGTAGAACAAGGATGGGAAATAATATCTTCTTCTACTTCTTTTATTTATGGCATGTTTTGGTTGTGTCTACAGCCGAACACAATTCCGCCAATATCACGTAGGTAGCCAATACACGAAAGGATTCGTATGGTAAAAATTATAATTTTACGTTTTAAGCAAATTCACCAAGAACAATTAAATCAATATATTACACGCCCGCTTCTCACATCCGCGTGTTTTGAAGTATAGTTTTATTTAAGTGTTTTAATTTGTGTTGTGCTGTGATATATTCATGAATGGGTGTATGAGGTAGTAAATAAAGGCCTTTATTCAAAAATTTCACATTTTTTGTAAAATAAATTAGAAAAACAGCTCATTCTACTATCACTTTTGAATTACTAATCTAGTGCAAGGTAAAACTATACATATTTATGGATAAGTTTTTAGCTTAGCTAATAACGATTCCTACGACATAAGTTTTATGTATATTGCTAAGATATAGTCTTTTCAATGACGCGCGGCGACACGTGGCCATTTTATCGTACATGCGCGTTTTTCGTCAAAATGGCCGCCACACTTGAGGGGCAGTAAACTTAATAAGCGATTATCCAGTTGTTATTATGCTTTATCGATTTTAACAAACGTAGCATCGGTTGTGGTATTCCCATTATTACGTACGGTATAATTTTTTGGGGCAACTATGTGAATGTCCACTCCACATTTATTATGCAGAAGAAATGTGTTAGTTTAATTTTAAATTTTACAGAAGGAAATCTGTGTGAAATGTTTTCAATAGGAATGGGTTACTCACTTTGACTTGTATTTATATTTTGGAAAGCTGTGTATTTTTGAAAACCAATAATGAGCATTTTATCAAGAAATTATCACAAATAAACAATTTGCGTAGCAATTATTGTCATGAGTTTTATGTTCCCAGATTTAATGGAGCAGTAATGTATAAAAGCATTTTAGCCTCAGCTGTAAGAATTTATAATAATCTTGAATTTAAAGTACTTGAAGACAAACAATTTAAGAAGAAATTAAAATCTTGGTATAAAGAAACTTATAGCCTTCATGAATACTATAATAAGTAGATACATTTCTAAATTGCTTGTTTTTATTGTAATTTCAATTATTATGAATCTTTATATTAATTTAAATTTTATCTTCATACTTTTATAAGTAAATTACTTCACAAAATACTAATATAATTTATGTTAATTTTTGAAAATTTTATTATTACATATTGTTACTAGGTATTGTACACTCAATTTTGGGTAAACTGATGGATTTATACTACTTTTTAAGATCTTTATGTATATACACAGTTTCACAATAGAAGATTCAATCAATCAGTAATCTTAAAGAACCTTGCGTGAAAAGAAGTAAGCTTTCTGAAGAACTTTTATTCTATTAGTGCGGAACTAATATCTTCCATTCAACGATGTTCTACTGTAAGTTATTTTATTTTTATTGTATTTAGAAAACATGTCTAAATAAAAATGGCTGAATACGATTCGGTAGGCGATTAAAGACACTATTTTCAGAATGTGTTGTAACATATTGTAAGTATAGTCATAGATATGTAATAAGCAGTATCCTGTTTACCTGATGGCGTCGAAGTCCGGAGCTTTGATGGCCTCGTTCCAGATGGGGTTGGAGCCCTCGACAGCGTGCTTGTTGGTGCCGGGCGCCAGCCCCACGCGGTTCAGCCCCGAGTCCACAGACCCGTACTTGGTGGTGGACAGCGCTTCCAGGCGACGGTTCAACCTGGACAAACAACTCCATTAATTAAGCACACTTTTGGATCAGAATATTACTTGGTTATACAGGGCGTCCCACGGCCATGCCACATGGAGGGAAAGTACCTTAATTATTGTAGATGGAACATTTTACTGAAAGAAGACTTTATTTTAATTTTAAAAACAATTTAAACTGCATTCATACATTTTTAAATAATTGCGTGGTTGTACCGGGAATCGAACTCGGTACACGAGAAAAAAATCATCATGCAGTTTTATCATACGGATCGGAAGGCTTCATCATAAGGATTATTTTTTGCTAAATAACATAGCATCAGAAATAAAAGGAAGACCATGAATTTTAACATTTAATGTAAAATTATGTTCAGAAAAATGAAAAGCTGACATTGCCGTAAGGATGGACAAAACTGTTGCATACAACCAGGTACCTACTAAATCTCTTTATTTTTTTATTTCAAGTGGGTACTCATTAGTAATAGGTACTTTAAAATGAATCTTAGTTTATGTCCTTACGGCAATGTCAGCTTTTCATTTTTCTGAACATAATTAATTTTACATTAAATGTTAAAATTCATGGTCTTCCTTTTATTTCTGATGCTATGTTATTTAGCAAAAAATAATCCTTATGATGAAGCCTTTCGATCCGTATGATAAAACTACGGGTTGATTTTTTTCTCGTGTACCGGGTTTGATTCCCGGTTCAACCAGGCAATTATTTAAAAATGTATGAATGCAGTTTAAATTGTTTTTAAAATTAAAATAAAGTCTTCTTTTAGTAAAATGTTCCATCTACAATAATTAAGGTACTTTCCCTCCATGTGGCATGGCCGTGGGACGCCCTGTATAGTTTACTCTTTCTTTTCTCTTGTCCAGCCAATCTTGACGAGGGGACGAAGCAACCTAGGACCTTTCCCTTTTTGGGATTGGTTCGAGACCACGAGAGGCAGGCTCTCAGTTTACTCTTGTCAGATTAGTCGTGGTGACGCATGTCTCCCGGTAGCACTCGCTATTCGTCTCTTGCCGAAGCTTGTCTCGCGCATTCGTTTAATGTTTATGGGTTTAACCTTTTTACCGCCAACAACTTCTATAGAAGTTCGAGATTTTCGTGCCGTCCACGCCAGCACTTCTATAGAAGTTCTTCTTTGTACCTACTTTATTAAAATACATTAATAGATACGTTGGCGTACAGCGGGACATCGCGTGCAGGATAGTTGGGCGGTGAAAAGGTTAAAAGCCTTGATTTGCTCTCCTTGATTTGCAATATATCTATTGCAACGGAGATGCACGTGGTCTGCAGCAGCCGACTCGGCACTGCACCGCAAGTCGCTCTATGGAATTTTGTCCTCTTCGTGTTACATTGTCACAATACTCACGCTCTAGTCCTGAAGATAAACGTGAACAGCAGTACGAGGCAGAGGAAGGCGAGCAGAGCAGAAATGACGGCGAGGATGTAGACGGCGGTGCGGTTGGGGTCGGCTATGTCGGGGCTGGCACCCGTCACCAGGTCTTGGAGCACCAGCTGCTCCTCGTTCAGCTGGGTCTGGATCTGGCTCAGCAGTAGCGTGTCACCGCGCAACCTGTGGAGCGTGTTTGTTGGATGTGTTCGATGTTTGGTTATTACTTTTGAGGAGATGAATGTTATTATACAGGTTGACTTTTTTATCACCGTCCAAACCTTCTGAGATGACTCCCGTGATACAAACGAACAACTCTTAATATCGGACCAACTTTCTAACTCGAAAATAAAATTCAGCTGTTCCATACATTTTGGTCGAATGAATATTGATGTTTTGTATGGAACAGCTGAATTTTATTTTCGAGTTAGAAAGTTGGTCCGATATTAAGAGTTGTTCGTTTGTATCACGGGAGTCATCTCAGAAGGTTTGGACGGTGATAAAAAAGTGACCCTGTATAGGAATCCGACATTAACTTTTTTTAAATAAATTTGACACATTTGTTAAAACCAGTATATTAGGTTTTTAAGTTCTATACTAACTAATTGGCCAGCTGCAAGCTTTTGTTTAATCAATAATTAAATAAATCATTAACTCGAAAGAACCATGGGCATTTTTGTATGAACCCCGTCCTTGCCCATGTAGCATGTTGACTATTGGATGAAAAAAGTATATTGTTATAAAGAATGCATATCATAACGAATGAATGTGCCACTAAGTGGGAGAATGTGAAAAAATTGACTTTAATATTTCAATGACTGGCTAATTGTCAAGTTTCTGTATTCTGTCTAGCAAACATCTCTTAAATGAATGAACATTAAGTACATTCATCGAGACTGCTCAAACGCAAGACTATAAAACCAGCCAATTAAAGGGATTGGACAAGGTTAATAAAAGTCTTCTTTTTACAAGTTTTTTTAATTAAATAGTATTACGACTGTACAATAATATCGGAACTCGATGGCGTAGTGGTTAACGCGCCCGGTCTGCGAGTGCTGAGGTTAAGCAACTTTCGCAAAGGCCGGTCATCGGATGGGTGACCAAAAATGTATCATCTCCAGCTCTTCCGTGCTTCGGAAGGCACGTAAAGCCGTTGGTCCCGGCTGCGTTAGCAGTCGTTAACAACCACCAATCCGCACTGGGCCCGTGTGGTGGTTATGGCCCGTTCTCCCTGTCCATCATCCATAGGGAAGGTTCGTGCGCCAGCAGTGGGGACATAAAATTAGCTGATAATGATGATGATGAACTTGCAGGACCAACGAAATTATGTAAATGCCGGCAAATACCGAAGTACCAAATTATGCTCACAGTATGTGCGCAAGCTCCAACAGTCCTCATACCTGTTAAGTATGAACAATCATATTCTTTTATATAAGATCTGCCCTACAATTTGGGATCTATTAATATATAACTGTAAGGTATTTTGTTGGATGTGATGTGCAGATGTGTCTCGGTGAGATGCGAACTCTTAGCAGCATAAATTCTTCTGTTTGGATGTCATACTGTGTCATCCTTGGACTTGGTGTCATGCACACTTCCACAGTAAAGATACCTCCCGCAAATGTTCGCTAACATAAGAGCGTGCCAGGCGTAAATGGTAGGTCCCCAAGCAAAACAAATTATGTCTTCTTTGGTAAGGACGAGGAACGATATATTAATGAAATGAAATGAAATGAAATGAAAAATATTTATTCGAAGCATCTATGACAACTTGACGTAATGGACATTTTAAATTTATAATTATGCTACCAAAATGGTCACCACTCAGCTTATGCCATGACATTGACGTGCCAAGGCGCTGATATTCTGTGGAAATGATTCATCATTCTTTGATAGAATACGAATGCGGCTCGCTGGCGGGTAACATTTTCTACAGTGACAAAAACTAACACGATGGACTACATTATTGTCTTAAATAAAACATGTTTTCTTGGTTTTTTATAGTTTCCCAGCCTGTTGGGAGCAATTATTCTGTGCTGTCGAGTACCTATTATTTCTGCGATAATTGCGGCGGAATATACTTGTTTCTCCTATATTTTACAGCTTTACTGTCATACAATAAAATAAAACACTTTACTTTTACATGTAAGTACTTTCATTTGATACATAGATGGAAGTGCTACAAGGGTAGGGACGTTTTGACCATCATTCTTTATAAGATTGCTATCATCATCATCATCATCATCATTTTCAACCCGTATCTATAAACTGAAGGACATAGGCTTCCTATATACATATAGAAATCATATATATATATACTAGCTGACCGGCGTACTTCGTACCGCTTTGACAGTTTCCATGACAACAAAACAAACAAATAATTCGTCCACTTGAGAACAACCGTATCCCATGATGGAGCCCTATAGCAGCGCACCTACCGAGTACAATTGTACATCTAAACCATTCTCGAATCCACATGAACACACACAATATTTTTTATCCATATCGTTCCAGCCGTTTAGAAGGAGTTCAATTTTATACACAAGCACAGAAGATTTATATATGTATATAAAGATATATTATTATCATCTCAGCCAAAAGACGTCCACTGCTGGACAAAGGCCTCCCCCAAGGATCTCCACAACAAGCAAGGTTTTGTGCTGCTCGCATCCAGCGGCTTCCCGCGACCTTCTCCAGATCGTCGGTCCACCTTGTTGGAGGCCTGCCCACACTGCGCTTTCCGGTACGCGGTCGCCACTCAAGAACTATTCCGCCCCAGCGGCCATCAGTCCTGCGAGCAATGTGCCCTGCCCACTGCTACTTGAGCTTAGCAACTCTTCGGGCTATGTCGGTTACCTTTTATTGTGAATATGGACCATTTGGTCTGAAATAAAAGTATTTTTTTTTTTTTTTTTTAGTTCTTCTGCGGATCTCCTCATTTCTATGTAACTTACCATCTGTACATAATTTGTTGCCTGAATTAAATGATTTCTATTTCTATTCTATTCTATTTTATTCTTATTTTGAGCTTAATATATACCGCGCTTATGAAGCTTACCGTTTGCAGTCTCTTATTTAATGGCTGTAGTTGCCTCAGAACAATACTTTAGTTATATTATTCTGAGGTAGTTACTTACGTCTCGATCTCCTCGGCGGGCACGGGCACGTCGTCGCGGATGAAGTGCGCGCGCACCTCGGTGCTGTCGTCGAGCGCGGCGCCGGAGTTGTCAGTCGCTGGCACGACTTGGTCGATGTTGCACGTCATCCGAAACGCAGTAGAGAATATCGACGATATCTGTACGTATCAATATAAGTCTAATGCCGTGATTTGCTTTGAAAGTTATAAGCAAACTCTCTATTATAGTATATAGCTTATATAAATATACACTGAAGTGATTTAAATTTCAACAAGCATACTATTTTCAATCACGATTCCTTCAAATATATTTTGTATTGGTTATGAAAATATAATACTTAAGCAATGTTCTTGATCAAGTTCAGTTAATTTGATTACTTACGAATTCTGTGGTATTTTCAACTTGAACCACTGTGTTGTAGAACATAAAGTAGACCCGGTTTAATTCCGATATAAGGTATATCTTCACTTGGGTTGTATCACTATTATTCCCTGGAAAAAGTAACAGGGAAACATTTAAAAAATTAAAGACTAAGAAAATAAATGTTAGTTCATTTAGAATAAAACTCCGAAAAGGTTTATATCTATATTAGTAAAGCTACGTGGAAAAAGCCCCAGAGGGACGGATAAGTCAGGGTGGGTATACCCTTTCTACCGAATACCGCGGGCAAGGAAGTGAGAGCTGGGGGGAGAACGCCAAAAACCATCCGTATCTCCCCGGACGCGGTAGTACAAGGCAATGAGGTTTTCCTAGGTTATCAATACTTAATATATAATACAATTTATAATTTTGACATATTTTTTTTCTTGAATTCTGTGCATAGCAATAATGGGTCAATTGACTGATTATGATAAATTTATAATGATTTTATTTTTTTATTTATTAACGAATTTGTCAATTAGACTGTTACTGTGCCTTATTAAAATAAAATAAATACAATGAAAAAGGTGTGTGAGGTGTGAGGTGACAAGTATATGAAGGAAATTTGTCTTGGTGTGTAGTGGCATAGGATCAATTTCGTGAGGAGTTCAACCGGCTGCATGACTAACCAGTATCAGTAGCGATGACGTCAAACTCAAACATGCCGTGCATGCTGGCCGTGGGTTGCATGTTGAGCGTGAGCACCCCACTGCTGGAGTGCAGCATGAAGGCGGAGCCCTGCACCGCCACGAGGCTCGGGTCCACTTCCATGCTGCTGGCGTCGATGACGTACTCGATTGGCAAGCCCAGGGAGTGCGTCGCCTACAACAAAACACGTATGACCTTCACCGTAATAAACAGATTATTTGGTGAGATTAACTGTAGCTAATAAGACTAACTGCCAAAAAAACATTGACCATGACCAAAGAACGAACTGTAAATAGGGACCACTGGTAACACTAACTGTGCATAGAGTTGCAAATTTATTTTTGTCTAAGTAAGTAAGTAGGTAGGTATAGTCGACCATGAAATTGCTTTATCACTTTTGACAAAAACTTCCATCACAATAAAATTTTGCTAAGGCTGATTGTCAATGATGACAACGTTTCTGTCACTTGGTCTTTTAAACAAAAATAGAACTTGTTGTTTTATTATATGCAAACAAAATTCACTTATAAGGTGGTAAAGCAATTTCATTGTCGACTATACATTGAAGTTTTTCGACCGAAGATTCCGGGTGAAGTGCGCTACCATCACCGGGCTTTCTTATCAATTCTTACTTAGACGCGGATTATCCTTAAGGCAAACTAGGCATACTTATGTTTATCCTGACGTTTCGAACCTTTTGCAGGGTCTGTGGTCACAGGGAGACTGAGGTGTTGGATATGCCAGGGGCGCGAGGGTACAAAGGAGCGCGCGGGCGGAATTGCAAAATAAAAAAAAAATATACAATATAGCAAAAAATTTAATTGCGCCAGTAAATAAGCCACACCTACATAAAAAATAAAAACCATTATTTTTGCTTACAACCTCAATTTGCTTCAATATAAAACAAAAGATAAATTTAACGGATGTGACCTTAGACTTCCGGGACCTTCCGCGCTTACGCGGAACCTAGGCCACTATCTATACTACCGAGGTCGAATTAAGTAATTATTATATTAAAGTTAGTTAACTATATAAATGAAATATTAGATACACTGATTTAATTCATTTTTTATCCTGTTCAATAATTTAATTCATACGTCTGGCGTGTAAAGCCAGATATTATTATGAATTTCATTATTTTCGGGTTTACATGACCAGTCGTACAAAGCTTTAAAATATTGTAAACCGAAATCGTAAGATCTGTCCGACAATATCGATCTCATGTAAACTCATGCTCTTTTTTCCTTGGTCCCCATCTCGCCGTGTTTTCCTAAGGGGCGGTACATCTGTATCGGTCAAACTAAGTATCATCATTATTTAGTGCCATCTTCATACTGAAGTTTGGAGATCAGTATACAAAATTTACTGCGATCCCATACAGCTAAGTGTAGTACGAGTTATTTTTTATATAGGGGCGCCGATGAGATGCTTGCCTACAGCGTCTCTCAACGTTTAGTCCGCCTCTGTTCTTACCATTACATGAGATGACAGTTAAGCGCTTTTAGGATCCCGTGATACAAAAGCGTCCGGTGTGCCGAATCAAACCGGCTGCCATATTGATACAACGGCGCAGGCTTGCGGAAAATTTGCTCTGCGCTGCTTTTGACCTGCTCTTGGTAAGAAAGGCCTTGACTTACCTGAACCGTTAGAAGCTCTCTTTGGATTACGTCTAAGGTTGATATTCCGGCGGTGTACAGGCTCCTTTCAAAGACCGGATGAGGATCCTCTTCAATGACCTGTATCAAGAGAGTCAGTTAATTACGAGAGCGCCAACACTACAATATGTTTAGTATAGTATTCCATGGATGCCATATGTAATGCTATGCTAGGATATCTCCAAGGGTGCCTCTGTAGTTGAGGATTCCGGGTGAAGTGCGATTCCACCTTCGGCTTTATCATCACTTAACATCATGTGAGATGGAGGCCAAGGGCTTACCCGTAAATACAATTTGTAAAAAAAGCTCTGTCCGATCGGAAAGGGGTACAAATAATAACTATAACAAAAAAAAATAACAAAAAAAAATCATGAAAATAAAGGAGTTACCTATCGTAATTTAAAATGCAAGTTTTTCTATATTTTTTTTATTCATAGCTCGGCAAACGACTCCACTCCACCTGATGTTAAGTGGAAACGGAGTCCAGACGCGAGGACAACTGGTGCAGCGTGAAAACAACGCAGCATCAGTCACCCACACCCTGCCGGCCCACAAAGTGCCTCTTCACGCCTCGTTTGAAGGACCCCATGTCATAGGAAGGAGAAACGTGAGCTGGTAGACTATTCCATCTTTTAAAAGTGAACAAAGAAACGAGTCACCAAATTTCTTTGTGCGTGATGGGATATGTGTGACAGTGAAGCGATGACTCCGGAGAGCAGCACGTGTACTCCTATGGAGGAAGGGAGAAGGTGGGATAAGGTAAACAGTTCTTCAGAGCACTCGCCGTGGTTTAAGCGATAGAAAATGCTGAGTGACGCTATATCTCTACGCAATTGCAGGGGTTCGAGTGTCATCACTACAATTGATAGATAAATCTATCAATTGTAGTGATGACTCGATTTGAATGATGGAGGCCTCCATTGGACAGTTATATGCTATTACTAAACTCGTACTAACCAAGTAACATGGGACCTGAGCAGGAAAAAGGAAAAGATAGCCTAGAGCCGTATGATACTGACATTGATGGTGACGGTAAGAGTGGAGCCGTCGAGCGGCGTGCCGGTGGCGGCGTCGGAGTTGCTGGCGGCGACGATGATGGTGTGCGTGCGGCTCTCCTGCTGGCTAAGCACGCGCAGCAGGTGCAGCCGGTTCTCCACGCCGTCGAGCCCGAAGAAGCCGCCCGTGTTGCCGCCTAGAGGCACAAGCTGATTTAGATTAAGCTCACAAATTTTCATTCAACACTGCTTTTACATACAAAAATTTTCTTCTTCTTCCCGCCCTGGTCCCGATTACTTGAGGTCGGCGCAAAATGTACGTTTCTTCCTCGTACACTTTTGCTAAGGATTTGGCAAAGTATTTACCTACGGCCGGCCGCCTCATCATCATCATCAGCTCATTTTATGTCCCCACTGCTGGGGCACGAGCCTTCCCTATGGATGGAAAGGGAGAATGGGCCATAAACCACCACGCGGGCCCGGTGCGGATTGGTGATTATTCACGGAGAAGCTAGAGAAGATACATTTTTGGTGACCTATCCGATGACCGGCCCTTGCGAAAGTTGTTTAACCTCAGCACTCGTCAGCACTCGCAGACCGGGCACGTTAACCACTGCGCCATCGAGCTCTTCTGGTCCTCCGCCGGCCGCCTGCCTGACACCACCTCCTTGGGAATCCTAGTTATGGTTTGACCGCCACGCTGCGGGTGCTTTTCGATATGCACGGGGTCTTAACTCCCTAAGTCGCTTACGACACCTACGGGAAAAGATGGGTTGGAGCTATTCTTTGCGTCCGACACCACACGGACACACAAAAATATGCGTGTATAAAAATTATCTAATGACATAAAACAAATAAGTAGCGGCTCCAGAGCTCGACAGAACCAGTGATCGATATTGTTTCCTTTAATCATATATATATCTATATATATAATGAAGCTAAAGAGGGTCGAAAGTCTGTAATGGAAGATATTCGAAAAAAAGTTGGCTGGGGATACTTAGAATCGACAACAGAATACGTTCCAACAGTTTTTTGAATTTTTGTCTGTTTGTCTATTTATTTGACCGCGCATCTCGTGAAAATGGCTGAACGGATTCAGATGAAACTTAGCACATAGACAGACCATGACCCGAACTAGGACATAGGATATTTTTATCCCGGTAACAGGTTCTTGTGGGATAGTGTAGTCTTCGCGAACGAAGTCGCGGGCGACAACTACTTTAAAATAGGGATCAGCATCTGATTTTAGTCTTTAGTAACTTAAACGAATTCTATGCAAATAAATAATATATAATAAACAAATAATAATACCTACTTACAATAAAAAATACATCCGAAATAGATACTGTTGATACTACATATTATTTAATATTTAAGAACTATATTGTACACAGTTATACAATAGAATTTCTATTTCTATTTTTATTTCCATACGAAATCCTAATGTTAATAAATCCAAATCCTTATTGGAGTGTAGCTTATGCCGGCGAGTCTGTCGTGGTACAGGTTGCCGGGACTTAGATCTAATGTATTGACTGCTCTGACCAGCCTTTGGAGAAAGCCAAATAAGAAATGAAATACTCTCTCTCTTTGAATTCTCGTTCTTCGTTCTTTGTTCTTCTTTGAAGAACCATTTCGGTTGATTATATAAAAATTGTGAAGTACCCATTATGTTAGGTTGTCATAGATGCTTCGAAATAATATTTTTCATTTCATTTCATAAAACAAAATGTGGTAGACTTACCGACGATGCGGTAGAAGATGCTGTTGCAGTCGTCGGTGCATCCAAAGTTCTTGGGGTCTTCGGCCTGGCGCAGCACGTGGCTCTCGTGCAGGCCAGTCGGGCCCTCTGTTGTACAAAAAGAAATATCAGTCTTTTTAATCATGAAGCTGCTATATTCTTTTAGGAAATGGATTGCTGTTGGATATCTCTAACCTTTACAACATAACCGGACTTTTAGGGGCGGCGAGAAACTAAAGGTTTTTTAACATCCAAACGCCATTTGAGCGACAAACAATTGAATTTATATTGGCTTATTCCCATGCGCTCCAAATCCATTGTTCTCTTATTGTTCTTATTGTGTCTGGGCACGGCGCGCCCCGTGGAGCTGGTGGTGCTAGGATCCCGGCTCGGGTTGACCAAATCCTAGGAATGGGAAAGCTATTTATCACCTGCTCATTTTACGTCCCCACTGCTGGGGCACGAGCCTTCTCTATGGATGGATAGGGAGAACGGTCCATAAACTACCACGCGGGCCCAGTGCGAATTGGTAGTTGTCAACGAGTACTAATGCAGCCGGGACCAACGGCTTTATTTACGTGCCTTCCGAAGCATGGAGGAGCTCAAGATGATACATTTTTGATTACCCATCCGATGACCAGCCTTTGCGAAAGTTCTTGACGTCAACAATCACAGACCGGGCGCGTTCACCGCTGCGCCATTGAGCGTGGCGAAGCTACCTATTAAAAAAATGGGGAAGAAGAAAAGAAGAACCAGTTTATAGAGTTAGTGTACCGTACCGGTGAACATAACGGTCTCGGTTCCCTGGGCGAAGATGGGCTCGCCCAGCGTTGGGACGAAGAGCGCGTGCAGGGTGGAGTCGACGAAGCGCGGGCCGGGCTCCGTGCCCCCGTCCGTGGCGCGGATTGTGATCTGGGGATATTATACAATTCATAGGTTTTACAAAAAACCCCAGAATGTACCATTCAAAATGTATCCCAATATGAATACACCTCCAAAAGATAGAATACTCTAGCAGCCTACTGCTAAGTTAAGTGGAAATGGAGTCCAGACGTCAAGATAACTGTTGCAGCGTGACGCTTCACGCTTCTTTTGAAGCGTCCTTTTGTTCTTTTTCGTGTAGTGTAGGTATAGGTACACTTCTTATGATATGGGGTCCTTCAAAAGAAGCGTGAAGCCTCACGATGCACCAGTTATCTTGGCGTCTGGACTCCATTTCCACTTAGCTTCAAGTGGAGTTGATTCCGTATATAGACCACTCTATTGCCTTAGGTTGTATACAAATTTAAATGTGTTATCTATAATATGCATGGAATCATAAGTACTTACTAATAACATGATAAAAATGAGTTCTGTTTTCATAAAAATTGTAAACTAGCATTAGTTTTGGCACAATTTGCCTGCTGCCTTATATATTTATGTAGCTGGCAGCAGTTGGGATAGAAGTGCCGAAAACCGGACTCAGTTACATGTGTCACATGTGTAAGGAAGGAGAGGCCTTTGTCTGGCATTGAACTGATTTGGGCTGATGAAGAGTTCATGTAGAAGATATATTTACGGCACATTCTATTCACCATCATCAACCATCTGTTGATGATGATAAACAACAGTGATAACGAGATTAACCTTTTCACCGCCCAACTATCCTGCACGCGATGTCCCGCTGTACGCCAACGTATAAATGTATTTTAATAAAGTAGGTACAAAGAAGAACTTCTATAGAAGTGCTGGCGTGGACGGCACGAAAATCTCGAATTTCTATAGAAGTTGTTGGCGGTAAAAAGGTTAAAGAAGAACCACTATAGTTTTTCTATTAATTTTGTTATGACTTAACGGCCAGGTATATTACCGACCTGGAACTCGGTGATCTCGTCAGGAACTGCTTGGAGCAGAATGAGGCTGGCGAGGTTTTCACCGTCGTTCGTCACGTCGAAGTACTCGACTGCTTCAGCTGCCAATAAGAAAGTGTCTCATGTATAAAGTTTTATTACGTAGCTTGGCTGTAGTACCTAACACTTTTCAAGAGAAGCTTACGTTTACCTTAAAAGAATATGTCTGCGATTTAATTTTATTTTCTTAAACTTGTGTATCGTCGAATATTAATGTGAAAAATTGGTTTAGTGTTTGTGAACCGGAATTATTTTAGCAATTAATTTAGCGTCACGTCAGTAAAGTGCCACATTTTTACTGATTATTGGTTTTATGGGGACTTTCATTTAAAATTTAATGAGACAAAGAAATATTGTACAATATCTTCATAACTTTGCCACTGGCTAAATGTGCAAACCGCTCGAAGCCACTAATTAAGAAAAAAAGCGGGTGTTGTACCGTTGCCGAAGATGGAGAAGGTGACGCGGCCGGCGTGCAGGCCGTCCTCGTCGGTGGCGTGGACGCGCTCCAGGATATTGCCGTCCGCGGTCACCAGCACGCTGTTGGCAGTCGCGCGCTCCTGCCACAACCGACCAATTAACAACGTGACGTCACAGGCGAGGAGGCTTCGAACGAGGCGTAAAGGGCGTAAAGGGGCAGCTTGTGGGCCGGCAGGGTGAGGGTGACTGATGCTGTGTCGTTTTCACGCTGCACCAGTTGTCTTCGTGTCTGGCCTCCTCTTCCGACGTAGCAATCTTTTACCGCCTCTGTGGTGTAGTGGTTGGACCACCGGTTTAGACCCAGAAGTCCCGGGTTCGATTCCCAGCGAGGGGTACACGTTTGTGTGCTCGGTTTGATTGGTGGCAGCCTACCACGGTAACAAGCCCTACCACTGGCAGGGCTTGTTTGTCCGCCTGGCTAGCTACCACAATCTTATCTAAATATGTCGCCATAACATCAATGTTTGTAGCATTGTTGTGTTCCAGCAGCTAGAGATAAGATAGCCATTGCCTCACTAGTTGAGGAACCCAGGTGAAGTGCGCTTCCATCACTGGCCTTATCATCACTTAACATCAGGTGAGATCAAAGGCACTGTGCTTATACGTAAAATATTTAAAAAAAATCAGGTGGAGAGGAGTCGTCACTAGCCAAGCTGAATATATATTATAAAAACAGAGTCTGCCGTTGTCTATGCCTACGCGCGTTGTCACCTAATGAGTGATTTAAATATGAGGAGCTTTGGAAGGCATGAGAAGTTGGAATTAGATGTTGTTGCAAGATGGCTGTCATCAAAATCAATCAACCTGTTTAGGGCTTGCGTGGTTCTAGATCTTGCCATTGCTTTTGTGCTATTGTTCATGTGGGATAAGCTGAACAGTGGAATAGGCAGATAATAATATTAACTCCTTAAAACTACCAAGGTTCTAGTGTTCATTAAACTTCAGGAGACGCTGATGACAGATGTTCTAAAAAAAGAAGATAAATTGGTAAGTGTCAACTCACTTTTGCTATTCTCACTGTGGTCCTATGTGTTGGGAATCGAAACACTGGATCGTGGTAGTTGAACGGCCGGATATCCATGGGGAACCACACGTCGGTATTTAGAGGCGGAGTGCCGTGGTCGAATGCCTGTAAGGAAATTATCAATTAATTATTACTTTAAAACAAGTGCTGTCTCCTTGCCCTTAAATTGTTGTCAAAATAGATCAAATATTGTATTTATTGCACATTGGCACATTGCTCGCAGGACTGATGGCCGCTGGGGCGGGATAGTCCTGGAGTGGCGACCGCGTACCGGAAAGCGCAGTGTGGGCAGGCCTCCAACAAGGTGGACCGACGATCTGGTGAAGGTCGCGGGAAGCCGCTGGATGCGAGCAGCACAAAACCGGTCGTTGTGGAGATCCTTGAGGGAGGCCTTTGTCCAGCAGTGGACGTCTTTTGGCTGAGATGATGATGATGATGATGATGATGATGATGATGATTGTATTTATTGTAGTTAGTTAATATTATTTTTTTTTTAGTGAGGCCTGCTGAGGTCTTGTCTGTCAGTTTACTTCAACTCACGGCCTTTTATGCCACCCCATCCTTTCTTTCTTCTTCATCTCTAAAGACAGTTGTTCTAAGCTTGGCAATGTCCTTGAGGGTGAATAGCCTGAAGTCTTGTCGATTCCGATAAACCAATGCCAAAATTTCCATTATTTTCCTAGTCGGAAAGTCACATCCATACAGTTCCATACAGTAAGTGGTGCATGGACTCCGTTTTTTCTCTTGCGATGGTCAAGCGTCATCAACCTCTGATCTTAATTTGAAATAAAAGTTAATTGTACCGAGATAAGTATGTTGTAACTGCCCCAGAAGCCTCTTAGGTCTGCGACGGTAATGAGCCTGGCGCGATTGCCTCCTGCCTGCTCGATAAGGACGGTGTCGAAGAGTGTGGGGAGGTCCACCTCCCTGGTGGTGTTCATGGCGAGCACGGCGTACCCCACGCGAGCGTTGTCCGTCTCCGGGTCGTCGATGTCCTCCGCGAAGATCAAGGGGTCGACCGTTTCGCCCTGGCCAACAGATATAAGAATAAGGGCTGATTGTTCAATCGTCAGATAAAGTTTATTTATTGAATAATTTTGACATAATGACAGATTCTCTTTAGAAAATTATTAATTAATTATCATAATTAATGGCTTCGCGTTTAGCATTTAGCCAATTTCAAATATTTTTTATTAATAAGTAGTAAGGGTACGATTGTACGATAGATAGAAATCAAAATGGAGTCTCACAACACGTGTTATTACGGGAAAAACTCGGGTGAAACTCCTTTTAAAAATATGTCACAATGACAAAGTTATTCGTTGTTATATGACATTGTTGATATGATATATAAGATAAAACTTATCTGAGGGTTTAAAAAGTATAAGAAACATTTTATTGACCTGCACAAAAACAAATACAAACAGATAAGAAAAACAAAACATCATGAAATAATTAACACAGCGAACAAAAAATAGTTTGAAAATTTAACACAATCACAAAAAAACAAAAACTAAAAAAAAAAAACTATGATGTGCAAGGCCATCGGCTAGCTGTTTTAGCAATGCTTTTGTGGCAATACACAGATATGGCGTTATAAGTTATACGTGCTGAGTCTACAATGAGACGGTTGCTAGACACCCGGAGTTTGACATCCTTGGGCAACAATACCTATCTCATAACAGGTTTATCAGATTTAATATTTTGAGCTGAGAGTTATAATAAATATATTAAAAATTTAAATATAGTTTAATTACATTTTTATTTTCATGTATTATCTCTATCTTTGTTAGTCAATTTATTATAAAGTTAATGTTGTTTATTTTGAACTTAAAATATTATTTTTAAATGACTCTTAGGACACGCTCACTTAAATTGCATCCTGAGGGTCTAGACAAGTGGCATAACGCTAGTTTATGAGAACTGGAACACTAAACTATGGGATTGACGTAAGCCAAGCCAATCAAACGTCATTTACACTTTATCGTTGGCTTACGTCATGCGTCAATTCATATCCTTAGTTAACTGTATTCCATTTCTATTCTATTAGCGTCACTTGTGTAGGCCTCAGAATAATAACTAAAGCTATAGAAACCGGACTAAAATAGCAAAGGTGTCACCAGATTTGTGACGTCATATTTGAGGTAATGTAGTGAGTGACTTTATAAAGGACTCAAGATTTTTTTGATCACCGATTATCTGATGACCGTTTGACATAACAATACAAAAAATAAAAACTAAGTGTCAACCATTTGTCGCACTCCAACCTCCTTTTCTAGCCATAAGATAGAACGGAACTAAACATAGTTGCACGATTTTTATTTTAGCTATCCTTCTATAGCTTTAGTTATTGTTCTGAGGTGTTGGCCCTCAGGATACAATTCGGGTGGGCGTGTCTTAACTTACCCCTAAACTATTGTGTGAATGTGTTGATAGTTTGAAGTTTTTTTTCTTAAAAGAGTTTTTTGATTACCACAGACGGCATTTTCAGCTTCACCGGGCATTTTGTGAGCGACGAGAAACTTAAAAGTTTCCTCAAGCCGCGTGAAACGAATCACCTTCGGAGGTTTTCTAGAGGGAACGGCATCACGCACTAGTGCGTGTCCCCGTGCCCTACTAGATTCTCCGAGGGGTTCGGAAAGGATCGGAAAACTTAGAAGCTACTCTTTTAAACTTAGAGTTGTATACAAGTGTAACTAATACAATATGAAAAACATGTGCAGTGCATGTGTATGTGGACTGAAAGCTGAAGAAAGAAAGAAAATACATAAATATAAAATTAAAAATAAGTATAAGTACCCCAGCAAGTCCTTCAGAGACGGACCACGAGTAATCCTCGACGTACTCGGGCGCGTTGTCGTTGACGTCTATCAGTATTATTTCTATGGACAACTCGTCGTTTTGGTTTCTTCGGCCATCTGAAATTATTTCATTATGATCAGTAAAGTTAACAGATTCCCTACAGGGTTGTTTTTTTTTAACTGTGGAAGTCCAAAACCATAAGAGATACAGAGAAATTGTTGTTCACAAAAAAATACTTTATAGTTCCTAACTGCCGCACTCATAGCCGTCAATTATCAATAATGATTACTTAGCATCTACAATTGTTCAGTCGAAAATGGGCTTATAACGTCATTGTTAGAGATTACAATAAACAATTGAGGCGCTAAGCATGCTAAACATTAATGATAATTGACATCTATGTGTGCAGCAGTAAGACGGTTTTTCTGTCTTAGACGGCTAGTAAGGTGCTCCTGCTCATTAGAGAGTTCAGAGACCAGAGAGTCCAGAGTCCAGAGTCCAGAGAGTCCAGAGTCCAGAAAGTCCAGAGAGTCCAGACAGCTAATGAACTGTCCTCGCATCTAGACTCTGCTTCTGATGTTATGACACTAGTGTTCGAAAGGAGCCGTCATCAACATTTTTCCATTCATCATCTATACATATAATAAAGCTAAAGAGGGTACCTACATGGAAGATATTCGAAAAAAGTTGGCTGGGGATACTAGAATCGATAACAGAACATGTTCCAACAGTTTTTAGAATTATTGTCTGTTTACTTGATTATCTGTTTATCTGTTTATTTGACCGCGCATCACGTAAAAATGGCTGAACGGATTTGGATGAAACATTGGACATAGACAGACCATGACCGGGACTAGGATACAGGATACTTTTTATTCCGGTAACAGGTTCCTGTGGGATAGTGTAGTCTTCGCGAATGAAGTCGCGGGCGACAACTAGTTTAGAATAAGGGTCAGCAACTGATTTGTGACGTTACAGTTGGATACAGCCCACCTGCTTCCTGACGGTCATCCCGTTCAATTTCAATGAAATTCTATGTATTTTTTGGTGACGAAAACTTTGTCGGGCACCGGGTTTAAAGAGTCGAACACGGTACCACTACTATCTTTATTAATATTATAAACGCGAAAGTTTGTTTGGATGTTTGTTACTCTTTCACGTAAATACCACTAAATGGATTTAGATGAAATTCGGCATACAGATAGTTTATAACCTGGATTAACACATAGAATACCTTTTATCCCGATATTTCCACGGGAACGAGAACCACGCGGCTGAAACCGCGAGCGGCCACTAGTATATCTTTAAAAAAGCCAATTGTGTAAAGGCTTTTAACCGCCTCTGTGGTCTAGTGGTTTTGACCACCGGTTCCAGGTTGGTGGTAGGGCTTGTTTGCGAGCCTGGCTAGCTACCACCACCTTATCTAAATATGCCGCCATAACATCAATGTTTGTAGTATATTTGTGTTCCGGCAGCTAGAGATAAAATAGCCAGTGCCTCACTAGTTGAGGATGTCGGGTGAAGTGCGCTTCCATCACTGGCCTTATCATCACTTAACATTAGGTGAGATCAAGGCACTGTGCTTACCCGACAAATATATTTAAAAAAATAGCCTTACCACCCTCGGTATAGAAGTTGTCAATGAGCGCGATGGGTATGGTGTGCGTGGGTTCACCGCGGTCGCGGTCCAGCACCGCGTCGGTGGTGTAGTTCACGTACAGCAGCCCGGTGTCCAGGTCCACCTCGAAGAAGGCGCGTAGCCGCGGGTTCCACGCGTAGTTGATTTGGAACCGCACCATGTTGTACAGCTCTGCGAATATACGCATTCATCATCATCATCATCATCATCCTCATCGTCAGCCTGCAGAGGTCCACTGCTGAACATAGGCCGTCCCAATGGATCGCCACCCCGCCTTTCGCATCCAACCTCTGCCCGCCGCCCTCTTCAGGTCGCCAGTCGTACGACCCACACGACGACGCTTTGAGCGCGGTCTCCATTCGAGAACACCTCGTACACATTCACTCTTCAATATTGTATAACAAGTATAAAAAATTTGATACAGTTATTCAACTATATTACTACAACAACTAACTGATGACCCCTGGGGTGGAATAGCCTCAATGAGCTTTTAAAGCAGTATAACTGCAACGTTATTGCAGTTGTGGAGCACTGTGAAACAAAAGGAGACGCCAGAAAATAAGTTAAACATACCGCATTCGAGCCACGTCCACATACCCTGTCACGGACACGGAATCTCAGACCATCTCATACCAGTGAGAGGTTGTCTGAAAACCACAACAACACTGCTACAATACTGATGCTTTATGAGCTCGTGGTACCACCACACTCGTCCAACCACCACGAACTACACTCGTGGTTCTCAGTAATCGCAGGGATCTCAGTGATCGCGCACTGGAAGCTAGTGTAGGAAGGCTTTTCACAAGGTGGACTGACGATTGGTGAAGGTCGCGGGTAGCCGCTGCATGCGAGCACCACAAACCCATCGTTATAGAGATCTTTGGAGAGGCCTTTGTCCAGCAGTGGACGTGTTTCGGCTGATATGCAGATGACGATAAGGTTTCCAGGTGTAGTGCGCTTACATCTTCGATTTTCTTCAAGAGATGAAGGCCAATTTCATACCCAAAACGTAATTTTAAAAAGTAAGTTATAGAACTGACCGTCTCTGTCGAGATCGCCGGCGAACAGGTTCATGATGCTGTCACCGCTGGTGGCGTTCTCCCACACGTAGTACGTCAGCTCGAACAGGTCCGTCTGCGCCGAGGGGATCTTGTTGTTCGTGTCGATGATCTCTATTTCAATCTGTAACAGAAGGGGCGGCAAATTTTCTTATGTGCCCAGTGTTCAGCTAGAAATGGCTGACCCTTACAGTAAGACGTTTATAGGCAGAAGACGATGATACCCACATCACCAGGCGTGTTCCAGTAGGTGGGGTCGGGCGGGCACTCGTCCTCCAGGCAGCGGTCGCTGGCCACCACCGTGTAGTACAGGTGGTAGCGTGGAGGCACGTCAGCGTCGATCTTCTGGTTCGCGTCCACGGTGATCTGCCCCGACTCAAGGTTGATCGTCACTAGTCCGTCGGGGGTGTTGTTGCGAGGGCTAGAAAGAACAGATCAGCGTTTTAATTAAGTATAACATTGATCACAGTTTAAGATCCTTAGTTGCTAAAATTGATGACCGGTTTGGGTTTAGCTAGTGTGAATACCACCGGAATCATACTATCAGTTTACAAGTCGAAGACAACTTCAATGAACAAGAGGATGACGGAATACGTTTTGAACTTCTAGGGCTGTCCATATCACCCTTTGGACACCAGGGGCCCGACCGCCTAACCGACCGCCTTGATTCCTGTGTGTGGTTTATGACGTCATCTTGTCGTTTCGTGCCGCCTATGAAAGCAATATCGAAAGCTATAGCCTTTAACTTTTGATATTGCTTTCATAGGCGGTGCGAGGTGGCAAGATGACATCATAAACTATACGCGTAGTCAAAGCGATCGGGGGGCAGATAAGTACTAAAATTATAAAAGTCTGTGTGGTTACTTTTGGATTATGAGAAAGTTATCATCTATGACCCGCGTGACTTAGATTGCGAATAGGGTACTTTGTAGTGTTTGTAGATCAGTTTTCAAGAACAAAGAGGAACTCTGATAGAAACATTAAGTAAATATCATGGTTTTTTAGAGGTTGGCATAACGTAAGTGTAAAACCATTAAGGACATCTGGGCTGCAGGGAAGTCTGATTTGGGAGCAGAAAACTCGAGCGCACCTCCAATTCCAATCTAAAGACCTCTAAGGACAGGCAGGCTTTTTACCGAAAAAATAATAATTGTAATTGTACAAAGCAAAAAATAACACCATTAACCGCTCATTTCTTAGCTTTTTTGTCCAGTTCAACACATTGTAAAAAAAATGATTTTTTAGCGATAAGGCCGCCATTTACAAATAAAAATACAAATGCAAATATACTTTATTACCAAAGCTGTGTTACAAGGGTCACAAAACACATAGGTGTGCAACCAATAAAGCTAGGTTATTCGAGAACATCGTAACAACACAAGATGCATTGACTATGGGTCCCACACTAGGAAAAACTGTTTCGTGGGCACCCATTTAGGTAAACAGGATAACGACAGATCAAACTGATATTGGCACATATAGTACAGCTAAGTGGAAGTAAATTATTAATAACAAAAGAAAAAAAAAAGTACCATAAAAATAAATAATAGTAACTAAAATCCTTGTGAACGGTAAAATGTGTCTGCGAGTGTGTGTGTGTGTGCATGTGAGGTGTATTATATGTGGCTGTGAGAGTAGGTTGTTAAGTTAAAGGATTAAGTGAAAGCGAGAGTTTATCTTGGGGGGGGAGGAAGGTGCAGAAGCATGCATGAGGTATACTAAGCTTAAATGTTTAATGAGGTCCTTCTTGGTTTGTACTTCTTCTTGTATTGTCTTCTCTAAGTCTTTTGTATGGTGTACAATAAAGAGTATTTTCATTATCATTTCAAATCGCTCAATTTGTGTCCGTAACAACAACTGGTTGCTTTTTCCGGTACTAAGCCTGCGGGTCGACCGTGTCGTTGTGACAGTGGAGATTTTTTTTGGAGAAAGTTTGCGGAATGCTTCAGACGGCATTTTCAGCTTCACCGGGCTTTTTGGGGGCGGCGAGAAACTTAAAGGGTTCCTCAAGCCGTGTGAAATGAATCACCTTCGGATGTTTTCTAGAGGGAACGGCATCACGCACTATAGGGCATGTCCCCGTGCCCTACTAGCTTCTTCGAGGGGTTCGGATCGGATCGGACGTTGGAGGTAGGTAATACTCACACTATGGAGTAATGAACGCTGTTATAGAGTGGGCCGTCGATATCAGTTGCGAGCACGGAGCCGATCACAGTGTCGCTGGCGGAAACCTCGCGCACCCGGAAGGTCTGCTGCAGGGTGCCGCGCGCGAAAATCGGTGCATTGTCGTTCATGTCGATAATGTTGATCGTGAATATTGCTGTGGAAGATTTAGTTAAAATGAATGGTTGTCAAAAACACTGCCATAAATAAACAGGTGGCTTGGTGATAGGATTTTGCACAGAATCTCTTTTTTCACATTACTGATAGGGTATAAAGGGTTCAAGATCCAATGAATCGCTGGATTCTAGTGCTTCATGGCCGATCACCATCGACATGTATCTGCAGATCTGAGAGGTTCGATCACTAGGGATTGGGAAACTTTTCTAAAGACCGACGCTATAAAAAAACAGTAATCCCTTTTGAATAAAAACTTCTTGGGTCTTCACCTGCCTGATGGCCAGACGCTATCGTTGAGGTGGCCGTATAAGGCGGTGGATGAGGCTCGCACGGGACCGGCTAAGTTAGCGTGCAGCAGTGCTCACGGGCTGGAGTAATAATGATGATGACGCCAGCTTCCATTCTCACCCTCGTCGTAGTCGTCGCCGTAGACCGTGTTGAGGTCCCGCACCCTGACGCTGAGGTACAGCACCTCGAACTCCTCGAAGTCGATGGTCACGTTGTGCCTGATCTCTCGCGCCTCGACTACGCCCCTAGCCACGCCCTTGTTGTCCTCGTCGTCGTATATGGTTAGAATCTCCACACATCTAAAATTAAACAGAAATACGAATGTCTATGGAGTTTCATTTATCACGTCTGTCGTACGTACTCAAGACACACGTACACAAGATGCATTTTTGAAGTTTGAGTGCTGTCTATTGCTCAGAATAATAACTAAGTTATTGTTCTGAGTTCTATTGACTTGGATAAGTCAAAATGGTTCGACGTCTCTAAACAGCTTGTTTAATACATTAAAGACCCATTTTTTAATTCGAATATGACATGGTTTAAATAAAAAAAAGGATTTGTATTAGCCAATCATATTTTATCCAAATCTAAACTAAAAATGATAATGTTTTTTTTTATTATAATTGATTTTTAATTATGGATTGTTTATCCGCAATACACTATTATTTGATTTTGATTTGATTAGACTTTCTTGGTAATAGGTAATTGTAGTGTTTGTCCCTGGTTACACAGGCAGCACGAAAGGCATTGACCAACTTCACGGACCGCTCGAGCAGTCGTCTTAACTACATAAAACACCGTCACTACTTAAGCAGTCGTTTCCAACTATTGAACTAGGTACATTGAACGATTTGTGTCCGTAATACCAATTTATCAACTGCAACTAAAGTAGTTTTTTTTTTATATTAGAAGAAGGCAAATGAGCAGGCGGATCACCTGATGGGAAGCAATCACCGCCGCCCATGGACACTCGCAAAACCAAAAGAATCACAGATGCGTTGCCGGCCTTTAAGGAAGGAATAGGATCAATTGTGTGTGTGTGGGGGGGGGGGGGGGGGGAAATAGGGCCTCCGGAAATATCACTGACCGGACGAAACACAACAGCAACGAGTGCCATTATTTCGTGCCGGTATTTAGTGAGAGGGTGGTATTAGCGTGGCTCTACCACTCAGTCAGTGTCACTCATTTAGCACCACCCAGGGTCTCAAGGGTAAACCTACAGACGCGAGTGACCTTGACCCCCAAAAAGTTGCGTTGTAATTGTACAATTAACTAGGTATCGGTTGCTTTTTTCGGTAATAACCCTGCCGATCAGTCCGAGCGCAGTTGTTCCGAGATTCTGTGTTTCTCGAGCGGGATTGTACGAAAATTACCATCTGCAGTCTCCCTGCACAGTTGCTGGCCGGCCGGCGCGAACGCGACTGCTCAAGTCAAGCGTCGGTAGTCCAATGAATTTAATGATTGTAGTTCGCTATGCAGTCGCAGCTTGAAGCGGTTGGTCACGACGACTAGGGTTTTCAGATAAGGGCATTTCATTTCCGGGACAATTTGAGGATTACTAATACGGTCGGTAGGAAAATATATGTAAATAATTATTTTTGTAAATCGCTTTACTTGTAATGTTTTACAAACATACTATTTTAAGTAAAGTAAGAACTAATTTACCTGCCTACAAAAAAAACTAGCGGTAGGTATTCGAAATCCGGGACTATAATTCAGTGTAATTCCTGGACACGGGACAAGACACGTAATTTCGGAACAATCGTAGATTTCCCGGCCATCTGGCAAGTCTAGTCACGACTGCTTCAGAAGGCTGCTCAAAGGAAAAAGAGCTTACTCTAGGAACTCTCGGATTGCTGTAGGGCGGCCTTGCTTGGTTGCCCAGGTGTCTTCCCAGTTGATGTCAAAAACCAGGTGGGCCGTGGTGTCGGGGTCGGTGGCGAGGATGCCCTGCTCGATCACGTGGCCAGTGGGGACGTTCTCCTCGACGCTGGGGCTAGCGCGCGGCTACGGAATTATGTCAAAATATATACGAAAAAAATAAATAAATAAATAAACTTTCGTACACTCACACCAATTATCTAGCCCAAGAGATGCTTCGTTATGAAACTCGTTAAATGGTTACTAGGCAACGGATAAACACTTAAATACATATTACTTTACATAGAAAACACCTAGACCCGAGACAATTTAGAAAAACAATAATTTCTAAATTGACCCGACCGGGGATCGAACCCGGGACCTCAGAGATGGCGACACCATGAAAACCGGTGTACAAACCACTCGACCAAGGAGGTCGTCGAAAAAGAAAAAAACTGTTCCTCTTTTTTTATCTCAATGCGCGCACGCAGGAGTGTTTAGCTTGGTTAAGGGTGCGCCGTCCATAAGTGACAAGTGTCATACGTTTTATTTGAAATGTCGTCGTCCATATTTATTTGATGCCGCGCGGCCATATTAATTTTGTATGGGGAATTTAAGGTGCTTAATAAAAAATAATTATTTAAATAACCACTTGATGAATCGAAAATGTAGTCTAGCAATTTGTAGTTTATCCATTGATGATTGTTTAGACAAAATCAGAGGTACAATAATTTAGATAAACTATAAGAAATCTACTAAACGCCGCCGCTCGTTTTCATGATTTTTGCCCAACTTTAAATGATATTGTAGAAAAAAACTATAGCGTGTTATGAATTTATGGTTCTGACAAATTGTAAACACGTTCCCTATGATACTAAATATATATTTTGTTATTTAATACGATAGTATTTTCAATTATATCTACTTAGCCGTAACTGCATTTTTGGAATTTTTTTGTCAGAGCACCCTTAAGGTCATATACATGAAATTCAAAATTCAAAATCATTTATTCAGTTTAGGCTACAAATAGCTCTTATGAACGTCATTTTAAGCCATCGGTTCGTAAGTCTATCTACTCTGGGCGGGAGATCTTGTACTGAGAAGAACCGGCAAGAAACTCAGCAAGTGTCCAGCTCTTTTCTCCCTTACAGCGTCATAAATATTGGAAAAAGCCCTATCATAAAGGACACTTTCCAACACAAAATGTAAAGGACAATCACAACATGTAAAAAAACACTAAAAATAAAAAATAACTAAATAAAATATTTAAGTCAGCAAAAACATAATTTACCAGTTTAATTTTTTACAATATCATACAGTACTAGTAAAAGTCAAAAAAAACTATAGTTAATAATAATAAAAATAAAACTAATTGTAATGTTCAATGCAACGCTATTTTGTTATCTGCAGGACACTATTTATAAGTAGTATTATGTATATGTTTTTTTATTATAGCCAGGCTGTTTTATCTTCTAAATATTCTTTGACTGTATAATAACCTTTTTTTAATAAAGAAGACTTTACATGTTTTTTAAACTTATCTAAAGGTAAATCTAGTACAGTATTTGGTATTTTATTGTAATAGTGTATACCTTGCCCCAAGAAAGAACCAAGCACCTTCTGTAACCTGAACAGTGGCATTGCAAGTTTTGACTTATTTCTAGTATTAAAATTGTGTACATCACTGTGTTTAGCAAATGAATTGATATTACAACGTACAAGAACTATACAATTATAAATAAATTGAGACGCCACTGTCAAGACATCAATTTCTTTAAAAAGATTTCTTAAAGAAGTTCGTGAACCTAGTCTATAGATTGTTCTTACTGCTCGTTTCTGTAAAATGAATATAGTTTCAATATCAGCCGCTGTTCCCCACAGTAAGAGGCCATACGACATGACACTATGAAAATAACTAAAGTAAACTGTTCTAGCAGTTTCAACGTCTGTTAACTGCCTTATTTTTCTAATGGCATAAGCAGCAGAACTGAGTTTGCCGGCCAATTTCGAAATGTGAGGATTCCATTGAAGTTTTGAGTCAAGGGTTATACCTAAGAAAACTGTTGAGTCTACCAAATCTAATCGATCACCGTTTATTCTTATATCAGTTGGTTCATTTTTGACATTTGGTAATTTAAAATTAATACATTTTGTTTTTTTAGCATTAAGCTGCAAATTATTAATAGTAAACCAACTGAGTACATCAGAGAGTGCTTTGTTTACATCGTCGTAATTTTTCTTACACCTACTTACATTAAAAATGAGTGAAGTATCATCTGCAAATAATACGATTTCACAGAAGTTCTCTACAAAGAATGGCAAGTCATTAATATAAATCAAAAACAGAAAAGGACCAAGAATGGACCCTTGTGGAACTCCCATTTTTACATGAGAACCAGATGATTTAGTTCCATTAATATCGACAGTTTGTGTTCGAGAGCTAAGATACGACTGAATTAAATTTAGTGCGAAATCTTTGAGACCGTAGTAATTTAGCTTCATCACCAGAGTTTTGTGCTCAACGCAATCGAAAGCCTTGGACAAGTCGCAAAACACTCCAAGGGCGTTTTGAGACTTCTCCCAGGCATCAAATATATGTTTTAATAGAGCAACACCTGCATCAGTAGTAGAACGACCCTTTGTAAATCCATATTGTTTATTATGTAAAAGGTTGTTTATGTTAAAATACGACATCAACTGTTCCAATATAACTTTTTCATAAATTTTGCTTAGAGTTGGTAGTATTGAAATGGGTCGATAGTTACTGGGGTCTTCTTTGTTTCCCGATTTGAACAAAGGTATGACCTTACTAAACTTCATAAGATCGGGAAAGATACCTTTATTCACACAGTTATTAAAAATTTCAGCAAGATATGGTGCAATAGAATGTATAATATTCTTAATTACTTTTATAGAGATGCCCCACAAATCACTTGTGTTTTTCATTTTGGATTTTTCATTTTTCTTCTCATGGAGAAGGAAAGCAGAAAGATATTAATAGTTTCCTGTACTCTCATTTGGCATTTTTTTTATATCTCACAGGCTAGCACTTGGCCTTCCACTAGATGTTAGGTGATGATAAGGCCGAAGGAAGCGCAATTCACCCGGAATCCTCAACTACTGAGGCACTGGCTATCTTATCTCTAGCTGCCGTAACACAAAAATGCTACAAACATTGATGTTATGGCGACATATTTGGATAAGACGGTGGTAGCTAGTCAGGCGGACAAACAAGCCCTAGCACCAGCCTAAATTATATTTTATTGTATATTTAATAATTAAAAATAAATACCAGACGTAGCGTAGGCGGTTTGTTGTTGACGTCCTCCAGATATATCACAAGCTGGGTGGTTGTGGTGTGGTGATTACCGGTGCCGAGAGTGTCATCCGCTCGCACCTGCAATGTCATGGCGACGCATTGGTAATTTACGTGGCGGGGATCTTGATTTTTCCCAACAATTACAAAACATATGAAAGTGATATTTGATGACATGATTTTTCATTTAATTGACTTCATTTTGCTAGTTGCAGAAACACGATTTGTCAACTTTTATAACAGAGAAAAAAATATCAAAGTAACCTCTTTTAAAACATAGATTTGCATTTTACTGGCAAACCAGACCGATTTAAGCATCTAAATTTTCTTAGTAGATTAGTCTTAACACACACTTCAAAATTGTAGTTCATTTTTTTTTATAATCTGTAATTTTAATTTGAAGAAAAAAAAACCAGTTTTTCTTATGGTACGGGGCGCAAACGCTCGTGTCAAAACGTATGAGATTTATCGTTTAGCGGTGCGTCGCCTTAAAAGCGCCTAGTATCTGTTTCAGTGTGCGTTACCCCAGCGGAATGTTGATGAATTTCTTGAATTCTTGATATAGAATAATTAGCGCCTTCATCTCATGTAATTGGTCCGGAATACTTGTGCGTCCAGTACTTTTTGAGATATTCGCGAAAAACACGGGTAACGCACACTCTGTTTCACTATTTTTTATGTTAAAACGCGTGTCTACTTCTATACAATTAATAAAAAGGTAAAATTTGTGATTTTGTTTGTTTGTTTGTTTGCGGAGGGTAATCTCTGGATTTTTTTACTGGTACAATTCCAAAAATATTTTCACAGGTGGAATAGGTACTATACATTCCTTGTGGGTAACCTAGGCTACATTTTATTTAAAAAAAGAGTTCATTCTTTTAATCTCAAACTCGACGAAGTCGCGAGTAAAGCTAGTTGTATTGGGACCTTACCTATGAAATTGACGTTTTTTTTCACTTAATACTTAATAGGTGTATTACTTCTAAAAGTCAATACCGGTTGTTAATATTATTATACACCTTTAATTAGGACTATGTTACTTAGGCGTCAGTATTATCAATGATTATTCATTTTGTGTCTATCGCCCTATTTTTTTTTCAATGATTTCTTTTTTAGTTTGCGGAATTGACCTTTTGTTTCATTGTAGCTTTGAAGGGACATGATTTTTTTCTTTTTAATGTCTGCTATATTTAGCTAGTGAAACAAACACACTACTCTACAATTTTTGTGAGTTAACATAAATAGGTGCTAAGAAAATTAAATAAACATTAGTATTAAAAATATTTATTTATAAAAAATCTTCATACAAAACGTCAATTATTTCATAGGTAACGACCTAATATATATTCACTCGTCTTGTTTTTAACCGACTTCAAAAAAAGGAGGAGGTTATCAATTCGACTGTATTTTTTTTTTTTTTTTTTTATGTTTGTTACCTCAGAACTTTCGACTGAGTGAACCAATTTTGATGATTCTTTCTTTATTTGAAAGCTGGTGCTTTCCGTGTGGTCCCATTTTAATTAGGTCCAGTTCTGATGATGGGATCCTCGAGGAATTGAGGGAACTCCTCGAATATTGTAGGCATACCTATCGCGATTTTGGTATTTTCAGAAATAAGTCAAATATTTGCATTCAGAAAGTATCATTTGATGAAGTGTAACTGATGAAAAAGACCACAGATTGCCATCGGAACTCCTCAATAATAAGTATTTCACGGGTGGCGATAAAATATCTCGATTAAGATAGTTAAGCGACTATGACGAAGCAAAAGAAGACAGGCACCGGAACTCAGTTTTTGATTTCCTACTTTGAGATAGGCGTTTCTCGTTTTCTTCGCTTGTTTCATTTAAACGGCGCTGTCTCATACGAGCAGCGTGTTTAGTAGGTCTACCCATATTCGCTTTTGATAAATAGATCGAAACGAATCACTAAAAAGCGAGAAATAAACAAAAATTTTAACAAAAAAAAAACCGACTCCAAAAAATTTGACTGATAAAATTGCACTAAAAAGTGAAAAATAAGCGTCAGACTTATACAGACAATAACTTTATTAAGAAAAAATATAGGTACTATTATTGTTACTTTTGGAGTCGGTGCCAGCCAAGGTAACTTGAACATAAACATTTAACGACATACTATATTATAATCATAATAGTACATTCAATCTTATGCATGAAATTTTAACTACAAACGCGGACTGGCACCGGCTTTAAAAACTTCGTTGGCTGGCACCGGCCCCAAAAATAACAATAATTGTACCTATATTTTTTCTTAATAAAGTTATTGTCTGTATAAGTCTAACGCTTATTTTTCACTTTTTAGTGCAATTTTATCAGTCAAATTTTTTTGGAGTCGGTTTTTTTTTTTGTTAAAATTTTTGTTTTCATAAGTGCAATAACATTGCAGTAAGGTAAGGCCCCTGCTAAATCTTTGAAATGGAGGACTTTCCGTGTCCATGGGTCCAAAAATGTAAAAATAAAAAATATAACAACGTCTTGCGCGTGCGTGACTTAAAGCAGAAAAAAATTGTATTTGGGGAGTTTGTCTTCATTTTTCTGCGTATGTTAAGGGGTCGAGACCCCGTAAGCCCCCTTCCCACTACGCCATAGATACGCCCAGCAGCCCTAAGTAATAATGATGATAAAAACTGTAGGTAAGCAATACTAATAGCAATATAGAGCTGGATGAGAGTAGCCGTGCTCGTAGATCGTGCTCATCAGTGGCATGCACTAGGAAAGGCCTATGTCCAGCATTGGACTAGTATAGGAAAAATGTTTTTATTTTGTTTATATAATTTTTAACGCAAATTTTTTTGAGTTAAAAATTATATAAACAAAACAAAAACATTTTATAAATAGCTTGCCTTCTTCTTAACTGATCTTTAGTATTTGTAAAAATATTATGATCGGATGGTAATGACGGTAGTTGTTGACATTGAATGGGCGTCTTTAGCTTTTAAAGTAAAAAAGTAAATAGTGTTGAATTATTTCGGCGGGCTGGTTAGAACCACGATAGCTCAATTGGGAGAGCACCTGACCCGGTATGTCAGAAGGGCGCAAATATACAACTACCACCAACATTGGTTATCAATTATTGTGTGTCGTAGCGATGCAAAAGGGTGAAAACTCAGTGAAACATTTGCTCATGCAGCAAATCACTGATTTTCAGTTTCCACCCAAACAATACTTGCAAGGTCGCGCAAATGTGATTAGAATTAAAATAAATTATAATAATAATGCAACGAGCAACAACAAATAAGCATCATCAGATGATGATGATGATGAAGCAACACCACTGACCTGCACGAACAACACGTTCTGCCGGTGGTAGTCGAATGCGTCGTCGATGGCCACAAAGATCTGCCCGGTTTCCTCGTTTATCCGCATCGTGTCCACGGCGTTGCCCATCAGTGTGTGTCTGTCGAGGGAGTGAAACAGAAATTACAATTTGCCTTTTTTATTTTATTTTATTTTAAGAGAGTTCACGGCAATACATAATTTCAAATGGTCTAGACATATTTCAACATATATATAAGCTGATAACAAGGTTCCGCATTCATACACATGGATTATAAAACCTATTGGTCGACCAGTGGTCGAAATTTGACCGTGATTCACAAAATATACTGTAAAATACAAAAATAAAGTCTAGAGTCATATTCCAAAGATTAAGGATTTATACCGCTACACGTAACGTAGAGGAGCGAGATGGCGCAGTGGTTAACGCGCCCGGTTTACGATTGCTAAAGCTAAGCAACTTTCGTAAAGGCTGGTCATCGGATGGGTGACCAAAAATGTATCGTAAAGTCATTGGTACCGGCTGCATAAGCAGTCGTTAACAACCACCAATTCGCATTGTGCGCTGCGCAGAGTGGGAACATTAAATGAACTGGTGATGATAACGTCATCTATTAGTCAAAAAGTATCACCACATAACAGGACTACATGACATTGCACATATCGTCCCTCATGGTGATAACAATACTTATATAGGAATTCGCAAGTGAACTACTCATATAGGCTCATACATTTTCCGCTCAATGCACTTACTCGACTATATCAACAACATCGCGGTCGCTGGCGCGCACTGTCGCCACCGAGAAGCCCGTCCTGACTGTCTCGTTGAAGGAGACAGTGTAGATGCAGCTCTCCAAAATCGACATAAGCACTTACCCGACTCTGTCGCCTAAGTCGCGGTCGCTGGCGCGCACTGTCGCCACCGAGAAACCCGCCCCGACTGTCCCTATGAAGAAGACATTGTAGATGCTGCTCTCGAATATCGGCTCAGTACTTACATAACCATGTCACCAATGTCGCGGTCGGTGGCGTGCACTGTCGCCAGCAAGAAGCCCGCCCCGACTGTCTCGTTGAAGGAGACAGTGTAGTTGCTTTGGTCGAATATCGGTTCTTCGTCGTTCCAGTTCTCCAAGTTTATGTATAGAGTCGCGGTGCCAGTGAAATCCGTTCTATTCGAGTCTGTCGCTATTAACTGATAAGATAAATTTGTATTATTGTAAACACTTTAGTCACAGTTTCATTTAAGCGCCAATAGCCGGCCCCGACCGATCATCTAAATGCCACTACACATTTACAGAATTCACTAAATATGCACACTAGTTTAGGCCCAAGACACCGTACTCGTAGAACAAGGGTATGACGAGCCGGTTCACACGCACTCTATACCAGGTACAGACATGTACCTGAGCGCTTCTCCTCACCACCACGGTGTGGTCAACCCGAGTCAAGGTCCGAGCCTTTAAAGGCGCCTTCGGGTTGTTCCGCTCCCCGATCCGATCCGAACCCCTCGGAGAATCTAGTAGGGCACGGCACGGGGGCACCTGTGTGATGCCGTTCCCTCTAGAAAACCTCCAAAGGTGCTTTGTTTCACACGGCTTGAGGAACCTTTAAGTTTCTCGCCTCCTCCAAAAAGTCCGGTGAAGCTACAAATGCCGTTTGAGGCAGGCAGCAAACTCTTTCCAAATAAAACATACATGTCTCAAGCCTCTTTAGCTTTCTAGGTTAAGGATTTTTTTATCTTTGAGAGAGATTGCTGATTGCCTGTAACGGCATTTTCAGCGTCACCGCGGGGTTTTTTGGGGGCGGCGAGGTACGTAAAGGGTAACTCAAGCCGTGTTGAAACGAATCACCTTCGGAGGATTTCTAGAGGGAACGGCATCGCACACTTAAAAGTGCGCGTCCCCGTGCCCTACTAGAGTCTCCGAAGGGTTCGGATCGGATCGGTTTACAGGACTGTTATTGACTTGTTAATGTTAATCATCATCATCTCAGCCAAAAGACGTCCACTGCTGGACAAAGGCCTCCCCCAAGGATATGAGGGGTATTTGCCGTAATCGCCACGCTTGGCAGGCGGGTTGGCGATCGCAGTAGGTTGAGGGTAACCTCAGAGAGATGCTGCTGCCCATCCTCTGGAATAGTTCCTTAGTCGGCTTTTACGACACCCACGGGAAGAGAGGGGGTGGTGCAATTCTTTATCCCTGGCACCACACAGGGGTTAATGTTAATAAGAAATAATAATCCCTCCATTGTACGTATAAGGTTCTCATGTAAAACTTTTGTAGTAGTCCACTGCTTTGTGTGGTTTGAGTAGTTAGCGAGCGGACTTAACAAAAAACCCCTCTACCATCAAAACAGATAATAATAATCACAATAATAATATCACCGCTGAAAATATCTTTTGATCTGAACACCATGGCTGCATTGCACCCTTGGGCCTCAGATGCAGTTGTCAGTTGTCAAATTGTATTAGGTCCTTACCTATGAAATTGACGTTTTTTTCTCACTTATTAATAGGACTAAAAGTTCTAAACTATGTTACTTAGGCTTCAGTAATAACAATGATTATTAATTTTGTGTCTTTATCGCCCAATATTTTTTTTTAATTGACTACTTTTTATGTTCGCGGAATTGTCTTTTTGTTTCATTGTAGCTTTGAAGGGACTTGATTTTTTTTCTTTTTAATGTCTGCTATATTTAGCTAGTGAAACAAACACACTACTCTTCAATTTTTATAGTTTTAACTTGAATAGATGCTAAGAAAATTAAAAAAAACGTCAGTATGAAAATGTATGTAGAATGTATTTAGTGAATTGAAGGCACTTCGTTTTCACCTCATGCTCAAAATGGTAGCGCACTTCACCCGGAATCCGCTACCACCGAGGAACTGACTATCTTATCTCAAATTGTTGGAAAACCACAATGGTACTAACTATTACATCAGGTGCACTTTAAACAAGCCCTACCTTGAACCAAACGGAGCACAAAAAAGTATGGGGAAATGTATGCTGGGATTCGAATCCGGGAATTCTGCATCAGAAAGAGCACAGAAGCGGTTCAAAATTAAAAATTAAAAATCATTTATTCAGTTTAGGCTACAAATAGCTCTTATGAACGTCATTATTCCATCGGTTCCTAGGTGGAATTATATTTGTCTGACGTGTCGTGTCGTGATGCATCAGAATTTAGTATGCGACACGTCAGAAACCATCACGACACGCCACAACACTCTAATATAAACGTTTCCATATTAAATGTATGAAACCGATTTCGTTCTGATGCATCACGACACGCACGTCAGACAAATATAATTCCGCAAGTCTACTCTGGGCGGGAAAAACAAATACAATTATCTTTCGAGCTGGCTCTCCAAATGTTCATTACCTCCAGCACGATATTCTGGAAATCAGGGACCTCGTAGTCTAGTAAGTGGTGGTTGACGGTGCCCATGAAGAAGGTCTGCCTCTGGTAGCCCTCCTGCGGGGCCACGTAGAACGCGGCCGCCGCCCCAGGCGGGAACACGTCTCGGAGCTCCACGGTGTACCGGGCGTTCTCTCCCTGGTACAAGCAAATCAATATCATCATCTGGGTGCCAAGTGCGAGTTTCATACACAAATCGTTAAGAGCATTTACGCCGCACGCTAGCGCCACCTCATGAACACCTCACATGTTATGGTTTAGTTAAATAAGACGTTACGGTCACTTTTAACTATAACGCCATATTTAACTAAACCATAACATGTGAGGTGTTCATTAGGTGACGTAAAAAAACGTGGTTGACTGGTAGAGAATGCCTCAGGCATTAAGAGCGTTTACGCCGCACACTAGCGCCACTAATGAAAAAAAGAACATATCTAGTAATTAGAGATAGAAAATCAAATTATACTCAACAAACTATTTGAATGAAGTAATTTAGCATTTTTACGTCACCTAATGAACACCTCACATGTTATGGTTTAGTTAAATAAGACGTTACGGTCACTTTTAACTATAACGCCATATTTAACTAAACCATAACATGTGAGGTGTTCATTAGGTGACGTAAAAAAACGTGGTTGACTGGTAGAGAATGCCTCAGGCATTAAGAGCGTTTACGCCGCACACTAGCGCCACTAATGAAAAAAAGAACATATCTAGTAATTAGAGATAGAAAATCAAATTATACTCAACAAACTATTTGAATGAAGTAATTTAGCATTTTTACGTCACCTAATGAACACCTCACATGTTATGGTTTAGTTAAATAAGACGTTACGGTCACTTTTAACTATAACGCCATATTTAACTAAACCATAACATGTGAGGTGTTCATTAGGTGACGTAAAAAAACGTGGTTGACTGGTAGAGAATGCCTCAGGCATTAAGAGCGTTTACGCCGCACACTAGCGCCACTAATGAAAAAAAGAACATATCTAGTAATTAGAGATAGAAAATCAAATTATACTCAACAAACTATTTGAATGAAGTAATTTAGCATTTTTACGTCACCTAATGAACACCTGACATATTATGGTTTAGTTAAATAAGGCGTTATAGTTAAAAGTGGCCGTAACGTCTTATTTAACTAACTAAACCATAACATGTGAGGTGTTCATTAGGTGACGTAAAAATGTTAAATTACTTCATTCAGATAGTTTGTTGAGCATAATTTGATTTTCTATCTCTAATTACTAGATATGTTTTTTTTTTCATTGGCGGCGCTAGTGTGCGGCGTAAACGCTCTTAAGTCCGCCATGTAATATATGTTGCAAAAGTTTTAAAATATATAAATAAATAAAAATGCTAAATTGCTTCATTCAGATAGTTTGTTGAGCATAATTTGATTTTCTATCTCTAATCACTAGATATGTTTTTTTTTTCATTGGCGGCGCTAGTGTGCGGCGTAAACGCTCTTAACGTCAACTAAAACGAGAATTTGTATGGCAAAATGTTAACTCTTCTCGTATGTCGCCAGGAGGCTCTGCTTCAATGCCATACTCATTTGCGAAAACGTAATCAAATGAATACGCATAGTAAACAAAACTCATAGTAGGCATTCTGTATGCAGGCTGATTGGTAATATCTGTTAAATCCCGAATATGGCAGATAGGATCCCGTGGATGAAATATGTCAGGGTTCAACGAAAATTATGTAGTAAAATGAATTTAAGTTTGTGTATGGAAAAGTAAATCTAAGTAAATATGATTATGCTTCTTGGCGGGAAAGTGAAGAGTCATGTCTGCGGTTTTGTTTTATTTTCTAAAATTTGTGTTATGTCCAATATTAATGTGAAGTAATGGTGGATTATTAACCGTTATGTGTTCGTGGGTGTGCATGAGTGTTGGCAAATGAAACAAAACAGTGCAACGTCACTTTTCAAATTCTCTCAAGAAGTACGCTCGAGGACTTAGTAAAGCCCCACATTTTTACTGAGATACTTGAGGGGTTGGGGGTATATCATTTCTCACTTTTCATTTCTATTATCATTCATCATCATCATACAGGAAGGAAATATAATGTTTATTTATGTATTACTTGTAAGAAAAATTACTTTGACACTAGCTAAATGTGCTAATTGCACGAAGCCATCAACTAAAAAAAGAAATTTGATTATGAATATTATCACGGTGTTTTTCATACTTGGTTGCGTTTGCATGGCTATGTTTCGGGATTGTACACATATTGCCAAACTTCTTTACAAACATCTTAAGTAGCAACAACTTGTCATTTAGATGGTAAAGAAAATATGTCTCAGTGGCCGAGTTGCAAAGCCAGAAAATTTCGCAGCCTAGTTTCTTACGGCTTCTTATCGGCACAAGGTTTATGCCAGAAGGTATATATATCTATTACTAATATATAAAGCTGAAGAGTTTGTTTGTTTGTTTGTTTTTTGAACGCGCTAATCTCAGGAACTACTGGTTCGAATTGAATAATTCTTTTTGTGTTGGATAGTCCATTTATCGAGGAAGGCTTTAGGCTATATAACATCACGCTGCGACCAATAGGAGCGAAGCATCAGTAAAAAATGTTGCAAAAACGGGAAAAGAGCCTAAAAAATTAAAAATGCTGCCGAAAGTCACTATTCCACGCGGACGAAGTCGCGAGCACAGCTAGTGTATGTATATATATTCTGTATCCGGAACAAAACTAATGACAGCACCCACACCGATTAGACCGATTAGCTAAATGACGAAAAAAAAAAAAATGGAAAACACATAGAATAAAGTTGTTGGGGGGTTTGAGTGTAGCAAATTTACTCTAGTTTGTTTATAGCTAAACTTCCTCATACAAAAATAGCTTCTAAATAAACAATATTTAAGTTTTAAGTCGCGTGGGCAGCGCGCTCGAATTCGAGCGTTTAGGGATTGACCGAATATTGCCGGGCTCGAATTCGAGCTTCCGGGGATTGAGAGGTGACGCTATTGCTTAAATTTGCTGAAATTGACCTTTAAGTTTTTTATTACGGACACAAATCGTTCAATGTACCTAGTTCAATAGTTGGAAACGACTGCTTAAGTAGTGACGGTGTTTTATGTAGTTAAGACGACTGCTCGAGCGGTCCGTGAAGTTGGTCAATGCCTTTCGTGCTGCCTGTGTAACCAGGGACAAACACTACAATTACCTATTACCAAGAAAGTCTAATCAAATCAAAATCAAATAATAGTTTATTGCGGATAAACAATCCATAATTAAAAATCAATTATAATAAAAAAAAACATTATCATTTTTAGTTTAGATTTGGATAAAATATGATTGGCTAATACAAATCCTTTTTTTTATTTAAACCATGTCATATTCGAATTAAAAAATGGGTCTTTAATGCAAAACCAAAGTAATCGCAAATGCGTTGCCGGCCTTTAAAGTATCAAGTTCATTTCAAATAAAAAACATTTGTAATTACATTTTTTTAGTAATCCTTTCGCTCAACTTACCAAATCCCTGTCATGAAAGCCGAAAGCTTCTCCAAAGTCCAGTGTTAGTGGTGTCTCCTCCAAGATAGTGGTGTGATACTCCTTCGACTGCACCAGCGGCTCCGGGCGTTGGTCGTTGATGTCGTTAACGATGATGACGACGTCGGCTTCCACGTAGAACGACTTGTTGTCGTGCTTGTACGCCACGACGGTCAGTTGAAACAGCTCGCGCTCCAACTTATCGCGGTCGATGTAGTCGACATAGAGAATTGCGCCCTTATGATCGCCCACAGTTTCGATGGAGAAAAACGTGTCTGCAAGGTATTGTTATTAATAGATTTAGTAATTGAATTATTTTATTCACACATGTTTTTATTGAAATTGTCTAAGCATTTGTCCACCAACCCCCCAATAGTGAGCAGGATGTCGCTTAAGATGCTAAAAGAGGAAATACTTATTCACTTATGCCTTGCAGAGACCCAGGTTTTAGTGACCAGGGAACACATGTGTTGGTGGCACATAAGTTACACAGTTTGAGATTTTTTTTTTATGTTAAAAGGAGGCAAACGTCACCTGATGGAAAGTAATCACCGCCGCTCATGGACACCCGCAAAACCAAAGTTATCGCAGATGCGTTGCCGACCTTGAGGAAGGAGTTAGATCTTGAGGAGGGAGTAGGAATTGGAAGATTGAGATACAATATCTTATTCTGACCCAATCTTCTCCACAGCTAAAAAAATTACGTCCTGATTGGGTAGTAGGTAAAAAAAAATATGGACGATTCAAAAGTAGTTTTTTTAAAGTTTATTTGAATAAAAAAATTACTTTGACTATTAGCTATACAAGTTACATTCATGTGTAATTCGAGTGTTAGTGTGTGTATGTTCGAATAACGCTCTTGGAAACTTATTCAACACTTTTTTTAAAATATAATTTGTCGCTACAAAATTTGCGTAAAATGACATAATGTCACCATAGTCATAAAATAAGGATACAGCAGACAAATTTCTCCCGTGTTCTTTTAGCAACAACGAGTGTTATGAGACTCCATTTTAATTCAATCCGTACAAAATACTAAATGTAGGTAGGTAGACTTTAAAAATATATACCACTTGTAATTGGCTAAATGCTAATCATCATCATCATCATCATCATCATCATCATCATCATCATCTCAGCCAAAAGACGTCCACTGCTGGACAAAGGCCTCCCCCAAGGATCTCCACAACGACCGGTTTTGTGTTGCTCGCATCCAGTGGCTTCCCGCGACCTTCACCAGATCGTTGGAGGCCTGCCCACACTGCGCTTTCCGATACGCGGTCGCCACTCAAGGACTATTCCGCCCCAGCGGCCATCAGTCCTGCGAGCTATGTGCCCTGCCCACTGCCTCTTGAGCTTAGCAACTCTTCGGGCTATGTCGGTTACCTTAGTTCTTCTGCGGATCTCTTCATTTCTGATTCGATCACGCAGAGAAACCCTGAGCATAGCCAAATGATAATCGCGAAGCCTAATTAAGTTATAATAATAAAGGATACTGCGGAAGTCTTAGAGCACGCAGAAGTTAACCTTCATACAGACGCGCTCGAGGAACGCATACATAGACAACACCTCACGGACTCGGAATATCGGAACAGCTGCGCATGGACTGTCCGGCAGGGTTATACAGGGTCTAACAAAATCAATAAGCGAACGTTTAAGGGCGGTATCTATACATCATTCTGAATACAATGACAAAAAATGGGCTCCAATTTTGTAGTGATTTTTCAAAGTTATGTTTTCTAACAAACTAAATCAATTAAAATAATGCACATCATTAAACATGCTGTATCTTTACTAACACTCACGCAGGCGTCGATAAAAAGATAGTGTACAGATACACGACACAACGGCTATCTTTGTGTGCGTGTAGTACATCTGTACGGGTTTGGAAAGGGTGTATTTTTTGGTGAATTATGATAATGTTTTGTTGATTATCTCGATAACGAGCCTGTAGTTTTTGGACCAAATTTGGTGAGCATGCTCAGTGTGATGTATAGATGCTCCCCTTAAACGTTCGCTTATTGATATTGTTAAACCCTATATATATACATATACAGGGTGGGAAGGAGTATACCGACAGATTTTAACCATGGATTCCTGGTGGTGTTACGAGTAAATAATGTTATGTCAACATGGGACCAAAACTGCCTTATAAGACCTTGAAGCTGTGAAAAAATCAAACTTCAAAGTTAACGAAAAAAAAAGATACGGCCGTTTATGTCGCAAAATACGTATATTTCGACACTCAAGGAAATCAAAATTCATAGGGTACTTGCCGTCGACCTGGAACCATAGAACTATGAAGTTTGGCAAAAATCCAAAAACTATATATATATTTAATTAAATCACAAGAAACAGGGTTTTTATGCAAGGAACGGGGGACTAAATTTTGAAGTAAGTTAACCGTGTCATGTGGGGTATCGTATAAAAGGGCTTCAATTGCACAAGCTTAAGGCGACGCACCGCTAAACAATAAATCTCATACGGAGCGTTTGCGCCCCGTACCATAAGAAAAACTGTTATTTTTCCTTCAAATTAAAACTACAAATTATTTAAAAAAACCAACTACAATATTGAAGTGTGTGTTAAGACTAATCTACTAAGAAATTTTAGATGCTTAAATCGGTCTGGTTAGGCTGTAAAATGCAAATCTATGTTTTAAAAGAGGTTACTTTGATATTTTTTTCTCGGTTATAAAAGTTGACAAATCGTGTTTCTGCAACTAGCAAAATGAAGTAAATTAAATGAAAAATCATGTCATCAAAATATAATATTTCATATGTTTTGTAATTGTTGGGAAAAAATCAAGATTCAAGAAGAGAAGTTTCCAATGCGTCGCCTTAAACAGATTTTTAATTATTTTTATGATGTAGGTATAGTTTTCGATACCCATAAATTTGTACGGAACCCTCGGTGGTCGAGTCCGACAAGCCTGCCGAGCTGTTCCGAGGTCCGTGTCCGTGCAAGCGGTCTGTGTGCGCATGCGCGGTATGAATAAAGCATACCTTCTGGGTCATTTTACTTTGTGCCAAAATATTTTATTACTAGTTGTCGCCCGCGACTTCGTTCGCGAAGACAAGACTATCCCACAGGAACCTGTTACCGTTTTAGACAAAAATTCTAAAAACTGTTGGAACGTGTTCTGTTATCGATTCTAAGTATCCCCAGCTAACTTTTTTTCGAATATATTCCATGTACAGACTTTCGACCCTCTTTAGCTCTATTATATGTATAGATACAAATTGGAAGATCATCAAACCTTCCTCCGCAGTGATAATAGAGTAGTTGATGGCCTTGTTGATGCCGGTGTCGCCGTCTATCGCGCGCAGGGTGAACTGCTGCGTGGTCTTCTCGTCGAACCGCTCCACCGCGAAGATCTCCACCCAGGTCGGCGGCCGGTGCTCCACGTTCACCACTTGCACCATCATCGTCACTGACGCGTTGTTGGGCAGGGAGTCCTGCCGAGTTAAATCAGTTTTTTTACAACATCACATACATTCTGATTTCTGATCCCAAGGTAAGTAGCTAAAGCACTCGTTTTATGGAAATCAGAAACAACGACGGTATCACAACCACCCAGACCCGACACAATATCGAAAAGTTTATTTTCGACATTGACCCGACCGGGAATCGAACCCGGGACCTAAGAGTTAACGCCGCCAAAAAATCCGGCGTGCAAGCCATTCGGCTACGGACTTAGAGAATTGTTGGTTTAATGCTCTAAGGCTACGGAGGTCGTCAATCAGTGATTTTTTATTTTTGTGTGAGAAAGCGATTTTTTAATTACGCATACATACACAGGAGAGGTAAAGAGGAAGAGGAGAGGAGATGAAAAGAGCTCGATGGCGCAGTGGTTAACGCACCCGGTCTGTGAATGCTGAGGTTAAGCAACTTTCGCAAAGGCCGGTCATTGGATGGGTGACCAAAAATGTATTAACTCGAGCTCCTCCGTGCTTTGAAAAGCATGTAAAGCCGTTGGTCCCGGCTGTATTAGCAGTCGTTAACAACCACCAATCCGCACTGGGCCCGCGTGGTGGTTCATGGCCCGTTCTCCCTATCCATCGACAGGAAGAATAATCGTAACAATCACATCGTTGTGACATCAGTGTTTAACACAGTGATCCAGCGTACGGAACCAGTTTTTTTCGCCAAAAATTAAGAGCGTTTACGCCGCACACTAGCGCCGCCAATGAAAAAAAAAACATATATAGTAATTAGAGATAGAAAATCAAATTATGCTCAACAAACTATTTGAATAAAGTAATTTAACATTTTTACATCACATAATGAACATCTGACATGTTATGGTTTATTTAAATACGGCGTTATAGTTAAAAGTGGCCGTTAAATTGCCGGCTAAATTACTTCATTCAAATAGTTTGTTGAGCATAATTTGATTTTCTATCTCTAATTACTAGATATGTTTTTTTTTTCATTGGCGGCGCTAGTGTGCTGCGTAAACGCTCTTATCTTTTTATTATGCTTTCTTGACACTCTTGTTGCAAAAAATTGGGAGAAGCCGCTGACACCTGAGATACTGACATTTTAGCCTAGTTTGGGTGCCAGAGTCTTCATAGGAAATTGTTTATAACTTTTAAGTCAATAATGAACTTATTATTAATACTTATCTTGCCGGTGGTCGTCCCCTTTTTCTGTATCCGTCTCTCGGCCACCACTCAGTCAGTATTCTAGACCACCTGTCGTCACTCTGTCTGGCCAAGTGTCTTGCCAAACTCCACTTGAACCACGTGGTCTAGCTAGATTAGCACAGAATCAAGACGAATGGCATAAGCAAATAGAGGCTAGTCTAGCAGTGGGCCGAGAGCGGATGATGACGATGATGATATTGACAAACAAACTTACAAAAGCCTGCACGGTGAATATGTGTAGTTGGCTGTCCACGAAGTTTAGGGGCCTCTTGATGCCGACGGTCATATACATCCTTATCCACTCGTTGGGGATGTTCTCGCCTTGCATGTAGAATATTTCGCTGTCGTTGCGAGCGCTATCGATGGCGAACGTCATGAACCGGGTGCTGATCTCCCCGTCGATGTCCCGAACTTCGTACGTGCATTCGGTCAGCCGTTCTTCACCGAGTTCCTGGAGATAAAACCGTGTTTCGTGTTATATAACCTGCTAAGGAGCAGCCCGCCTGATTCTAATTGAGGTATGATATTAATTCTAATTGATATTGAATTCTAACACCGCTGGCTGCAGCGGTGTTAGAATTCAATACAGCGTAGATCACAAACTACTAGAAAAATTCAACGAGTCTTCTGGGACTGGGGCCTTGATAGCTCAGCGGTTACAGCATTGGACCGGTTGTCCAAAGGTCGTGGGTTCGTCCCACCCGAGCTTTCTAAGGCTGTTTGCTTTTTTCTAGTAAAATTTTATCTTAAAATATGAAGATTGTAAGGTACTTTTGAACCACGTTTGTCATTAATTTGCATTGCTTTTAGTTTCTTGTGTATTTTTTTTTACTTTAACGAGACATTTTCATATTCTTTCCCTTCATTATGAAGGTTTGGCACACGAGAGTTTAGAATGTTCTATTCTAAGTGCCTTACAAATAAACAATTAATAAGGTCCGAATAGTTATTCCGTGTTTTGTCTCTATTACTCTAATTTGAAATGACGTTTATATGAAAGGAACAAAACACGGAATAACTATTCGGACCTTATTCTTTGTTTATTTGCAAGGCACTAAATGATTAACTCCATCGGTGTTTTCCTACGGGCCGGGCGTAGGGAGCAGATAAGAAAGACTTCTCATTAGGGATGCTTGATAGATATCGATATTTTTAAATTTCGATATTAGCGTCTCAATAAATCGAACCAACCCGATATTATCGTATCATCAAATATCGATACATAAAAAATCGATATGTTTAATCAAATATCGATATATACACATTACACAATTGATATGTTTAATCAAATATCGATATATACACAATTGACACATAAGCAAATATCAAAAATTTTATTTACGGTTCACGTGCACGTTCACGTTTAATATTGATTTAGACACAAATACTGAACTTACTTTTAATAAATTTTTATTCTTCCTTATATAATTTGGTACTGAATAAATAAATACAACTTAGATACGATATATCGCAAATATCGCAAAATGTCGTACAACCTTTCGATATAATTATCATACATATCGGAAAAAAATATCGATATATTTTTGACATAACATCGCTACGTCCCATCGCGTAAAAAGCGCAAAGCTTACGGGTATAGAGCACGGTTCCAAGGCTTGGATGATGGGCGCGTTGTCGTCGATGTTCACGATGACCAGGGTCACGCCGGCCAGCAGTTGGTACCCCTCGATGCGGATGTTGAAGTCATACCTTTGCATGCCAGGTGTTTCGTAGTCCTGCCTACAATTATAATTATTACGAATGAGTGAATAAACATTTATTGGTAATACACGACACACAACGTCACGTTAAAAAAATAAGTTTTTTTTAAAACAAGCTTTTATTACTTGTTAATAAAATATAAAATATAATAAAATATAAATAAAAGAACTAAAAAGCTAAAAATAATTTAAATCTGATAATAAGAAAATCTTTGTGTTTTTATCACAGACCCAATTTTTTTAAACGCAAAGATTTTCTTATTATCAGGTTTAAACTATTTTTAACTTTTTAGTTCTTTTTTTTATTAACAAGTGATAAAAGCCTGTTTTTTAAAAGTTTTAATTCTTTTAATTAATTTTTTATCTTTTTAGTATTTTTGATGCTAGATTGACTACGGCGTAGTTCATAGCGCGTAGCAGTGTTTTTCCGTTAAGTAGCCCGTAGTACGCTCACAATGTGTTGTTTATAATAATTTTGCATTGTCATCCGATTTACACATGCATGCAAAATTTCAGCTCAATCGGTAACCGGGAAGTGGATGAAATTTAACTTGCAAGATTTGATTACAAACATCGGGACAGGTGAAGCTAAATAAAAGCTTGTAAAAATAGGAACTAAAAATAGCAACTAAAAAATACAACCATAATGTAACATAGCATGTGTCAAGTCAACCAAAGGGCTCTGACTCAGTTTTTTTTTGTTGCGACCCTTTATATAGTGGGTCTAATAATAAAATAATTAAAAGAAATTAGGTCACAATATCAAATGACATCGTGTACTGTTACTATAAACAATGTCGCGTATTTGGGTAGATATCAGTTCATATCACAAGTGTCTTGTTACAATAAAATGAATACAGTCCTTATAAGGCATACACGTGTTTGATATCATATTACTATGTTTATTCTTATGTGTACTTACTTATTGGTACCTCTCACTACACCACATGTGATGCTCCCGAAACCCGTGGAGAAACACGCAACGTGCCTCGCGTTTAAAATTTTACTAATAATAACAAAGTGCCTGCAAATTTTATTAAAATTGTTACGTTGGCGCAATGAATATCCAAGGTGATGTGGCAGTGGGCTGATCGTGTTAGCCACAGTAACGATAACAGCTGACACGTTTTCTGGAGTAGAGACCGCTTCTTGGCAAACGTTGAGAAACTAAAAGGGTTCCTCAAGGCGTGTAAAACGAATCACCGTCAGAGGTTTTGTAGAGGGAACAGCATCACGCACCAGTGCGTGTCCCCGTGCCCTACTAGATTCTCCGAGGGGTTCAGATCGGATCGGGGAGCGGAACAAACAACCCAAGGGTGCCTCTAAAGGCTCGGACCTCGGCTCGGGTTGACCGGGTCGTGGGTATGCGTACGTACGTTCGCGAGTAGGGTTTGATTTCCCAGTAAATGGCAGTAAAAGACTATAACGCAATGGATTCTTAGTTGAAATTACCTTTGGGTGATGACCAGGTACCATCCATCATCCAGGTCATCGTCACCTTCGACTTTGCGTATCTCAGGAAGTAGCATACTGAAGTCCCCCCCTACCAAGGGTAAGACAACGGATGGTCTTGCCGAATCTAAAAAATAAAAACATAACAGAAAGATATTGCATGGTAAAGATAAAGGGCTAGTTACGCTACCGCATACGTTTTTACGTATTAGAAAAGTCTTTTCGCATATAGTATGTATGAACTTGTAATAAAATCTCTTTGGATTATACTATTTGTATCTGGCTGGTTTTGGTATCATTAAAAGTTTAAATTTTAAGGAACATAATTCCAAATTCAAATTTAAAAAAGGTATGTTTTTATTTCATTTGTTTTTTTTAATGTCAAGATGAGTTAATCTAATGAAGAAATTCGATACATTTTAAAATTTTACTACAAAAAAGGTATCAATGCAACGCAAGCCGCGAAAAAAATTTGCGATGTCTATGGACCTAGTGCAGTGCCTGTGAAAGTAGCACAAATTTGGTTTAAGCGTTTTCAATCTAGAAATCTTGATGTGAAAGATGAACGTCGCTCTGGCCGCCCTATTAAGGATGAAATGGATGCCATTTTTGAAAAAGTGGAAATTTCTATATCATTGGGATCGTGTCCCTCCCTACCTTCATACTTTAGTTAAATGTAAATAAATTATATTAAAAAATGTTTTGAATTTTCTTAAAAAATGCGAAGAACCATTCCCCCCAACCTATTATAACGTGTAACTATAAAAATAAAACTGAAAAACAAAAGATTTAAATAGCTGATTGGGGCCGCCACTGTAGGTGGTCAAACCACAGAACGAAATTTGCTTTGATTATTTATTATTTTTTCTCAACTTAAACTCCTTAATTCGATGTAAATCAGTCCTGCTTTTGTAATAATCATGTCGTGTACACATGCTTAGGAACATAGTCTTGGAGGAATATTGAAGCAGAGAACTTCTAGAAAAGATTCATGTAGACAACGCGGTTTGAATCCAGGACCAGTAGCGCCTTCTAGAATCAGAGGCTAAAGCTCACATGGGGCTACAGTGCCAGGATAGTAAGTAAGCAATAGAGACCATGGGTAACGTACCTGCGTCACCATCATAGTTTAACCTGGCGATGACGACGTCTCCTTGTATTTCTTCCTCCATAAAGATGACCTGCTGGCCGGAGGAAGGGCTGTTGATGTAGTACTCCCCCATGCAGACCTCCTCCCGCTCTGGTGGGGGAAGCAGCGGTCGCTCGCTCCATTGCACTCCTGAGGAAGGATGAGCGTACGTTCATTTCAATAGAAGTCACGATATCATCATCATCAAATCATACCCGCTCATTTTTATGTCCCCACTGCTGGGACAAAACCCACGATGAGCCTTCCCTATGGATGGATGGGGAGAATGGGCCATGAACCACAACGCGGGCCCAGTGCGGATTGGTGGTTGTTAACGACTGCTAATGCAGCCGGGACCAACGGCTTTACGTGCCTTCCAAAGTACAGAGTAGGTCACTACAGCATAATTGCGAGTGCACCTGATCCGGTATGTACAGCGTTCACATTCCCGCTCAAGGATTTTTTTTACACTTTTTCAAATTATAGCAACAAAATTTGGGTAATTTTTTTGTAAACTAAGTAACTGTATCCATATTTATTGTAAGTCCCAGGTTTGATTCCTGGCTGGGTCGGGTAGGCGTTTAATTTTTTCACTGTATTTTATAAATATTTAATTTAGCTTCAGTGCAGCAATTAGCACTTGTAAATAAAAAGTAAAAATTTATTGTAAGTTTGAATGAATTTGGCCCATTTCTTCTACTGTGGAGTTGTTTCATAGTGTATAATGTTCGTGCAATATAGTTAGTTCTAAAGACTTTGTTGTTGTTGATTGTGTGTATGTGTACCTATAATTATTTTATACATCGTGGTATTGCAAGCAGGAGCTCCAGATGCTACTGCTGCTGAAGCACCCTTATATCAAAAGGTAAATGTTTCATCATCATCAGCCTATACTAGTCCATTGCTAGACATAGGCCTCTCCAAGTGCACGCCACCGAGCACCAATTAAACGAATACAATAACGAATTACGAATTAATTGTATGCAATTAAGCATTTTTTTATTTTATTTGATAGTTTTTAAGAGTTTAGTTTAAAGTAGTTCAATTTTCATTGTAAATATTCTGTAAATAAATGTTACTTTGTACAAAAAAAATTGCATACAATAAACGTAGTACAATTATTTATTCTGTGACAATACAATAACACATAGGCAAAATGTCGCAATAAGTAAGTCGAACTCACCGTCGAAATCTATTTCAGGGTAGTCTGGTCTTGGTGGTCTTGGAATCGCCACCATGTAGCCACATCTTTCTTCATCTGTAAATGTAACGAAATGTTAGGGTTCACCAATTTGTCAATGCGACTTTTACATCGCAAGGAGTTGTATGATACCGAATATAGAAGAACACACACAAGAGTGAGGCATTGGCGATCGTCAATGCAACAAGCAGGCGGCAGCCGTACCATATTAAGTATTCTGTGGCCTGGTCTGGTATTCGTTACATTCCCTAAAATATGGTTGAGTGAAGCGATGGCTGATTCATATGTCATACTCGTGAACGGGTGCCGCCTGTGGAGGCTGGTCTGCTCTAGCGTACTTGTCTTATTTTTATTATTATTAATTATAGTTTAACTTTATTTTTTCTTAGACAGTTTTTGACTTTTACTAGTACTGTATGACATTGTAAAAAATTAAACTGGTAAATGGTTTTTGCAAACAAATTTTTTTTTTTCAATATTTATGATGCTGTAAGGGAGAAAAGAGCTGGACACTTGCTAAGTTTCTTGCCGGTTCTTCTCAGTACAAGGTCTCCCACCCAGAGTAGACTTACGAACCGATATGGCATAATGACGTTCATAAGAGCTATTTGTAGCCTAAACTGAATAAATGATTTTAATTTATTTTATTTTTTTATTTTGGACCTGGAATCTCGGACAATTTTAAACCAGTCCGAGCCCAGCTGTTGCTCGACCGCGGTATCATTAAGCTTACCTTCTAGGCCTCATCATCATCATCATCATCAGCTTATTTTTATGTCCCCACTGCTGGGGCACGAGCCTTCCCTATGGATGGATAGGGCGAACAGGCCATAAACCACAATCGCGGGCCCAGTGCGGATTGGTGGTTGTTAACGACTGCTAATACAGCTGGGACCAACGGCTTTACGTGCCTTCCGAAGCACGGAGAAGCTCGAGATGATAAATTTTTGGTCACCCATCCAATGACCGGCCTTTGCGAAAGTTGCTTAACCTCAGCACTCGCAAACCGGGCGCATTAACCACTGCGCCATCGAGCTGCTCCGCCGAAGGCCTCCTTATTTTGTGGCTATACTGTCTGTCGCCCGTCAGTATGGCAACGTGTCTGTCGCATGGTATGGTAGGTATGTGACACACTGTATGACGGAAGTCGCATTGTCGCGCAACTTTTTGTTAGGGAAGATTTTACCTTCTAGGCAAGCATGTAACATCGTAGGCTACATCATCACTTACCATCAGGTGAGGTCGTAGTCAAGCCTATCTAGTTATAAAAAAAAAAACAAGGAAGAACATGGGAAGGACGTTGATCGTACGGCATTTGTCGACAAGCATCGATACCAGTCAAGCCCACAGCTCCATGATCAAGCCGCACACGTGTGTTGTTCTGACGGACGCAGCCGCATGTCGCACCGAGATCCGTTATCGTGAGGGAATCTCCTAAAAAGGCTCCCACTCATGGGCACTCCATTCGCGCCACACCATCACTCCAAATTAGAGATGGATACTGGAATATTTGGAAATCCAACCAATCCACGTAGTTATACAGGGTGAGGCAAAAGTACCTAATCATGCGATGATCTTTGACTGTTATTTTTTTTTACAAATGAAAAACTTTGGTTCTGTTTGTGGATTATTTATGTTTAATTCATTAGATTTTTTCCCATCAAGTCGAGAAGATGATATCTCACAAGTGGCCGCCGCCAGCATTGATGACCATACGGGCCCTTTTTATGGCATTTTCCATCACTTTTGCCAGAACTTCAGGCGATAGGTTCGCGCAGTCGTGTCGGATGTTGTCCTTGAGGGCTTCCAGAGTCTGAGGCTTGTTCACGTAAACACGAGACTTCAAAAACCCCTACAAAAAGAAGTCTGGTACGGTCAAATCGAGCGATTATGGCGGCCAGTGCAAAACGCCAAAACGTGAGATTAGGCGACCAGGAAATGCCTGCAAAATGTCGGTTACAATTATCCTGCGTTTTTGAGGAGATAGTAATTCATGACTTATCGACATGTATTTTACATCTGTTTACTTTAAATATGTTAAAACCGATTTGACATTGGACGCCATTTGCAAAAATTATAACGTCTTTCAAAAGGGTGTCTTACTTTTGCCTCACCTTGTATGATTAAATAAGGAATGATGGAGTGCAGTGCCCTTGAATATCAGTATGATTAAATATGGTGTGATGGAGTAGAGTGTCCGTGAATGGGGGCCATTACAAGCGTAATATCATTTAAAATAATAAATACCTTGTGAGTTCACTGAAGCTATATAGATCAGCAACGTCAAAGCTGCGACGTGATATTTAATCTCCATCTTACATGTTCTGAAAATAATTAAATATGGCTGACAATTATATATTTAACACTGTATTATATATAATAAAAGTTGTTTTATTGCAGTCATCAACATTGAGTTCCATCGTTCAGCACGTATCATCATCATCGTATTGACACAGACACACAGACAGTAACGAGAGTAACCCAATAAGTCAGAGTCAGATCTGATCTTTTTTGTAAAAATATCAAGATCGTATGTTGATCACGTCGTTGTCGACATTTAATAGGGCTCCCTTGGCTTACAGATTAAGAGAAGATAGTGTTGATTAATTTCGGCGAGTTGGATAGAGCCACGAAAGCATAGTTGGTGCACTTGACCCTGCATGTCATGGAGTGCGGGTTCGAATTCCGCTCATGGAGCTTTTTCAAAATTTTGTCGTTTTTCAAAATTATTTATAACCATACTCATAAAATACTTTACTTAACTTGCCTCTAGATTGCCAAGCTAATACGCTGGCAGAGGTAGATGTCAGCCTTCTTGTCACTGGAGACCTCAATAAGGTGAGCACTTAACTCTTTAACAAGCTGCCTTGCCTCCGGCCTTCATGGACTAATTATTTATACCGCAAACGGAACAAATAAATAATTTCGACCCATGTTTGTATATTTGTACCGTTTGCGATTTTCATCGCTTAAGTACCGCAGCAGCCCCCACATGAAGTGAAGTGGCGCAAACATGCGAGCGAGCCAGTGTCAGCACAGGTTGCAACCTGGGTGCATCCCACACAACGGCCTGCCAAGCTTTCAGGATCCAAAAGGTCATTCCGTCAGGTCTCTTGCCATCACTGCGAGAGATACTAGCTGGCTCTAAGACAGCCGGTAACCCAACGGTGGCAAAAGCACTGCGAATAATGCTGTTTAAAGATGGTGGCGTAAATGACCAGCACTACGAGCGCATGAGGGTGATTTTTGAATCTCACCCAATGACCCCGAAATTTAAAGTGACATGAAATATAATTTCAGTGATAAAAAATGCCAGTTACACCGGTTTTCATGGTGTCGCCATCTCTGAGGTCCCGGATTCAATCCCCGGTCGGGTCAATTTCTTTTCTAAATTGTCTCGGGTCTGGGTGTTTTCTATGAATACTAAGTATGTATTTAAGTATTTTAAGTATGTTTATCCGTTGTCTAGTAACCATTTAATGAGTTTCATAACGAAGCTTCTCTTGGGCTAGATTATTGGTGTGAGTGTAGGAAAGTTTATTTATTTATTTAGTTTATTTATTTAGTTACCAGTGACATGTACTAATAATTTAAACCAGTGACTTTGAACAAGAGAAAAGGGAGCACTCTTTATTGATATCATACCGTGAGAATTACTGGTTTAAAGTCGCCCCATGAGAGGCCATGGTGGCCAAGCTCGGCAACAGCCTCCCCATACCCAAAGCGGTGAGGGTGAACTAACCCGGCGCTTAGACGGAGGCAGACAGCTAGAGCACTAACTAAGGAGAAGGTAAGTTTTATACAGACGCGTTCGAGCAAACAACACATAGACAACCCTCCCCGATCCGATCCGACCCCTCGGAGAATCTAGTAGAGCACGGGGCCCCTCCATATCTTGTAGCTAGAGTGAGGGACGGCCCGTCCAACAAGGTACCGACATTATCTAGATTGTATTATTTCAATAAATAGCAGACCACAAATTTATTTATTTATTTATTTGTGTTCGGGAGTCTTACAGCAAAATAGTCTAGTAACTAAATAATACACAATAAATATGGCGATGCTAACAACAAGTCTCCACCTATGGATAGAAAAATAAAAAATAAGAACTAACAACACACAAAATTATTTTAAAAAGGATTAAACACTTAAAAAATTAAATAACACAGTAACTTTTGGTGTGCAGGACAGTTTAGGTAAAGAACTTTTTAGCTACTGTACTCTTCAAAGAAGTGCTGCTGGTGCAAAACAGGTCAAAATCTAAAATAGACTTATTTATTGCAGTAGATGTCCGAGGGAGAAATGAATTTCTCCTATAATTAGTATGCGCTGGCGTCACAAACACCTCGACACGTTGTCTCAAACGCGGCTCATTGCAACGTAAACCAACCTTAGATAACAACTCTGGACTATCTACTGACCCATTGGCTATATTAATGAAATAGCATAATTCGCTTGCTTGACGGCGCAGATGAAGTGGGAGAAAATGGTAACGCTTACATCGGTGTTCGTAATCTATAGTTCTTTGATGAACTTTAAAGTCTAGATAGCGAAGGAAACGTTTTTGGATACCTTCAATTCGTGATTTATACACCTCATATTGAGGATTCCATATCTGTGAAGCGTATTCTAGATGTGTATGTATTTTAGTCATATTATCGCCGGCATCAATCTGCATTCTTCAATTCACGTTTCGTTAATTGCGTTTCAATTTCAATACTTGATTAGGATAACGATCAATGTTTCACCTTTAGGTAAAAGCTTAATTACGAATCAAACATTCGTGAATCGAGACATAGACTAATATGACCTAAAATTGCTTTGCATTTGCTTTTAATTTGCTTACATACAGAATGAATACTACTAATACTGGGAGAGGGAAGGCTCGGCAGGCCCCACTAAGGTCAGATAAGATTATTAAAATATACCGGTGGTATGTCTAAGACTTTCGTAGGAAGGGAGGCACTGAATTCCTGGGGCTGATGCATAGTTCCCCCGCGCCACGATGAACCCGAACCGAGTGCATACACAATTTTTTTAAGTAGTCAAAACCATCTAATTCCGTGATGAGGCTGCTAACTTCACGCTCACCAGTCACGACCTTCTAAACAATTAATCTAATACGGAGCGTTTGCGCCCCGTACCATAAGAAAAACTCTTTTTTTTTCATTGAAATGAAACAACTTTTACGGATCTACTCGCGTTTATTTTACACATTACTTATTTAATGTTTATCCTGACGTTTCGAACCCTTTGCAGGGTTCGTGGTCACAAGGAGACTGAGGTGTTGGTCATCTCATAATTAGTTGGTAGCTTGTATACCCTCATTTAAATTTAATCAGGTGCGTTCCGTTTTACGCAGAAAGAGCTTACAGTATCTTTTGGTCTGGCAGTATGGTGTCGGGGCTGGGATTTAATATTTTTTATGATGGGATCCCAGGCTGGTGGTAGATTCCAACCATCTTCTCTATTAAAATTAGGATGTTTTTTAATTTCAATAGCCTCGCGTATCATCCTAGGGATGAATTGTTGTTCTTTAACGAGTATTTGTGGTTTATCAAATCTGATGTAATGGTTGGGCCCCTCTAGGGAATGTTCTTTTCTTTTTTTTTCCTTCAAATTAAAACTACAAATTATTAAAAAAAAATGAACTAGCTTATTGAAGTGTGTGTTAAGACTAATCTACTAAGAAAATTTAGATGCTTAAATCGGTCTGGTTTGCCTGTAAAATGCAAATCTATGTTTTAAAAGAGGTTACTTTGAAATTTTTTCTCTGTTATAAAATTTGACAAATCGTGTTTCTGCAACTAGCAAAATGAAGTCAAATAAATGAAAAATCATGTCATCAAATATCACTTTCATATGTTTTGTAATTGTTGGGAAAAATCAAGATCCCCGCCACGTAAATTTCCAATGCGTCGCCTTAACATGTAAACAATCTAACTTCTAATGCAAAGGAATAAGACGTGTATTGCTCGTGAATGTCCTATTATAACTTTAAGAGGCACCTTCGGGTTTTCCGGAATATTAATGAATGAATGAATCAATTTATTTAACCAACTTGGATCATTAACCCAGTTAATATAAAAATACACACATATTAAAATTAAATCAATTAAATTAAATTACACTTAATAAAAAAAAACAAATAAAATTACAATCAATTATACCAATATGGTCGCCTCAGAGAGGATGGGGACCCGTTGAGTGATGCAATCCCCTTTAGAAACCCTATCATGGTTGTTTGGTCACTACGGTTTTACGTGCTTCGGTTGGCACGTAAAGCCGTTGGTCCCGGCTGCATTAGCAGTCGTTGACAACCCCCAATAAGCACTGGGCCCGCTTAGATGGCCCGTTCTCCTTATCCATCCATAGAGAATACTGGTGCCCCAGCAGTGGGGACATAGAATGAGGTGGTGATGATGTCGGCTTGAGGAACCTTAAGCTTTTTGCCGCCTCTAAAATCTGTTTACGCTCATAAGCAGGCAACAGCAAGCCGTTTTCCAATAAAAAGCTGCTTATTACGAGTAGTAGTAGATTTTGTATTTATTACCTGTTTAGTTGTAAATCCTTCTAGTTGTTGCTATTGCAAACAATATATACGGCTGAAGTAAAAGTAACTTTAAAAATATCCACTCAAATATCACTGTTGCACAACAAAAAAAAAGTTCAAATGAATACTACGAATTTTAATATAACACCAAGCACTTTGTTTGTGTAATTATTACTGATCACATTCGCAAAACTGTAATACAAGAAGGTCGCTTTTTGTCGTGATATCGATAAGATTGCTGCGATAATCATAATTATTCATTATTCATATCTATAACGACCTGTGACAAATACAACGCTTAAATGACAAGTTATAGTGTGTTTATCTCTAAATTGAAAAACCAACCGTGAAACAACGGCACTTGCTGCTGTTGTGTTTCGTCCGGTGAGTGAAAGTACCGGAGGCCCATCTCTCACCCCTCCCCCCTCCCAATTCCTACTCCCTCCTCAAGATCCAACTCCTTCCTCAAGGTCGGCAACGCATCCGCGATAACTTTGGTTTTGCGGGTGTCCATGGGCGGCGGTGATTGCTTTCCATCACGTGACCCGCCTGCTCGTTTGCCTCCTTTTAACATAAAAAAAAAAAGAAAAAAAAACCACTTGAAAAAAAACTAAAAGATTTTTTTAAAGAAACAAGCTTTTATTACTTGTTAAAAAAAAGAACTAAAAAGTTAAAAATAATTTTAACCTGATACTATTTGTCTGTAAATCTTCTTAGAAAAAAATAAATAAATACATTGTGATGGTACAATATAGAACATTTATGCTTGATTTCACCATTGACCCCTAAGTTTTAGGTGACCCCTAAGCCATGATAGGTGACAGTTGTTGGAGCAAAACCGTCACCTACAATGACTTAGGGGTCACCTAAAACTTTGGGATCAATGGTGAAAATGGGCATTAGCGTAATACACCTTCATTATTTTTGTTTTGCAATCACTATGTAGCACGCTATAGCAATTATTTTTTTTAAAACCAGACTAAGTATTTTGGGAGGGTCACTACGTGTGTCAAGTGGGTCTACGTGGGTCAAGCGTGTCTTCACCCCCTACCAGATTTTCCGTGGCGTTCGCATCCGAATCGAGACAGGTACAGCCGAGAATGCATCCGTCTTCTACGCTAAAGACGCTAGTTTGAAGGGGCTCTAAGTCTAAAAATTATAATGATTAGTTCAGATGTACCTACAATGTGAAAACTTTTTTGCAGCGCATCGGGTATGAGCGAAATCATAAATAAATATTTTCGAAGCTCGGAAATTCGAGAAGTTTAACTTTAGTACAATCGGTAAAAGTCACTGATATTTAGTACAATGTGTTAATAACTTGAATAGCTAAAGTTGACATGAACCTGACAGAGATTCTTGGGGGAGGCCTTTGTCCAGCAGTGGACGTCTTTTGGCTGAGATGATGATGATGATGATGATGACAAAGTGATAAAGTATTCAATTGCAAATGTTGCTTAGCTACGTTGCGTAGATATAAGCAGAAGTTGCTTAGATCGAACTATACATTGTTTTCATGCCCGAATACCTGTTTATTTCTAATGGAAAGTATTTTGAATCTGTAAAAGAAAGAGAGCAATAATGTATACATATACAAGATATTCAAAATAATATATTAATAATATTTTCATAATATTTTGAATTTATAGATACATAATGTATAAATTCAAAATATTATGAATTAAAGATTTAAAATTTTGACAAAAAAATACAATCATCGATCAAGATTTTCAATGGCTAGGAATTTAATGAGCTGCCGCTGCTGTGAAATCAAACTTAATAACACAAGTAATCACGTTATCATTGTATCGCGATCAGATATTGTTATCACAGAATACTTTGATAAGACAACGACGCATTAATCCCTCATACCTACACTTCTTAGCAGGAAATGTCCACAGCGTATCGATTTCTCAATCAAACAAATTGAACCTCCTTACGAATCATAAAATGACATCACCAGCTCATTGTATGCCCACTGTTGGGCACAAGCCTTCTGTAAAGTTCATCATCATCATTAGTGCCATCTTCATACTGACATTTTCTGCGATCCCTTAAAGCTTGTTTTAACTGGCGATAACTATCCTATCTGGATATTAGGTAGTGGACTATACGTGTCCACGGGGCAATTCGCTCGAGACACTAGTCTTAAAAGTACCGGATAAAGAATGCGCTTCGGCGCGTCCTGATCTGGCGTTATGACCTGATGCAGATGGTCCCTTGTGCTTGCGCAAGGTTGTCTGACACCTACTTTGTAACCTGATGGTTGGTAGGGGGTGTCAGTATAAACTTTAAAGTCGTGTGTAGCGGGGGTGTGGCAATAAATAAGTCCAGTCCACTTATGGATGTCGTCCAGTTTTTTTGTGTTCTGTAAGGATATGGAGAAGAGGCCATTAACCACCACGCGGGCTCAGTGCGGATTGGTGGTTGTTAGCGACTGCTAATGCAGCCGCGACTAACGGCTTACGAACCTTCCGAAGCACGGTGGAGCTCGAGATGTTAAACTTTTGGTCACCCATCCGATGACTGTTTTTTGCAAAGTTGCTTAACCTTAGCAATCACCAACTGCTGTTACTCGACCACTGTGTTATCGAGCTCCTCACGAATGCGCTCACAAAAACATTGAGAAGATTATTTGTAGTTACTAGACTATTTTCTTGCCTACTAAAGTTTCTTTAATCGTAGTAAGACTATTAGGGACTTACCAGATTCTCCGAGGCGTTCGAATTGGACATATAACTAAGTAGTTCAATGTTATAAATAATTGTTTTTAGTGGAATTCCTCTTTAAGGCCTTATTAAACCATCTGAAAAGCGATGGGATAGATAAATAAAAATAGCAACGTAAAGTATTTCCATTACATCCAAAATCTTAAAGCTTTTTGAACAAGGCCGGCAGTCGGCACAGACACAGTGTTATAGCATTGTTGTGTTCCGGCAGCCAGAGATATAGTCAGTTGTGCCTCAGTAGTTGAGGATTGTGGGTGAGGCGCGCTTCCACGGCGAGAAGAAGGCCAAGATTACCCGTAACAAGTTAAAAAAAAACATAATATTGCCATTTTAATAAAAATATATTGGTCAATAATAACCAAATCTTTACTATTTTCAAATAATTGAAAATAGTAAAAAATAGTAATAAAGCGGACACAACATATAAATTTTGTGTTCGCTTTATATTTTTTCCAACGTAATATGGTTTACCTATAGTAAAATAGTGTTAACTAATTACATTGCAAACGCGACCGTATGTACAGTCACGAACCACCACGAACATCTTTATGTCGTAGCCATATTGTAAATTTGCTCACTTCACGAAATGCTCAAGAATTTCATGAGATGGTCGCATTTCATGAAATGTTTCACTGTCTATTGGCCACATCATGTTTGTACATGGAAATCAATGGAAATCGTTTCTCGATATGGCCAACTAAACGCGCGGTTACTTCATGAAATGGTCAAACTTTAGTGATCTTATCGTAAAATATTTACATTACCCACCGTTAGAGGCGCTGATAACGTTTAGTTTTTGTGTCGATTCAATCGATTTGTACAATCTTATTATCCAATGCCGCTCCTCCCTTCCATGACTGCGCTCCCCCCTTCCGTGGCTGGCCCTCGCTACGCTGAGCTTTGCTCGGGAAAAAAATTTACTTAACCTAACCAACAGTAAGGATTTTCTTACATTAATGATATGGCCAAACGTGGAAGAGCATATCATCAAACGTTAACGCTTTAACAATATGATCAGTTTAAACTGGGCATATCATAATTGGGTAGTAGGTAAAAAAAATGTTTAGACGATTCAAAAGCACTTTCTAAAAAATAATTTTGTTTTGTTTATATAATTTTTAACGCAAATTTTGTTGCGAACAAATTACAAAAACAGAAATGTTGAAAACATTTCCACGAGCAGGATTTGAACCTGCACCCTTCTGACATACCGGGTCAGGTGCTCTCCCAATTGAGCTATCGTGGTTCTAACCAGCCCGACTTTTCTAAAGTTTATTTGAATAAAAAATATTTGACTTTGACTATGAAATACAATTATTTCATGAAATGTTTGATTATATCATAAAGTGATCAATTTTAAGATCCGGCCACGACATATACACTTTTGATTAGTATTGACTCTTATTCTATTGTATTCTGAGTTACATTGCAAACATAACACAACTACACAAGAGTTACATCATGTAGAAAAGTTTGAGTTTAGTATCTATAAACTATAATTTTTTACAATAAAGGACCCCAGTGTATAGGGTGCCGCAATGTCGGCAGGCAGCGTAAAATTGCTAGTATATTTTGAATGCTTTAATTATACTTTATTCGTTATGAATTACGGCTCCCGCCCACGACCGACTTTTGGAAGGACCGATAATAGGACCGATTTACCGAGGTTTTAGTATCTACCGATTTTGTGACCGACTTTTTATAGGATGTTTGCGTTACAACATAGAATTTTATAACTTTCATTTTCACCGACTAAAAAATCGGTCTCCGATTATCAGACTACTATCAGGGCACTAACTCTTATCCTTAATTAAATTTTAATTAAAACTGCGGTTTTTCATTTTCAACATAAGTAGTACCTAGTATTTATTTTAGATGTTTTTAAAAATAACTATTAACGCGCTGTGAATTAATGTAATTTATATAATATAGTGGGTAGCCTAACGGAGCTATGGAGATTGAATCATGCTTTCTCGCATTCAAGCCGAGCATCTATCCGTTGAGCTACCGGACGCTTTAATTTAACCGACACAGGCGATAAATAAAAAAAAATACGCTGGCTTTACAGTTAGGAACAACCATTGCGAAAGGTTGGAGCTAGATTATTTTGAATGGGCGCCTTTGGCTTTCAAAGTAAAAAGTAAATAGTGTTGAATAATTTCGGCGGGCTGGTTAGAACCACGATAGCTCAATTGGGAGAGCACCTGACCCGGTATGTCAGAAGGGTGCGGGTTCGAATCCTGCTCGTGGAAATTTTTTCAATATTTGTGTTTTAGTAATTTGTTCGCAACAAAATTTGCATTAAAAATTATATAAACATTTTATAAATAGCTTGCCTACTTCTTAACTGATCTATAGTGTAAACATTTTGCTAGATTATTTTAGAAAATTATTATATTGTAAAATCTTTGGCGATTGTGTCGCCGGAGGGGCGCGCGTTTATCTGTTAATTGCTTTATTTGTATTACCGTTGATGAAGATTCCCGTAGTGCAAAGCGCAATGAACTAGTAATTCGCTTGCCACATCGTATGACGATCGTGAGTGGCTGAAGCCTTATAGTTATGTATGAGTGACGCGTTGAAGTTTTAACAATGGACCAATATTCAAAATGGAAAATAAGTGTTATTTTTCAATTAAAATGTAAAACCATAATGTACATTAAAATGGTAACAAAACATAACAGAAAAACCTATTATATTTGGACCCTGATAGGCACTCAACTTGTTTATTTTTTATTTATATATTTATTTAAGATTTAGAAAAAAAGGGTTTTAAAGACCATTTGTTCAAATGTTATTTTTACTTGAATGTGCAATACATGAATTTTTATCAAATATATTCCGACTTACGTTATAATTGCTTGTACAATAATTATTTAGAAATGTGTAGTTATTACAACAATGTTGATACGAGTTCCTGTTATTTTCCCAGCAGTTTGAAGGTTACATTCGCACCTGCCATTGAACGCCATACGAACTTAATTATAGAGTGATTATAGGTCAACTAGTAGGCAAACGTGGAGGTGGTCTTTACTTTGATCTACTTAATAAAATATAATTATTTAGTACACAAAACTGCCAGGGAAATATTTTTTTTATAATTAATAATTCTTGTTGTAAAGATTTTAAATAAAGGGGTAGGAACATTGACATAGACACATTTGTGTCAGTTCTACGATAATATTAATAAGTAATGGTTAAATCTCTACAAAGATTTATTTAGATAGTAAGTAAGTAGTAGTAGAATTATAAATCTGCAATTATAAAATTAGGATTCATGATATTGTTATGCACTTTTATGAAACATAGTTACACACTCATTAGTTTTATTAGTTCATGATGATGAGTGTGTTCATCTTGATGAAGATGACGAGACGATACGTCATATTTAAGTCGGCGTCCTGCTACACTAGCAACAGTAAACAAACTGTTGCTAAATTATAGCTGGCTATCAAAAACAATAATTAATCAAATCGTATTCCATTCCAATGAATATTTTCGAAGTTTAATTAATTTAAACGGATTTCGGTTTTTGTGGAAATATTATATGCTTTAACTTTTTTTCTCCAGAATCGAGACAGTAATAAACCCAAATAACTACGACTTACGTTGTTGTAAAGCTATTGTAAAAACTGTAAAGCGGAGACAAAATTTCATTTAAAAAAGTATAGATTTGGTTGCTTATTCTCCTTGGAACGTCTAGGAAAATTAATCTTTTTTTTTTCTTTTTTTTATTTATTGCGCTTTCTTCGTTGTTAGAATGCCCATCATATATTGTGCCAGCATTGTTGAAATGCCTGTAATATTTTAAAGTAACTAGGTATATCACCCATTACATTGCTATTTATCCATTCCATCGCTTTTCAGTTGATCTTAAATATCCCCTAAATAAACTCCACTCAAAACCAATTCAAAAATATTATGAAATTAAGAAAAAAATAAAAGTATGGTGATTCTTTCAAAAATTCTCTCAAATTTAGTTCTATTAACCAACCCCGCCTGCGACAACTATCAATATTCAATGTATTTAGAAATTGCTCAAATTGAATTCTGGGATCTTAGAGCTTGTTTTTTTCTTTTCAGTTTTTTCTCTTTGCAGTTATTTTTGATATAGTTGTTTTAGCAGTCGGGTTTTTTGTTTTATTTTTTTATTTTTCCACCACTTTTTCCGAACTTGCTTTCAACTCCCAGAGTATATTATTGTTATTGTACTCGGTTTGGTTTGCCAAGGGTTTGCTCAAAGTCCGTCTGGTTAGCTATCTTATCTAATAAGCATAACAATTATGTTAGTGTGCTATAGTTATGACCCAACGGGTAGATATAAGATAACCAGTTCCTCAGTAATTGAGGATCCCGGGTGAAGTGCGCTTCTACTTTCGCCCTTATCGTCACTTAATAACAAGTTTGATGAATGTCAAGCATTTCACCGCGCAAATATAATATATTTCCTCAAACAACCTGATAGTAAAATAGACTTTTAATTTAACCACACTAATATTATAAATGCGAAAGTTTGTGTGTATGTATGTGTGTATATTTGTTGCTTCTTCACGCTGCAACGGATGGATGGATTTGGATGAAATTCGGCATACAGATAGTTTATAGCCTAGATTAAAACATAGGATATTTTTTATCCCGATATTCTCACGGGAACGGGAACCACGCGGGTGAAACCGCGAGCGGCCGCTAGTTTGTTTATAATAGTGATTTTATGGGATTTTAAACCTCCATATTGAACTTTAAAATGCATAAATTCGTTTATGCAAACTTTTTTAAATGTTTTCTTTTATGTGATAGATATCTTTATAAACTTTAAAAAAAAAATATTGCATTTCCCTTTTTTATATTTTCCTTGAGTTTCAATAAAATTAGTTTATTGGTTCGAAAGATTAAGAACTTTGTTTAAGGGATACTAAAATGTAAAGTGGCTCATGGCTCAACTCATCAGGCACAGACGCCTGCGCGTCAACCTATCAAAACCTGTCAAATTTCTTTAATATATTTTCAACCTTATGACATTATTTTAAAGTTCATAATCTGTAGGGAAAACTTGACAGTTTGTGGTAGTAGTAGGATAACAAATATAATCATATGCACTGCACTGCATGACAATCACAGTTGATCGTGGTGCAGGGCAAACAAACCCAAAATCCGGTGCACGCCTTAGCGATCGGCCGTCTTGGACAGACATAGAGAAATTGCAAACAGAAGGACCACTCCATAGTGTTAGATCTTTTATTCTCATTTGGATATTAAATATATAATGTTGTCATAGCCAGTAAATATTATATAATTATTATATTAATAATAGCTATAGCTCTTCTAGTAATATGATTAGAAATTACACATTATCATTTCTAATCATATTACAGATGATGCGCAATTGACCAAAGAGTCCGAAGCCATTATTGCGATGTTAAAAAGTGCTATCGGAAAATGTGATTGGTCGAAGGGAGAGATAAGATGGGGATCGCTCGGTAACTTGAAAAGAAATATAGTTGTTTGTAAACCAAATTACAAAGTGTTTTATTTAGTGTTTTACATCTCAGAAGTGGAAAAAACCAACATCTACACAAGTCCTGCCAGCAGGTTAGTGAAAACAATTAATAACAAAGGGTTTTTTTTTCTCTTTTGTTTACATCGTGTTCATGAGCTGTCTGGTGAGGTGAGCAATATTAAAATCAGTTAGGGTTGGTTGTTGCCTATGCAATTTATTCTGAAATTGCATTAAGTGTAACAACTAGACAACTATCACAAAAATACTTCGGTTACTTAAGTAGGTACCTACCTACTTAGTCCTAAGATTAAATGGCCGAACGACGATGAATTTAGTGTTTGAAGTTAGGGTAGTTCAATTAATATTATAAACGTTATGAATTTAAAAAAATAATCAAGCACATACTTATTCTAAAAAGTAACAATAATTTATAGCAGACATTGTAGACAAATTTTCACTTGTTGTTATACCTACTTGTTACAAGAGTAAAGAAAAGAGAGTTCTTTTTACCTACCTACCTATTTAGTTGAGTTTAGAAATGAACATTAGTTTATGGAACTTATAACATGGACGTGATGACAGTAAATTTGATTTACTTTATTGATTCCCTATTATGTTTTACTGTCCGAAACATTATACGGTTTTAGAGGGTAACGACTTGCTGCAATCTCCACTGCTACCCGTACGCAGTGGCAAGCTAGCCAACGGGCCTGGCATCGGGTCGCCTTGCGCGCGGCTTCGCACCGGGTCGCCTTGCGCGCGGCTTCGCACCGGGTCGCCCAGCGCGCGGCTTCGCACCGGGTCGCTCAGCGCGCGGCTTTGCACCAGGTCTCCCTGCGCGTGGCCACACAGCCGTTCGCCGAACGAGCGGCCACGCAGCCGCACGTCCAGGGTGCAGCCACGCAGCCGTTCGCCGAGCGCGCGGCCACGCAGCCGCATGTCCAGGGTGCAGCCACGCACCCGTTCGCCGAGCGCGCGGCCACGCAGCCGCATGTCCAGGGTGCAGCCACGCAGCCGTTCGCCGAGCGCGCGGCCACGCAGCCGCATGGCCAGGGTGCAGCCACGCAGCCGTTCGCCGAGCGCGCGGCCACGCAGCCGCATGTCCAGGGTGCAGCCACGCAGCCGTTCGCCGAGCGCGCGGCCACGCAGCCGCACGTCCAGGGTGCAGCCACGCAGCCGTTCGCCGAGCGAGCGGCCATGCAGCCGCACGTCCAGGGTGCAGCCACGCAGCCGTTTGCCGAGCGAGCGGCCACGCAGCCGCACGTCCAGGGTGCAGCCACGCAGCCGTTCGCCGAGCGCGCTGCCACGCAGCCGCACGTCCAGGGTGCAGCCACGCAGCCGTTCACCGAGCGCGCTGCCACGCAGCCGCACGTCCAGGATGCAGCCACGCAGCCGTTCGCCGAGCGAGCGGCCACGCAGCCGCACGTCCAGGGTGCAGCCACGCAGCCGTTCGCCGAGCGCGCTGCCACGCAGCCGCACGTCCAGGGCGCAGCCACGCAGCCGCACTCCACAGGCGCGTCCATACAGTCGTACATCTAACGCGCAGCTACTTTCTCCGATGATTAATATAGAACAAAAGGTATGTAGTACTGCTGCGTCTCACGAAAATTCAACTATTTTATCCCAATTCATTAGTGCTCTACATGCCATAGGTAGGGATAATACGACAGGGAAGTTGTCTAACCAAAATAGTATTCCGGAGTTTGACCCTACACGCCAGTCGCAAACTATCGAAATGTGGTTACATAAAGTCAATGAATGTGCCGTTATACATAGTTGGACAGATCAGCAAATTGTGCACTTCGCTCTTCCGAAATTAAAAGGGCTTGCACAAAGATGGTATGAGGGGTTAACCTCTGTTTTATACAATTGGCAGGAATGGCAAGACAAATTGAAACTAGCATTCCCGTCTGATGAGAATTATGGGCAATTACTTACGAATATGTTATCCAAACAGGCTTGTTTCAATGATTCATTGGAGGAATATTTTTTTGAAAAAAATGTTATTAAATCGTTGTAGTATAGTAGGTAAACGCGCTGTTGATTGCATTGTTTTTGGCATAGACGATCGTAGTATCAGATTAGGAGCAGAAGCTGCTCGTTTTGATTCACCCGACCAATTGCTACCGTATTTAAAAAATGTTAAAGGTAGTTCTTCTCAACTTATTAATGATCGTAAACGGAATAAGAATAATTTTGTTAAACATAATTTAATAGACAAAGATAAAATTAAGGAATTTTCTGTTAGGTGTTACAATTGTCATCAAGAGGGTCATTATTTAAACGATTGTCCGAAACCATTGTCCAAGTGCGAAATATGTTCGCGCTATGGTCACAATAAAGAAAATTGTTTAAATAATAATAATTCACGTCTCAACATTAACAAAAAGACTTGACTTGTAAGTAATGGCAATAACCATTGAACAATCTAGCTCAGCAAAGTATTACAAAGAGGTAATAATCTATGGTCGACCAAAACAAAACACCGCATATTTGGTAGTACAGCAAGTATTATCGGTCAATCTTCTGCTGCGAAAATAATTTCGGTGTTAAATTCAAATGTTGGTGATGCTATGGTCAAACCCTTAGATGCAGTAACTGATTCATTGGCAGTAAACATTGCAACCGCACGCGTTGAACTGCTTGTAGTATAGGCTTGTAGTGCTGGATAATTTCATGCGTGTTCCCTTAATTGTTGGACAAACTTTTACTGAGCAGTCTCACATCCTTGTCGAAAAGTACTCCAATAAGGTAATATTTAAATCAATCGACAATCATTATAAAATTAAAGCGTTTTGTTCTAACGACGTGACTATTGATGGTCTTGTTCTTGTTAATTATTACACGGACAAAATGTATACTGGTGAAATATTTGTTGAAGGGAATAACCGATTGCAGTTAAGAAAATATTATTATTTAGTACAAGGTTTATTTACAGCGGTAAATGGAAAAGGAGTTGCACTTCTATAAGGAATATCAAAACGGCTATTTATTTTATAAAATCTGATACATTGTTTAGCTAGATGTAATCAAGCCATGCTAAGAGAGTCGTCGCAGGAATGTAACGATATACAAGAAGTGTTGAGAGTTGAATCGACAGAAATTCCTTCACCTATATTTAAATTTGATATAGTAACATATGAGACCATAGACATTGATAATCTAAATTCTTTAGTTGAACTGGTAAACAAATATCGGAGTAGCCTTGCATTAAATTTTCAAGAATTAGGGAAGTCTAATACATCTATATAATATATATATATATAAAAATGAAATAAATTTAAGAATGAGGAACCTGTTGTTTATAGACCATACAGATTGCCATTTACTGAAAGGGGCAAGGTACGTGACATGGTCCAAGAATTTTATGAATATGTATGTAATATATGTATGTAATATATATGTATTATAAGAGTATTCTTCTACTTCAATTACATCCAACTCATAAAGGTGTTACACCTTTTGAAACTCTCCATATCGATCATGTTGGGCCATTTGTAATAAATTCCAAAGGTAACACACATTTACATGTAATTATTGACGGGTAGGTACACAAAATTTATTATAATAAAACCGGTTCGTAACACAAAGACTTCAAGTGCTATCGCGAAATTGGGTGACTAATTCAGTATTTTTGGAATACCTAAAAGATTAATATCGGATAGAGGATCTTGATTACAAGCACAGGTTTTTGAAAGTTCATGAAGCTAGTAGACATAAAACATATTTTAAATGCTGTTGTTACTCCGCATGCTATCGTATCTACATTTAGGAGTAGGAATAGATCTAATAATGAATCTTCCAGTAGTAGCGATGATGAATCTGATGACGAATAGAATAACCTTGAATTGTTGATTATTATTATTATTATTATTATTTCTTATGGGGACGTCGCAAGCCGAACGGACGATCCACCCGCGTTGTTGCGGGCCACTTCATCCTTTTCCCCGTAGAATTGTTGATACAAAATCATTAATTCAATTATCTATTCATTCAATTATTTTCTTTTGTTTTGTTATCTAATGTTGACTGTTTGTTTTAATAATATATTATGATTCAAAGCGGCTCTAGATTGCAGAGGCTGGACCCGTTTTATTATGTGGTTTCTAGATAGTTGAGGCTAGACCCACTTTGTATGTTTTGTTATCTAATATTGACTGTTTGTTTTACTAATAAATGATGATTCAATGCGGCTCTAGATTGCAGAGGCAAGACCCGTTTGATTATGTGGTTTCTAGATAGTTGAGGCTAGACCCACTTTGTTTGTTTTGTTATCTAATGTTGACTGTTGTTTTACTAATAAATGATGATTCAATGCGGCTCTAGATTGCAGAGGCTAGACCCGTTTGATTATGTGGTTTCTAGATAGTTGAGGCTAGACCCACTTCGTACTTATGATGATTTTTAATATATATATATCCAAATTTGTGATTTTCTTTACATGTAATTTAACACGTTGTACTGACATGATGCTAATTTATACATTATTGATTATGTACTTACCTCTAGTTTATTAAAATAACTGGCTGGCTACAAATTAATCATAGTAAAAACTTTGTTTATTATATAGTATTGGAAGCAACTACCTATTGAAAGTTGAGAACATTATATGAAACTATTGAATTATTATGGTAATAGCTTTGTTGTTTTATGTTACTGTTTGTATTGTTACTTTCTTTTGGGATGCAACAGTTTAGTGTGTGTACACGAGGTCGTGTAATTATAATGGATGGCCGAATGTTAGATCTTTTATTCTCATTTGGATATTAAATATATAATGTTGTCATAGCCAGTAAATATTATATAGTTATTATATTAATAATAGCTATAGCTCTTCTAGTAATATGATTAGAAATTACACATTATCATTTCTAATCATATTACAGATGAAGCGCAATTGACCAAAGAGTCCGAAGCCATTATTGCGATGTTAAAAAGTGCTATCGGAAAATGTGATTGGTCGAAGGGAGAGATAAGATGGGGATCGCTCGGTAACTTGAAAAGAAATATAGTTGTTTGTAAACCAAATTACAAAGTGTTTTATTTAGTGTTTTACAATAGTGTTACACATTCTACTGAACCTGACAAGTTGTTGCGATAGTACAGTAAACAAACAATGACTCTCCTTAAATGGTGGGATTTTTTGACAAAAACCCGGAAATAAATTTATTCTATGTATGCACTATGATTTTTTTTTTTAATTTTTTTTTTTAAGTGCAGATATCCTGATACCAGACACACGCTTGTACCACTCCCGATCCAATCCTTAACCTCTCATAGAGAGGCCTCTCTAGTAGGGCAGGGGTGGCCAACTTGGTTAGACCCAAGATCTACTGTTCACTGACGACACCCTGTGCGATCTACCAAATATGTTGAACCAAAACACGAATGCAGTTGTTCAACACATTTCTTCGAATTTGGATATTTCTCGTTGGAAACTAATGCCCAGAATTGTAGACCTGAGGATGACCTTGCTTTTAGAAATATGTCGCAGCGCAGAGTAGTAATAATGATCGTTTTGAACTATCACGTGGTCCATTTAAAATGTATCTGCAAATTTTGTGTTGATAATGCGTGCAGCAGTTAGTGATTAGGTACGATGCGCAGTCTGTTCTACTAATTTATATTTTTTGATTTAGATCGATCGTAACGCCGGGCAGTGCTTGTCGACGTCACCATCTCACATGACGAGAACCTTGTAAAGGCCGAGAAGGACAAGGCCAGCAAGTACCTTGACTTGGCTCACAAGGTAACAGCCATGTGGGATATTGACTCGACAATCATTGTGCCGATAGTCGTGTCTGCGAACGGTCTGATAGCGAAGAGTCTTGACCAACACCTTAAGAAACTCTCGCTCAATGGTTGGATCAAGGGTCAGATACAAAAGACGGTACTCTTGGACACGGCGCGGATAGTCCGAAGGTTTCTGTCTCTGCAGCCCTAACCACCGGCAGCTTGAGCCCTGCCCCGTTGCCGGCGACACTCTAGGCTAGGTTTTTTATAAAAAAAATATGTTTTGTATGTGCTTTTGTATTTTACTTTTATATTAATATTATAACCAACCTAGGCTAAGAAAAAAGATAAATAAAGAGAATAATAGTAATACGAGGTCACTTCTTTATCACCGTCCAAACCGGTGACTCCCGTGCTACAAACGAACAACTCTTACTATTGGACCAACTCCCTGACTCGAAAATAAAATTCAGCTGTTAAAACGGACGGACGGTGATAAAAAGTCAACCTGTATACCGCGCAGGAGCAACGCACACATAGACAACCTCTCTCGGACGCGGAGTCGTGCAACAGCTGCGCTCGGTATGTTAAAGTTTACCTAATCTACAAATATATCCAATTAAAAACTAATTATATACATAGTATGGCGAAAAAAAAATATTTCAAATTGAAAACTTTTGTTTGTATGAAGGTTATGTTCTGTAGTCTCTTTTATATTGTCACGTTCGTCGCCCGCCGACGTGGATCGTTGCCGCGCGCCTCGGAGCTCAGTCTGCGCCCGCGCACCCGTATCAACGCACCCTTATCAACAGTGAGTACATTGTTTTTGTTCAAGACCCATACAAATGTAAACTGTTGATAATTACGAGTTATAGTAATAATTTTAATTATTGCAATTACAACAATATTTAACGACAACTGAACGTTTTGTAGAAGTTGTAGTAACGCAGAAGTAAATTTGTAGTTTTACCAATAATTTACAAAATAAAAAAAATTGGAATCATCATCTAATTAGTAGTAGTAAACTATTAAATGTTTCATGTAAAAATACGTTATAATATGAGCTGTTTGTAATATGTGGTAGTTAGGGTTTTTTGGTCTACCCTCCTTATAAGTATATGTGTGTTCGTTAGGTTTTGCAAGCGAATATAATTATTATCTCTGAATGTAAATATTTATATATGATTAAAATGGGTGATGGGTCTACCTATAATCATTTGGAAAACTACAATCAACAAAATTTTATAAAAATATTTAAAAGTCATGTTGGTGACGATGTCAGTGGGTAGGTAGGTATTTCTACGGTTAAAAAGCTCTGCTTTTGACCTGCCACTAATAAAAGTTGGAGAATTATTCATAATCAACGTAGACTGCTGTGAATTTTGTTTTATTTGTTAGTTGGATTTTTTGGATTTTCAGTACTTTTTTTTACAATTCTTTAATCATCTTTACAAAAATAGTACATAATTTGGTTACATAGGCAATTACCGACAAAAACCGGGACGGTTTGTCTGCGGTAACACGTTACGCGTTCGCGATCTATCTAGCGAGTGACTTACGAGTCACTCGCTAGATCGCATTAACATTTATATTATATTATATTTTTTTAATGTAGATTTACATAATTTGTTATTTGTGTTTTTTTAATTTTGATACAAGTTCAATAGGATAGCTATTTAGAGTAGATGGCAGCACATACTCCCACATTCTTAGCCCATGTGCATTATTGTATGATGGTAGTTGGTACATTGCACATGGGCAAGTACGTAAGTTGGCGCATTCTCGCATCTCGAGTTCTTACTGATAATGATTGAATTTTGTCCAAGTATTCACTTACAATTTCCAGTTTATACCGATCAAACACATTTACTATCTTGCAGTAGGTAAACTTACTTAATTTTATCATGTTCTTTGTTTTTCTTTTTATTTTATTTTTAAGCGTGCTTTTAGGTTTGAACGTATGATGCTTTTCACTTTAAAAAGTGTTCGCACTTATTTTTATATATTTTGGTCGGTTAATTAACACTTTTTTCGTTTAGGTACATTTATACAGAAAGTAAAAAGTAGTACGTTTTTTAGTGTGAAGCGATAAGTGCACGTTCTTGTGCAGTGTGCTTGCTTGCCTGCTTATTTACGTGCTTTATGGAAATGTGTACTATTATAACAAAGTTTTAAAATTTTGTGTAATGACTAATGACATTAGTGTAATAAACTTCCAATGTAAATAAATTTTGAGTTAAGAACAATTGTTTTGTAGAGTACGAAGGAAAGTTCATTGATTTTAAAAAAAATATTAAATTCTACATTTTTCAATGACAATGACACATGTTTACAACAAAACAAGTTAACAACGAAAAACGTATTATTTAAGCAAGTGAGCAGAAAGATAGCTCCACGTTTTTCGTTTCAACACAACGTGCCAGCTTTTTGTAAGTACACGAAAAAGCAAAAATGCACTTGTTAAGTATGCTTTTTTATAATCGTACAATGCTTAAACGAGTGAAAAAATTAAGCAGTTTTTTCCATCTATACGGGTGGACATTTCTTTTTTAATATAGCCTATATGTTACCAGCGCTATGTAGCATTCTAATGTCGCGTGAAGAAATGTAGTGAAGTCACTTAACCTTTAAATATTAAGTGCCTACTAAATTCATTTCTTATTCCTCTCTCTCTCTCTTTCTATTAAAGTTTTCTCTATATCAATAAAACAAGACTTAAAGATAATACATTTCTAACAATTTATTTATGCGGTGCTTAGATAACTTCTCTCTTGATTAACCATGAGTTCAATAGTTCACGCAAACAATCTTATAACGATTAGAATCTTTAATATTTTTAAATGACACACGTAGGCAGCTCGTTGGCTACTAGACTGTCAAACTTCGCCGGTTCGATTTAATTATTGTTCTTCGATTCTGTTATTTCAATACTATACTGTTTATTTTTATTCTTTACGGGTGAGCGTGAGCGGTTGGCCTCCACCATCTCACCTGATGTTAAGTGATGATATGACCGAAGTTGGAAGCGCACTTCACCTTAACTACTACACTTCACCTAACCTATCATTAAAGGTTGATTTAGACGTATTGGCCCTATCCGAAACCGGAGGACTTCAGGCTCTTTGCTCATAAGGAGGTTGCCAAACTTATGGCATTTATCTTTACAGAGGAGGAAGAGTGAAAGGATGGGGTTGCACAAAAGATCCCGATGGGTCGAAGTGTTACTGAGAGAGGGAAACCTCAGCAGGCCCCACTAAGATAAGATAAGATAGACGTATTAAGTTGTTAAGTAGGTAACTAAATTTTAACTTAATTTTAAGTGATTAATTGCATGTAAACACAGAATTTAGTAGCAAGTTGCAAGTTAAAATTTAGCTAACGACTAAACAAGTTAATTAGAGTTTTGTCTATTTTTCGGTTAAGTTGGTGGGCGGGGCTTGTCACTTGACACGTTTGGACAGGCACAAAGTTAAATGCATAAGTGTAGTGACACGCTTCTATTTATCCAATTTCTCACCCACAGTCTTTTGGGTATGGTTAATTTCCTTATCTAATTATTTCATTTGACTTCGTCCAAAACCTCACTAATAACAAATTGAAGCACAGAATTTACGGCTTCATTACCTGGTTGATCGTTCATCTTGAGTGAACTATCGTCTTAGTTGTTCTTAATCCAGACACAATAGAAATTCAATTGTTCTATGGCACTGTGGTTACATTGGGCGTCCAAGTATCTAAAGAGCTAAGAGAACTACTTAAATACGTATGGACATATACTTAAATATAAGTCATATAAAGTTAATTTAAAATTTAGTTACCTACCTAATAACTTAATACGTGTTAATCAGCCTTAACTACTGAGGCGCTAATGAGCAGCCGGTGTCAACTCTAGTAACGAGATTTTTTTATACCTACATGGGCAGAATTTCTGTCGATGTTGCTACTATAAATAAATAATGTATTTATTAGATATTGCAACACCGTGAAATCACGTGATCCGCGGCTCTGAATTTTAAAAATAATATGGCGTTTTGGTTTCCACTTCGTTCATGTTGTTTTGTTGCGATTTCGTAATTTCATTGTAATAATTGTAATTTCACTTAGCGTTGAGTCGAGCTTCGGTTCCTCCGTTCAAGTTTTACAAAGTACAGTGAGTTGTGTTGTGATTCGCATTGTGAGATATTGACTCTTCTTCTTTGTAGTGCACCTTGTGCGATATTTGACTCTTGGAAGTGAAGTGACTGTTCCTCAGTTCTACTATGGCTGAAAACAGGAGGAAGTGTTTTAAGTGCGGTCGCTCGTTTGCCCAGGACAATGTAAAATTGTTCCGGTTTCCGAAACCAGCCGTAAGAAACCTTCTTCGGTATGTATTACAAGCCGGTCGGCCAATTTTGTTATCGTTATTGTTTTTGTAGATAATAATGTTTATGTATAATGTATTTCAGGTGTGAACTATGGGCGCAATATATATTCCCTGAGAGAGAGTACAGCTCTATAGTTTTCCAAAAGAAATTATATGATGAACACAGAATGTTGTGCCAGAAACACTTCAAGGATGAGGCTTTCACTGATGGCTCTAGGACAAAACTGCTTAGAACAGCTATTCCATCAGATGTAAGTCAAAAAGTGTATTGCAAGAAACAAATTATGAACCTGCATTAATGAGCATTTTAATTAAATCCTCAATTTGTTTTAGGTTGAACCTGAAGTGAACATCAACTTTATTAATGAACCTCAACCTGGCCCTTCGCATCGAGTTGCACTTAGGGACCTGACAAATGTACAAGATAAGGTCACCATTGAGCCTGTTGCAGAAAAAAAAAATCAGGAAGAAAATATACTGCGTGCTAAGTGCTCAAAATATGTAAAAGAAATTTGTCATTTGCGTAAAAGAATAAAAATTCTGAAATCCAAGGACATGTTAAATGTCATAGTCCAAGATAAATACGTGCAAAAATTGTCTGCAAAGTTGACCCCTGCATTTGCATTGCTACTACAAGGGCAATTACGAAATGTAAAAAGAAAAATAAGAGGCAGGAGGTGGTCTAAAGAACAGAAGATCATATCTTTAAGACTGTACAAAAGATCACCAACCTGTTATCGATTATTGCGAAGGTTGTTTCCTCTACCATGTCCCAGCACTTTAAAATCTCTTTTAAATAAAATCCCATTTAATGTAGGAGGAAACCAACAGGTTTTTAAAGTTTTAAAAAAATTTGTGCTAAGTCAAAAACCTTCTGAAAATGTGTACACATTAATGTTTGACGAAATGTCTTTAAAAAAACATATGTTTTATAACAATAAACTCGATATAATTGAAGGTTTTCAAGACCATGGCACTCAAGGGAGATCTCCAATAGTTGCGGGATATGCATTAGTATTCATGGTGGCAGGAATTAGACGAAAAGTCAAGCAACCAATAGCTCACTATTTTTCTAGTGGTTTTTCTACAGCAGATAGGCTTGCAGTACTTATAAAAGAGGTTGGTACAGAAAGTTTTGGCCATTCTCAGACTGCCTTTCATCATATCTCCTTGATAGAGTTTGCTCGATAAGGATCTGACCAGTTGCCATTAGATTATATGGATATGAAGTAGGTTGAGATGGTTAAGCTTTGCAAATTTAAACTATGAAATGAGAATGAATAAAATTTGTATGTACATACAAATGTCATTTAGTTTCAGTTTATAGTTTTCTAACTGACATGTTATTGCTACACAGTAGACTAATTTGTTTTATGTATTTTAGGTTTTTCATCAGTGCTCGGAAATAGGGCTTAATATTGAGGCTATTGTTTGCGACATGGATGGGATCAATAGGCGAGCACTTTCAATCTTGGGCGCATCTTCAGGACACCCTCAAATAACAGTGGCAGGAAAAGAAATTGTGACTTTATTTGACACACCACATCTGCTGAAATGCTTTCGCAATCTATTTACCAAATATGATATAGAATGCACCACAAATATTTTATCTGGGGATACAATGGGAATTGGTAAGATTGATTTAATTATTATATTACATTGTTTATTTATTATTTTAAAAAACAACTAACAATGATATCTTTTTAGTGTCTCGTTATTTGAATTACAATTTATGAACTCCTCTGATTTTGCATGATACATTAAATGAAACTATTTACTATTTGCAGGGATTGCAAAATGGGACCACATAAAACAATTTTATGAAATTGATAGTGTCAATCCAAATTTTGTTTTCGCACCTCTATTGAAAAAGGAGCATTTAAACCCAAATGCAAAACAGAAAATGAAAGTTAAACTAGCTGCCCAAGCTTTGAGTCATTCTGTTGCAGCAGGACTGTTTCACAAAACTTCAAATGGTATGTTATTTTCTTAGTAATATTATTACTTGAAAAAATTTCCATTTGCCTACAATTTATTCCTTCCACCAGTACAGAGAAGTGTAAAGTTAAGTAGCTTAATTACAAATTGTGTGACTGTATCAATATTTATATGTAGAGTTATTTATTTATTTATTACAACACATAACAGATTACGTCAGTAAGTATAATAATATTGGGGAAACTTAAGGTAATTGGATCAGACTATAACCCAACAAAAGTTATCTGTTATTTATAGTGAACATTCAAAGTCATCCAGCATATGATTGCCAAGTTATAAATATAGGTGTAAAATATTGACACAGTCATCAAATGCTGGTAGCTGTGCTATGCCTCCAAAAATCATATTAACCATATTAAGAGTCTCAGTGGTTGTGTGTAAAATACTTTAATCTTATTGATTTATAAACATTGTAATCCTCAATTTTACACTATTCATTTTATTTAACTAATTAGGAGGTATTTTGTAAGTGTTAATATTTTTATACACTATTCTACTCCTTTCTACTTATAGGAAGTCTTACTCCAGATGCTGCTGTAACTGGCGATGTTGTAGCCAATATTGACAAACTTTTCGATGCGCTCAATAGTGAGTCATCAGACTTGAGACGAGGGAAGCCAGAGGCTACAAATTTGACTGCAACCAGCCCACATCTAAAACTTTTCTCAGGTATTTCACAATTTTATAAATCTACATGTTTGAATGGTGTGATGAAATGTATAATTATTATTTTCTGTTTATAATGACAATATTGACCCTATTGAATGTGTGTTATAGTTATTATGATGTATCATTAATTCATTATGTACAATATGATTAATTTGCATACTCTTCTGAGAGTATGCTACATTAATATTGATAACAACTTTGACATACTATGTTCTTAGCAAATAAATAATTAATTTCATTTAATTTCAGAAATGAAAAAGTTTTTTTCTTCAATGAAATACATTGGCAGCCCCCGAAAGCCACCATCTCAAGAAGGTTGGATATGGACCATAAATGGTGTCGAACACCTTTGGAAAAATTTAGTTCAAAAGTACCAAATCAAAAGCCTGGCAACTAGAAGATTACAACAAGATCCCCTAGAAAATTTATTTGGTTGTATTCGGGGAAATTGTGGATCCAATACAAATCCTACATGTGGCCAATTTGTAGCAGGGCTTAAAACAGCCATCCTAACTAATATATCTTATTTAGGGACAGCTGGTAATTGCGAAAAAGACAATAATACTATTATGAACAATTTTGAAACCCTATTGTCAGTTCCAAGACATATATCAGCAGAAACATGCACTGACAAAACACAAACTGATATGACAGTAAGTGAATTACTACCATTAGAAATTGAAACCAGATTAATTGAAAATAGTGAAGAAATACAGGCATGTGCATATGTGTGCGGTTTTCTAATTAAAAGGTTTGAATTAGATTGTAAAAAATGTAGGTCCAATTTGCTTTCTGAAGCAGTTGAAAGCTGTCACATGTTTGTGGAATGTAAAGAATATAATCAATTCAAAAGGAGTCTGAATTATGCAAGCAAAAATCTAATTGCTTGTGTGGAGTACTGTGCATGCATAGTTAATATGTTTCTAAACGACAAAGGTCATTTACCAGAATTGAGAAAAAATATTGTACAAAATATAATTCAAAATGTAAACTTCCAATTCCTTCAATGTGATATACATAGAGAAGACAACATAAATAAAATAGCAATAAGTGTTTTTATGATATGTGTAAAACGATTTTGTGTTTTGAAGAATAGACAATTTAGCGAAGAATCCTCTGCAACTGCACTTAAACGTAAGATGCAAATAATATTACACAAATAAGGAATGTTCAATTGGAAATCTATATTCACTTAAGCAGTTGCAGAGAATTATTTAGTAAAGTTTCTATTTCAAATTATTTTTATTTTTTTTGCATTTACAATGCAATTTTTATTATTGAAAATGAAGTATTAACCACGAACTTTCACTGTCCGGGCGAATGCTCTAACCACTGAGCTACGGAGTCGTTATTATCAGTGGTTAGAGCATTCGCCCGGACAGTGAAAGTTCGTGGCTTCGAGTCCCATCGGAGCTAGTTGTGAGACGGGTCGTTTTTTTGTAATAAGTACTTCATTTTCAATAATAAAAATTGCATTGTAAATGCAAAAAAAGTAAAAATTTAAATAAGTTTATATTCATAAAAATCATTATATAATGCACTTAAGCTTTTGTTGTTGAAGACATGAGCTTAGACTGTACAGTGGTACAGGTGGAAATGTACTTGACAGTAAAAATTATGTGCGCCAATAAACTGTTACTAGTGGGTCGCCCGCAAAACTTCGCGTTTATTTAACAGATTTTTTAGGGATTTCGAAACCTATGACAGGTTTCTTTATTTTTCTGCATATCTATGGCTGGAGCTCTTTAAAATGAGACCATAACCGATTTTTTATGTGCAGCTAATGTCCCATAATCACTGGGACAAAAACTGGCTTACGCAATTAAAATTTTTATATTGGCGAGGTACTCATATCATTATGTAATGTGTAATGTAAGGCGTAATGTGTATATCCATGTCAAACTGCTTCCTAGTACTTGTTACCCTAGAGATAAGCCGCGGAAAGACAGTCATGGCATTGTAAAATAGTGTTATGTGTTTGTTACATAAACAATCAATCAATGTAATAGGAGCTTAAGTAAGTTATGTTAATGTGCAAATAGATTTTGCACATTAACATAACTTTTGTCTGGTTCAGTTTCAAGATATTATTATGATTTAAGTTAACAAAATGATATGCAAATATCACTTGCTTATTCATTTTTTTTATCATAAATCATTCACATGAGTTTTAATAATTGTGCTAAATTTGATTGTTTATTAAGCTATTAACATTAAATTAAAATTATGATGAAAATTTTATTTTTATTTTCAATCCCTGGTTTCTCAAAGAAGATAAAGGGACTGAAAATGATTCTATCATCTTCGTGACTTCAATTATTTTATAAGTATTTCAACACGAAGTGCTAGATTCATTTTAGTCGCCATTACGGCGCAACCAGACCGTGAGTGACCGTGAGTAGTCTCGGAGGCACTCACGAGGCTACTCTCCTGGCCTGGGTGCGCCTATCAATAAATTCAAAATCCAAGTGAATGACTATAAGGTGATTCAAATTTCCCGCCTCACACAAATTGGCTTGGGATGACTTAAGATGGCAGCACCTCCAAACTATTTTCGTTCGCGGATTTGTTGTATGAAGTTGACATTCTTCTCCTTGGAGTAATTGTGTTCTGTGCTAATGAGGCACTGTCTATCTTATTTTTAGCCGTCTCACTGACATGAAGTTGTTTCAGTGATCATTTTGACATTTGGACTGTGGGGGAAACGTCAGAGTTAGGCCACTGAACTGAGACACGATTTTTGATCTTTTACTAAAGCAGAATTAGGATTCTGCTTGTAGGGTAGGCCCCAGACCTATATTAACAAGGCCTAGCCATCTTGCTTTCCTCAGCACCATTTAGGATAATTACTTGTTTCCATGACGTTTTATCCAATGGTTGTTTTTCTTATTTATTTTGCTCTAATTAGTTTCAACCCGATTCTAAAATTGCAGTTTAATGTAACATGAATTCTAATAATATTTGTCGAGGACGTTTAGTTTTGTGTTTATATCTTTCATTCATATTTATCCGTTTTTCTGTTTCTTTTACCGCTCGGCCACAAGTTTACAACCACTGGTGTTTTAAATTATATAAAACATATTTATTTTGAATCAGAACTTATTACATAATTGGACATGTTAGATATTGCGTTCTTTCTCTAACTGTGGGCTAAAATTTCCGTAAAATGTTTTTTTTGAAGAGTTTGCCTGATTGCCTAAGGCGTAATTTTCAGCGCCAATGGGTTTTTTTGGGGGTGACCGGAAACCTAAAGGGTGTGTGTCCCCGTCCCTTCTAGATTCTCTCCAAAAAAGCCTCTAAAAGCTAGAACCTTGGCTTGGGTTGACCGGGTCGTGGGGTGTTCGTAGAATGTTAACATGCTACTACCAATTCGCTCGTCACGTCGCAAGACGCTACCAGGGTTATTGTACATTCGCCACAAAGTAAATTCGTCACAGAAAAGGGTTCTTATCTGTTGCCACAATTCTATTTTTATGAAGTTACAAACTTACACATATTTTTAATGCATGTGACAAATTTAATTTAATGTATGGAGTGTACAAAAATGTGACGAACTTACTTTGTGGTAAATGTACAATAACACCGCTAACGCTCGTGACCGATGTTTTAATCAATTGTTAATGACACAGTAATGTCTCAACTAAAACTAAACATAGATTTAAGATTCTGATGTAATCATCATCATCATCATCAGCTCATTTTATGTCCCCACTGCTGGGGCACGAGCGCACGTGCCTTCTCTATGGATGGATAGGGAGAACGGGCCATAAACCACCACGCGGGCCCAGCGCGTTGCGGTGGTTGTTAACGATTGCTAATGCAGCCGGGACCAACGGCTTTACGTTTCTTCCGAAGCACTGAAGACTGATGTATATCTCAGTTCTGTATTACTGATGTAATACAGAGTAGGAAATATGATGTCTGCTAACTTAAACCAATAATGATTCACCGCATCGATAAGGGTCTAAAGTGTAACAATTCGGTATCGAGAGACGGATCCGGGATTGATAGAACAATGTTGATGGTCAAACGGCTCAGACAGTGTTAGATAAACTAAACAAACGGAAAAATTTTATTTGGGGCGTGACGAATAGAATGTACAACTAATGCTGATATAAGTATTAAAATATATGAACTGATGTAACTAGAAGCAAAGGGAAAATTTTAATGAAATTTAATTTTAAATGTATTATTTAAGACGACGCATTGGTAATTTACGTGGTGGGGATCTTGATTTTTCCCAACAATTACAAAACATATGAAAGTGATATTTGTTGACATGATTTTTCATTTAATTGACTTCATTTTGTTAGTTGCAGAAACACGATTTGTCAACTTTTATAACAGAGAAAAAAATATCAAAGTAACCTCTTTTAAAACATAGATTCGCATTTTATAGGCTAACCAGACCGATTTAAGCATCTCAATTTTCTTAGTAGATCAGTCTTAACACACACTTCAAAATTGTAGTTCATTTTTTAAAAATAATTTGTAGTTTTAATTTGAAGGAAAAAAAACAGTTTTTCTTATGGTACGGGGCGCAAACACTCGTATCAAAACGACTGAGATTTATTGTTTAGCGGTGCGTCGCCTTAATAATAAGCGTTTAAATATAAAAAATTAAAAGATTTTTTTTATTTTTAGATTATTTTCCATTCGTGTTTGGTTAAACCAGTAAGTAGCACACGCCAAGAATAATTTACAAAAAGTAAGATTTCTCTGGGTGGAGATGGGGGGACGACTTGATTACTTTTTAGCCGGAGTGGTATGAGTTGGCCGATGATAGAAAAGAGTGGAGCCGCAGAGGGGAGGCCTTTGCCCAGCAGTGGGACACTACAAAAAGGCTAATCCTACTAATATTATAAACGCGAAAGTTTGTTTGGATGTTTGTTACTCTTTCACGTAAAAACTACTGATTGGATTTTGATGAAATTCGGCATACAGATAGTTTATAACCGGGAATAACACATAGGATACTTTTTATCCCGATATTCCCACGGGAACGGGAACCACGCGGGTGAAACCGCGAGCGGCCACTAGTAAAAATATAAAAAAACGAGTGAGTCGCATATGATAAGTAACATTTTGACATCTCACCTTAGTAATAAGCAATTTTAACATTATATTCTGAAAAAATGGGTCAGGTATTATTTTAATTGATTTTTCATAGCAAAGAATAATTATTTTTAATAAAAAATTGTATTTTTTTAATTGACACTTATGAGTAATGCAATACCGCGCGCTCATTCGTTAAATCAAATGGCGCGCGCTTCCCTGACTTCCTGTTACACACTTCCGTCCCATTTCAAGAAATCACTCCCACAATTTGAGAAGAAAGCGAGAGGAAAGATGTTACACATCAATAAAACTTTTATCAAAATAAATTAAAGCAGTAATTACTCGGGGTTAGCGTGTCTTTATTGGTGCATACATTTTTTAAATCGGCTCAGTTCAGTAGTTTCAACTTGCCGTTCGCAGAGGTCATACGAAGGATCTTAGGAACAAAATAATTATGTCTTAAAATTTTATATTAAAATAGTGTCCTATTTTTTATGAAGCTCATATGTAACGTTTGATGCGTTAGGCGGTAAGGATATGCAGCGGCCGCACTGAAATCTGTAACAACAAGACTATACCTATGTCATTCCCAATTAAAACGATGACCTAATTACATGATTCCGAGACGAAGGTTACTTCAAAACTAGTAGATAACCTTTACAATATCCAGTATATGTTAAACAAATTAAACAATCAGTTGTCACGTTCACTAAGCACGATAAACACCGAATGCAGTGCTATAGGACTTTTTTAATAAATATATAACAAACCTTTTTTAAATACTTAGATAATAATAACTTTTTAAAAACTAAATGTCATTTGAGTATCGCGCCAAAATAACGGTAACAAGCAAAATGGCGGGTAATGGTAATGTGCAAAAGAAATCATTCAATGGAACGTGTACTCTCGGCTTCAACAAGAGGGCGAAAGGCTCTATAGCCAGGAAAGCTGAAGCTTACTTGCAAGCCGTCAGCCACAGCCAAGGCCCTCCAAAAGGTAATTTAGTAGAAGTAAGTTTAGTATAGTAACAAAATAGTGTTTTCGTTCGGTATTTTTTCAGATGAAACAAAATAAAACGAAAAATAATATTATTTCCAATTTAAATTACAAACAGGTATAAAAAAGTATAACTTATTTTTAAAATAGAAAGATATTTTAGAATCAGTTCAGTGCCTAGTTACAAAGACAGCCTCCTGCATACAAACAAACAAACATCTCTATATTTGTGCTTTATATTAAAATATTACCGTATACACGACTGTACCGTAACAATTTAATTCTAAATGTCATAGTATTTTAACGTACATAATTCTGTCAACCTCAAATAATAATTGTTTGAGGTTGACAGAATTATGTATTAATTAATTTAGTAAACGGTTAGTGCTAGAAGGTTTAATAAGTTAAGTAACCGTTTAATAAGTTAATTGTTAAATTGTAAGATTGTAATTAGAACGGCACAATGCAGAGGTGTGTTGGGTACTTAAAAAATAATGGTTGGGATACCCACAACACTAACGTGTTAGTGTTAAAAATGTTATATATTGGTAATTTCATAGCAATTCAGAGGTCTGTTGACAGTATTTTGTGATTGTCACCGTTACCATGACGTGAGCCCATACTGAGAACATAAGAACTTTTTTTAAATTTTTATTTATTTTTTAAATGAGTTATCGTTTCTAGTATTAAGTTTTCTAGTGAATAGTAATTAGAATTGTTTATTTAGTGAGGAAAAGCTAATAGGGAACGGGGTTTCCCTACTAGATGCTCCGAGAGGTCCGGATCGGATCGAGTCCTCAATGGCTCTAGGTAGGGCTGCCATCCGTCCAGGTTTTCCCGGATTTGTCCTAGTCTTTTTATGTCAGGAGAAATCCGATTAACTTGATAGAATGGAATGATTAGCAATAAATTACAGCATTTCATAGTTATTCGGTGCGGCAAATATATCCGCGCACTCGTGAGTCTCGTGACGTGACTTGACCTCCCAGTGGATTAATGCCTGGTTCCTATATCTAACGGATCGTCGCTCTACTTCAGTTACCATCCGTTTTCTTGTTACTAACAACGAGGCGTTCTTAGCGTTCCACAACAATCCGTTCATGCTTACCAGCGACGAGTGTTCGTAGGTAGGCCGATCCTGTTTTGCCCTCACGCGTTTCGTTCCGGATTTTTTAATGATTTCGTTCTTTCAAAAACTATTTTTAAAACATAGTTAAGAATCGTAACTGTACTTTTGAAACATTAATAATGTAATAAACTACAATTTAGTTACTAGTTCCGTAATCCTAGAACGATATTGTTTAAATAATGTATTATTCATTGGTAACTGCAACAACGTTAACAAAACGCGTCGCGTCATTTTTTTGCACCTATAGATAAAGTTTGTTTTTAATTGAAATTGGAATAAAAGTTTATGGCATCGGATCACAGCATTTTAGATATTTAAAAAGGTTTGGCCCTTGTCATGGACTTATAATCCATGCCCAATCCCGTTATTCAAATTTAAATTCATAAATAATTTTGGTTTTATTATAAATGAAACACAGTTAATTATCAATGATTATTTTAATTTGTTGTTTTCGTAGTACTTATACTATAAGCAGAAATCGATAACATTTCGGACTTAGCTAAATTGTACAAAAGGAAATTGCTGCAACACTCGTATTTAATGCAGGTATTATAAAGTTTTAGGCTTCTCCACTATGGATAAATGCACCTGAAATAAAGCCAACATTATTATTATTGACAGTTGAAATATTTTATACGTACACTACCGGCCGTGCATTGTACCCAAAGCATAAAATCTAAAAGCCAGCAACAATTGATTTAAAAAAGGCCATTATCTTTAATATCGAAAGAACGCTAGTTCATTATTTAAATAAATAAATAAATAAATGCGTTTATTGCTTTCAAAAACGAGTATTTAGGTAACAATTCCATAGGTACTTAGATAACTAAAGAAAAAAAAACAACAAAGATATACATATTTCATGGAAGAACATACATGATATTTAAGATGGTTATTATTGTATTCAAACTAACCTTGCTTCTGTAACTCTCAAATATATTTCCATGATACTTGTACTGATGGTTTATCCCGGCAAAATCTCATTTTTCAATTTGTTGGAATTCATGTCCATCCAATATGAACATGAATGGTTTTATATACTCTAACACGTCTTTATTGTCTTCATCGGAATTATGCCAATCCGATAACATATTCAGCATTTCAACATCACTTTCACTGAGCACTGAGCATCACATTTTCACTATTTGTGAAAATTACTGACGAAATACACGTAAACAACACAATAACCGATCAAAAAGTACCGGTAGGATAACCAGCAACGAATGGTAGATTTGACAGTTAATTGACGCTTCTTATTTTTTATAGGAACGCAGGCTAGTGTCACTTCCATATTCTATGGTTACGAAGCGTTACTGGTAACCCTCCCATCCGTTGGTAACATACTATCGGTTAGATACCTGACGAGTCGTTTTTAATAGGAACGCATTTAGCTTACGCCTCGTAGCTAATACAACGGCTCGTAGGCAAAACGAATCGTTTCTTGTTTATAGGAACCGGGCATAAGTTGATTTTCAATAAATAAATAAAAATATGATAACTATGTTTTTATTTTATTGAAATTTTTTTTTGATGGAGTCCAGGGTAATATCTTTATTTCACCCAAATGTCCTGGGTTTTTGAAGTTTTTGTCCTGGGTCCGTAATTTAGCTGATGGCAGCCCTAGCACTAGGGCACTAACAAGAAAGTGGTTACTAGACACTAGACCGGTTTTTTTAAAGTTGGTGCATTTTATAAATTATTTATTATTATAATGAATTGAATATGCAATTATCTATAGAGAATGTGCATGCATTCATGAACAATCATCATAAAACACACCGCTGCCGCTCTTCTGATAAGGCAGTGATATAATATGTTATTTATAGGCAATGCCGATTAGTTGAGGCATTTATACTTTCTTTGGCACAGAGTTTGTTCTCAATGAGGAATGTTTAATTCATGAACAGAACAGTACAGGGAATATAAAATATATATCAGTGAGAGTTACAGGAACACTTTTGATTTCGTCATGTGTGTCTATCTGATACGGTTATTTTACTTGTATAAAACTTTATTGGTGCTAGATAACTACTCTGAACGATTAGAGATCTTTTTAAATATAAAATTTTACATCTTTTTTAGGGTGTCGTACCCAAAGGGTAAAACGGGACTCTATTAGTAAGACTCCGCCGTCCGTCCGTCTATCACCAGGCTGTATCTCATGAACCGTGATAGTCAGACAGTTGAAATTTTTACAGATGATGTATTTCTGTTGCCGCTATAACAACAAATACTAAAAAAAGAATAAAATAAATACTTAAGGGGGCTCCCATACAACAATCGTGATTTTTTTTTTCTTGTTTTTGCTCGATATTGATAACGGCAACAGGTAGACGCTTGAAATATTCACAGAATATTGAGTTATATTATTCACTTTAGAAATAAATAATTAAATTAAAATAAAGTTAATATTTAAGGGGGGCTCCCATACAACATACGTGATTTTTTTTTTTCATTTTTTTCTCGGTCTTAATAACGATAACGGGTAGAAACTTTAAATTTTTTTATAGATAATAATAGTACAGAACCCTTCATGCGCGGGTCCGACTCGCACTTGGCCGGTCTTTATATGAACTGTTATCTATTTATTATTGAGATAGGTTCTTCATTACATTGATGAACCCTTTACATCGTAAGCCCGACTCTCTTAGTCTGTTTCATACAAAATATTATGTACCTATATTAAAATAATTGACATCCACTTTTTCCATCCAAGATTCCACTTTTTTTGATTACTATTTCGTTTGATTAAATAGCAATTGTAAAGTCCTTTGTTTACAATTTATTCTAAATTGTAATTAATTTGTGACGTTCAATGATAATAAAATTTATTAATATAATATATAATATTTTAATAGTGTTTGCTGTGCCCTACATGTCCTATGTACGGCACAGCAAACACTATTAAAATAATGCTTAAACTTTATTTATAAGAAAACTATTATTTTGTATATTAAATTAATACTCGGCTATCACAAGTAAAAAACATTTTAAATTTTATTGAACAACCGGAGGCTCTACGGAATTTTTTCATTATTACTTCCTACCTACTACACTAACAGCAGAAGCTGTAGCGGGAGAGATGGGGAAATTATCCCATTCTAATCCTTGGCACCTTGTCTTAGTTTCCAAATTAGTTAAACACAACATTTCTTACTGTCATGGGTGACTAGTAAAAGTGTTACTGCAAATCTCCCCGCACCCCTCAAATGTTAGTAATTGTTTGCAGTGACTGTAACAGAGCAGAAACCGTGTATAAAACTGGAGGCGGTGTCGCGAGTCGTGGCCATACCGATCGTGGAGTCCGGCATCGAGGTCACCGAGAAGATATACCACAGGATTAAAGTAAGTAAATAGTTATCGGGTACCCCTTAGCTGTCTTCTATCTATCATCATACATAAAATAAAGCTAGAGGGTCGAAAGTCTGTACATGGAAGATATTCGAAAAAAAGTTGGCTGGGGACACTTAGAATCGATATCAGAACACGTTCCAACAGTTTTTAGAATTTTTGCCGGTTTGTCTGTTTATTTGACCGCGCATCACGTGAAAATAGCTGAACGGGTTTGGATGAAACTTTGCACATAGACAGACCATGACCCGGACTAGGATATAGGATACTTTTTATCCCGGTGACAGATTCCTGTGGGATAGTATAGTCTTCCCGAATGAAGTCGCGGGCGTCAACTAGTAACAAATATAACAAAAATCCCTAATACAAAAGTATCTGCTCAAAAAGTAGTAATATTTGAACCCTTGGACCCTTTCCCCCATGTCTTAGGTTTAGGTACGCCCATTAAGTCTGATAACTTCGTGGATATTTTAGGTGAGCTTTAATATTTAGCACTAAAACTCAGGGAACATCGACTAGCTTCGAGCTCAGATCAACAGCCCTTATTCTTTTGAACACGGATAGATGATAAAATTGCGAGAAGTGGAAGGAAATGGAAATGACCCGTGCCCAGCAGTGAAACACTATTGGTAAACCATACTTAAAAATATACTATAAAATAAAAATCTATCATGTAGTGCCCCAGATATTACTGCTTATAACTTGAGTCACAGATAGATTTGTAAGCATTTAGTTTTAAGCTGTTGTTACACGAACAAAACGGACATTAAAAAAAGTGTTTAAGGAGGTTTTATTTATATCAAGTTGTGATTCCAGGAGTCCAACCCCCTGTTCCGCTGGTATCTGTCGCTGGGCGAGCGCTCGCTGGCGGTGGGCGCGCAGCTAGCTCTGCCGGCGGTGCTGATGCTGGAGTCTCCCATCCACCAGCTCGACAGGTTCCTGTGCAAGAGCCTCGACCTGGTCGGCGAACGGGTGCCAAGCATTTATCTGCCACCTCAGGCTGTGAGTCTAATTTGAAATATTACGAATAATAAGCAAAAAGAGTAGTGGTCAAAGTGTTCCGCCTTGTGGCACACCCAAAGTCGGTAATTTATTAGAATACCTCGCCTTTCTATATCCAAAGTTGATCAAATTATAAGTCCAAGTATAACTTAGTTTCTTAAATTCCACATGCCTTAAATTATTATAATGAACATTGTGTACCTACCTAGTGTGGAAATTTTATAATATTGCTCGATTGCATCGAGCCATCGAATGAACACAGAAAACTAAATAATAACTTAGGAGTAAATAAAAACATGCATGATATCATTCAGGCCCGTGAATGGGCGTCACAAATGCCCACATCGTGATAAAGTCAACGGTCAACATCATAATTACAAGTCCACTTACATAATCATTGACCCGCGATTATCTATGAAGTACTGGAATGCTCTTACTCTTAAAATGAATTTGACCGTGTTTGGCCATGTTTAATTAAGTATGGTACAATTTGTCGAATGAGTTGTTATTTTACAGTATATTGGTGACCATAAAACTATCTTTGTTCGGTAAAAAGGTATCAAATTTTGAATTGTATAAATATTTTTGTAGCAGCTATTTGTAGCTAAAATTACTGCATAAATGACTATAAAGTAAGTAAGGAAGTAAGTACTTTATTGTGTAAAGAAAAAGGTAACAGTATGCAGATCTTATTGCTAACAAAAAGTAGCTCTTAATCCTACTTTTTCAAGTGTATACACAAATATCTAGTTATTTCAGTAAAGACAGTCTTGACTTCATAACAAATAACAAAATATATATATTTAAAATATATGTACCTCTGACCGTATCCTTTAAGTAATCTAAAATAGCAATTAACACCTATACAATAAAGCACAAAATTGCTTGGGTAGGCAGATTGTAAACAGTAGTGGCGTACTTATAATCTAGGTATTCTTGGATACTATAAAAACATTTTTCTTTTAGCCAATCTTGAACTGAGAATTAATTGAAATAAATTAAATAAAACTTTGGCAGCTTGTGAGTTTTAAAGAGCTGTGGTAATTTATTGTAAATTTTAATACACATCATAAAAGTATTACCTATCAGATACAAGTGTAAGATTAGCAGAAGGCTATGTAGCTTGTTTCTATAAATAGAACGAAGATTTCTTGTTGTAACCTGACAATTTTCTTGAAACAAAAATCTATATTTTTATACAAATAAGCAAATATCGAAGATGTAGAGACAGGGTAGAGTAATTAAATTATAGTCTCTAAAAAAGGGCCGACAAGAGTCCGTTTGTTTTAAACCAAATATGGCTCGGACGCACTTTTTTGTAACACAAATGCTCTGTCTCTATGTACGGAGTTTTAAATATAACCATTATAAGCAGTGATAGCAGCTTCTTTATTTATAAGTTGACTGATGCGACTTAGCGCAAACACAAATTTATTGAATTTTGAGCACATATAGTTTACATGTTGTTTCCAATCACAGAAGCAATCTAGCGTAATGCTTTGGTAATGCCTAGTAAGTTTGTATGTGTTTTCTATTATTTCTTCATTGTAATATATAGTTTTGAATTTTTCTTTTATGTGTGCCAAATTGTATGTATTTAGTTTTTTCGTCAAGCAAATATAACCGATCCCTTTCCTTCCGGGTGGAAAGCTGTTGGCAGCCACTGTGATAACAGTGTTCGGTTGACCTACAGTCACGTGATGACGATTGTCCATTTACAAACATTAATCACGACGCAATCGTCGATTAACACTTACGCACTGCATATTATTATGACCTTTCTAGAAAGTGATTGACAAGCGTGACTTACTCAGGGCAAGAGAAAATTTTACGTCACTCTTAAACTTATGTAAATATAATCCTAGATATAATTCCTCTTACCGAAATCAGTTTAATAGTATATTAAGTATACCGTGTAGAAAAGGGGCCCCAAAAAATAACACAAGTTTTTTTTTACGAAATGCCAATAAACATACCTAGCTAATGAAAAGAGATTTATTTATATTTTAAATTTTTTGTATGGAGTGAGATTTCTGTTGTCTAATAAAAAAAATAACCTCGAAATTCTAACCTATCACGTGACCTACAGCAAAAAGTGAAAAATTTTACAAGACCTAGCTCCATACAAAACATGATCAAAAAATCGGCTATGTCTTGAACCCCCTTTGCTACACCCTAACCAGTATACCAGTAGTTTAGATGCTTTGAATGCAGCAGCAATTGAGCTAAGAGACCTTTTCTCGTGAGAAGATTTGACCAAAATCCGCCACGTAACATTTAATAGATACTCACACTCAGTAGTTCTATATACTTAACTTTTAGGTGACGAAGGTGATAGTAACGATCTATTAACAGATGTACTCGGAGACCCGACAGTTCGTGCTGCGGCGCGCCGACTCCGTGAAGCAGCTGGGCACCGCGGTGCTGGAGTCGCGCGTCACCGCCGCCACGGCGACCGTGCTGGACCGCGCCCTTTCCACCGCCGACAAGTACGTGGACAAGTACCTGCCGCCCGACAACCAGGACGCCAGCGAAGGTAAGCTGTCACATTGTAATGTATAGTATAAGTAGACCACCTGGGCACTGCGTTGTTGGAGTCGCACGTCATCACAGCCACTGCGTCCGCGCTGGACTGAGCCCACCGAGCGACAAGTGCGGGGACAAGTACCTACCTGCCGCCCAACAATAATACGCCAGCGAAGGTGAGCCGTAACACTGATTACAGTGTGTCGTACACATTAGTGTAGGAAGTAAAACATCTCAGCACTACAGTGCTAGTGTCGCCGCTCCCTCGGTGTCCGCGCTGGACCGTGACCGTTTTACCGCCGACATTAGTGCGTGGATTAGTACTTGCCGCCCGATAACCAAGACGCCAGTGACGGTGAGACATCACTCTGTAATGTGTAAAATTACTAGAACATCTGACACTGCAGTGCTGGAATCGTGCGCCGCTGCTGCCTCGGTGTTCGCGCTTGACCGAAACCTTTTTACCGCCGACAAGTGCGTAGACAAGTACCTACCGCCAGAAAACCGGGATGCCAGCAAAGGTGACCATATGCTGTAATGAGTAATGTTGGTAAAGCAGCTAGGCACATCGTAGAGTCGAATGTCAACACCGCCATCTTATCTAAGTCTGTTTTGTCATCCTCCTGACGCCCAATGTTCGAAGACAAGGCCATAATATTGAATCTGATTACCGCCCAGACAATTCTGGCACAACATACTGGTAATAACCCAGTGGTCTTACTTAAGAACATAATAGTGATCGTACAAAATTTTCAAATTTTTCCGCGGGCAGCCATGTTTTTCTCATGCTGTCTGATTGGTGGATATGTAAGCGACATTTGTGACACGATATTGAGCGGATCCAATCACAGATCAGCTGCCATTTCACATCGAAGGTGTAACCATGCAGAGCACACGCGGTGAAGGTAAGTTTTTATCTCTAATTATCGTTGTAATCAAGTTGTAAAGTAGTTTGAAAGTTAGTTAATTCGTTAGTTAAAATACAAAACTATGCGAATTTTGTTTTATTATTGTGGAATTTTGTGATTAAATTGTTTTTTTTCTGTACTTAGTTAATATGTACTCATGTGAGAACAGCGGACTTTTATTCCATTAACTGTCTAATGTTTTATGGTCTTGTGGAAGTACGTTGGACTTTAAACCATATTTTGACTTTTTAGGTTTGCGGTTGGAAGACATAGCAAGTTTGTTAGAAAATTCGGATTTGGAGGATTTTTTGCCATCCGACGAGGATCTGAGCGATCCTCCTTATCGATTTTTACAAGAAAATGAATTCATCCATCTAAAAGAAAACGTTTGGAAAGTGCTTACCACATGTCTGTCTATTCTGATAAGCAATCTAGATGCCGACAATGTCACTACAAAAAGTCCCGCATTATTTGTAATACCTACATGTAATGTGTTTTTATGCCTAACTTCCGACCGAAATTGTTGTGCAATTTCACTCTTGAGATTTATACTCAAGATTATTATTTTACTTATTGATTTTATGAGAGAAGAATAAATATGATTGTTGATAAATAAGAAACTATTGATCTCGTATTACTTTTAGAAGTTTTTGTTTATTTTATTAGTAAATAATTTACATTTTATGTTCACGATTGTTATTTCTTAGGTACTACTTTTTGATTTTATGAGAAGAATAAATATGCCTGTATAAAAAATTGTTGAATAATAAAAAACTATTGATCTAATCTCGTATTACTATTAGGAATTTTTGTTTATAATTTACATTTTATGTTCACGATTATTATGACAATTTTATAAGAGAAAAATTTATGTGATTGTTGAAAAATAAGAAATTATGGTCTGATTGCTAATTTGACCTCGTATTAATTTTAGAAGTTTTTGTTTATTTTATTAGTAAATAATTTAGATTTTATGTTCACGGTTGTTATTTCTTATTACTTATTGATTTTATGAGAGAAGAATAAACATGATTGTTTAAAAATAACTTGGTCTCGTACTATTTTTAGGAGTTTTGTTTATTTTAATAATAAATAATTTACATAATTATGTTTACTTTTATTCTGGTAATCGCCCGACGTGTTCCTCGGAGGACATAAAGAATATACCTTATTTAGTGATTAAAGTCCAATGTTCTTCCAGAAGAACTTTTTTTTTAACTTTTAGTTAATCGAAATTGATTTCGTTTCATGTCAATAAAGCGTTAAAAAAAATTCACGTTGAAAAATTCACTTTAACACGGTTTTTATGACATTTTTGTTCATAGGCGGCAAGCACTATAGTTCATTATGTGCGTGTAGGAGATCAATGGGCGTAAAATTCAAACGACATAAAATTTGCTTGGGCGTCAGGAGGTTCAGCAATGTTGGTAGTATTGTTGTGTTCCGTCATCCGCTTTAGAGTAACCAAGGCTCGCGTAATGCTTGCCTGTATGATGGACATACCATGGGGTGTTGCAAGTGGCCATGTAGTCATGTGGCCATGTGGTCGATGGCCGGCTGCGGCTGAGTATCACATAAAAACAATGCAACTTACTTCTTCCCCCTTTAGATTAGGCACTGTGGTATTTTCCCGAAATATGTAGGTAGATAAATAATCATTATGTTGAGAATATGTATAAATAAACAAATACGAGTATATAGTGGCCTCGATATCTTAATATTAGTTTAACCAATTAGTACATTAATTTGGATCCGGCAACAAACAGTAGGTACATACAGTTGTATTCTGATAACATGAAACCCGGAGACAGCGATAACGTAGTGGTTGTAGATACACATGTGACTATAGACCTGGACACGGAAATAAAAATACACTATGAATATGACTATTTTATCACTCTTTGGTCTAGGTGCAGGGGTCGGCAAACTTTTCAGCTCAAAGAGCCAAATACGACAAAAAAGACAACAATAATTATTGAAGCGCCACTATTTTCATTCTGATTAAATATATATTTTTGAATGTTTTTCGCGGTTTTAGTATGCGCGCGGGCAGAGTATCTTCAATATCGCATAAAATAAGATTTTTTGATAAATCGAAAGAGCCGAAAATACTTTTCAAAGAGCCGCATGCTTGTGAGCCGCGGTTTGCCGACCCCTGGTCTAGTGAATAATTGTGTTGTGAAATTATGTTTGTTTTTAGTGTAATTGTTGTTTTTTTATTTACGATTGTATATTGTGTGTGTCTATAGTGTCCAAATAAATATGTTATCTATCTATCTATCTATCTAGTGGTTAGACCATCCACGGACCTCTATTCGGTCTCTGGTAGGCCTTTTCCTAAGTCCGCTTGTCATAGCTACTACCATATTGCGAAATACTGTCAAAAGTGCAGTCACCGCACGTCCTTTGGAATACGGACGTGACGTGAACCCATACCTAACGCAAGCGCATTAGCTATCCGGATGGGTTGGCAGGACTGTTATTAATTAAAAGTAACACCTAAGAAATGTGAAATAAAGATAAAGATATATTTATTTGTTAAAACATGAGTATAGACACCGTGCAGGTGTTATTAGCTAGTGATGTCCTAACATGGGCATACAAATAATAATATAATGTCAACTATAAACTATAATCAATAAAAATAATAATTATACATTACATTATATATATAAAAGAAAGAATAGAATAGAAACTTTATTTGTACCTCTAATACATCATATCCCACATATACTAAAATATTTAAATGAAATAAGACTAAAATATTTAAAAAAATATATAAATTATGATACGTACATGTGTGCTACATTAGGTACCACAAAAGGACGATAGCTCAGTAACTGATTTTGCTTAAACACAAAATACTAAATTGTATATGCAAAGCACTTGTTATTCTGCTATCTAGTTATAACCCAAAAGAGGATAAACTTCCAAGAATTAAAACAAACAATTAAAATTTTCCAGTGCCACATCTAAAGAGGCTAATGCTAAAGGTGCAGTGCTAAAGTGCCCTGGTTATCAGTCGTCTGGGCGACAAATTAGAATAATCGGCGAGCCGTCTGGCTGTGCGGACTCTGCGCCCATTCGCGGCAGGATAGTAAACGCGTATCGCGTCTGCAGGTCCGTCACCTGCACCTTTGAGTCATAGCCAGCCTAAAAATAGGCTTTACGTATCATAGGCGCAGGCCACACGTAAATGGCGTCGGGCGTGGACATGGCACGGGCGCCTTCCTCTTCCATTCAAATTTCATACTAAGTGCATGGAAATAAAGCGAGTTGCGGGCACCGAAATAGCGCATCATACCATGTCAGAGCTACGACATACCGTGTGTCCTAAATTGCGCTTTATTTCCATGCACTTAATATGAAATTTGAATGGAAGAGGAAGCCGCCCGTGCCATGTCCGCGCCCGACGCCATTTTTATGTGTGGCCTGCGCCTAAGGTTGGGTGTTCCTTATTTATTTATATGTACCAATACTTATTTATGGAACCCTGTCTCCCAAGTAAAAACCGTAATATGGGAGCCAGTGTCTTTCCAATAATATTACAGTTTAAGTACTAAGTACTAAAGCATACAAAAAGAGAATAGCCAGCCTAAAAATAGGCTGTGCGTAACAGGTTTAGGTGTTTCTTATTTATTTTGTGAATTATACAACCTTATTTTTAGTTTATACGAAAACCGAAACACGGGTCAAATATTTTTATTTAAAGAATAAGTACAAAAAAAATTAAAATAATATCTTGAAAACTCATGAAGTTACAAGCTTTTTGTGCTGCCCCGTTGTGTGTTTTTAGTAGGGTATAATTTATTTGAGATTTTGTAAATATTATTTGGTCAAAATGTAACATGGTATAAAGAATATTGAAATCGATTCTATTACTAACAAACAGTTTTCAAGTTTCGTATAAACTAAAAATAACATTGTATATACTTATTTATTTAGATGTACTAATACTTATTCTATTTACACAATTTATCGTACCCTGGCTCCCAAGCTAGTATTTTAACCGTAATATGGAAGCCGGTGTCTTCCCAATAATAATAATAAGAGAGCTTTATTTATCCCTGACATAATGCTATTATGATGATACATTTCAAAATAGTGAAGTGTTAATATTGTTAGTAGAACTTTAAGCTACGTTAGTATTGTTAGATGAAAGGGTAATACTATTGCTAGACTACTTAGACTGAGGTGTTTGTTGGTCGTAGGTACTTTTAACTTGTTACTGTCTGCTACTATCATCGAGCAAGATCCTCTTAACAGCAACAACGATGATGACCGATACCTACTAATAAAATAAAAATAAAAATATTTCAAAAGGTTTTGTGCTAAAACCCTAATCCACTAATCAAGTAGAATTGTAAGCAGTTTGTGCAGTATCTCATTTTGTGACATTCTCAGTTCGTTCACTTGGCCAGGGTTACGAGCTTTGAACCTCACCGGTGAAGTGGTGGTATTAAAAATTTAAATGGCATAAAATACACTATTAAAATAATGTATTTACCATAATAAGCTTACATACCGTTTTAGAATGTTCAGTGACAAAGCGTCACCGCTGACTTCAAATACGAGTAACTGCCCACTCAGATACGCTTAATGTTAATGATTACCTACTTACTTAGTATAAATTCTTTTTAATTAAAAAAAGGTGGTTTCGGTGATAATCTAATTTTAGAGTATTTCTTGAGAATAAAAATCATAGTTAAGTAATCATTACGTTCTCGTCTTTGGGGTGCGATTTTCAAACCGGTGTGGTAGACTCCTTTTTGGACACCAAAACTCTCGAACGGTATTTAGTAATTTTTCATACTGTATTTTTCAATGGAATGGTGATTCAAAAATCACCCCCTGAGGCCCTGAGTGTACTATCGCCATTTATATGGTGTGAGAATAACTGTAGCTCGATTTTGTGCTAAAGATACAAATTGAGAGTTTGCTCCAAAACCGTTTACAATTCCGGCATGCGTAGTGACCGTTATCCTTACTGTAGTGGTGATCATAGTGACGAGTGCGGAGGGCGAGGGCGCAGGAGGCGGGGCGTGCGAGGGCGGGCGCGCGTGCGCAGTGCAGGCGGTGCAGCACGGCGCGCGCCTGCGCAGGAAGCTGCAGCGGCGGCTCACGAGGCAGGCGCTCGCCGAGGCCAAGGCCATCAAGGAACAGATACACGTGCTCGTCTACGTTGCTGAACTGGTGAGTCAATTTCTTTAAAATGAGTAGGTACTGTAAGGCTCCCACTGCTTAGGGAATCCTACTAGGATATAAAATAAGAATAACAGTTGCACTTAACTTTGTGTATTATAATAAAAACATTACATTAGATTAAATCGATCTCAGAGCACCTCGGCTCTTAGCCGAGCTGTCTAGCTCCTGTCTACGACTGTGTCAAAACAAACGTTGCAAACCTTTTTAATCTTACATATTCAATGATTCAAATATTCATCCAGACTAAAGAGGCTTATACATACAAATACAATAAACTAACTTTTACTATGAGCTGCATATAACCTCCTTACAGTACCTTCCTAAATAAACTTTTCATGTGTGGTAGTAGGATTTATATAATCAAACAGGATGGCAGAGACTTCTTGGCGGGAAAATGAAGAGTCATGTCTGCGGTTTTGTTTTATTTTCTAAAAAATTGTGTTATGTCGAATATTAATGTGAAATAATGGTGGATTATTAACCGTTAAGTGTTCGTAAGTGTGCATGAGTGTTGGCAAATGAAACAAAACAGTGCAACGTCACTTTTCAAATTCTCTCAAGAAGTACGCCCGAGGACTTAGTTAAGCCCCACATCTTTACTGAGATACTCGAGGGGTTGGAGGGAATATCATTTCTCACTTCCTATTTCTAATATCATTAATCATCATGTATTACCTACTTGTAAGAAAAATTACTTTGACACTGGCTAAATGTGCTAAGTAGTGCTAATCGCACGAAGCCATCAACTTAAAGAAAAAAAAAACGTTGCGAACCTTTTTAATTTTACATATTCGATGATTCAAATATTCATCCAGACTAAAAAGGCTTACATACAAATACAATAAACTAACTTTTACTATGAGCTGGATATAACCTCCTTACAGTACCTACCTAAATAAACTTTTCATGTGTGGTAGTAGAATTCTGCCTAAAATCAAACAGGATGGCAACCACTATAATGGTCCGTCTACGTATACTCTGCCGTCATGCAACACTGTTCTGCATTCCTCTGTTCAGGGTGCCTAATGTGAGTTTTGTTTACTATCCGTATTCATTCGTTTACGTTTACGAAAATTAGTAGATATGGCATTGAAGCAGCGCCTTCTGGCGACATACGAAAAGAGTTAACTTTTTACCATACAAATTCTCGTTTTCGTTAACGTGATCGAATGGCGAATGAAACTCGCACTTGGCACCCTGGTTTAAAGGGACCATGGGTTCTACAGTAAAATTACAGAGCAAATAAGCATGAAGCATAAATCTTTAAGATTGGCAAGCAACAAACACTTCTTGTAAAAGCGCTTCTTATAGCGTCCATTTGCTGCGGTAGCCACTTTCTATTAGGCAGCCCTTAAGGTGACGCATCGCTAAACAATAAATCTCATACGTTTTGATTTTCCTTCAAATTAAAACTACAAATTATTTTTAAAAAATGAACTACAATTTTGAAGTGTGTGTTTGTGTTTGAAAATTTAGATGCTTAAATCTGTCTGGTTAGCCTGTAAAATGCAAATCTATGTTTGAAAAGAGGTTACTTTGATATTTTTTTTCTCTGTTATAAAAGTTGACAAATCGTGTTTCTGCAACTAGCAAAATGAAGTCAATTAAATGAAAAATCATGTCATCAAATATCACTTTCATATGTTTTGTAATTGTTGGGAAAAATCAAGATCCCCGCCACGTTTTCCAATGCGTCGCCATAATTATGCTCGTTGCGTTTGCAAGCCCAGTCAAGTTGATCCGAAATGCTAGGCGAGTAGTTTCAAATCCTACCTCGTAGATACTTTTTCAATATCCATCAAACAAAAAAATTTTGTCGAATAGTCGACATGAAAAATAGTCCACTAAAAAAAATTTTACATTTTTTCTCTTTATTTTTTCAATTAATATCAAAATTGTATCAATTCACTAACAGGTAGCAACAGACCCGGTACTCGCTTGGAAGAAGGCAAAGGAGCTGATCGCATCGCTGAGCCAGCCGGAGCCCGAGAACCAGGCGCGGCCCGCCACCGTCGAGGAGCTGCTGGTGCTGCTGGCACGGGAGACAGCACGCAAGATGGTGCACCTCGTCAACTACACGCACACCGACCTGCCCAGGTAGAAACTGCTACTAGATGTTACCAAACTTATTTATTTATTTGTTCAAGCCAACGCCTTATTAACCGAGCGGGAGAGTTATCCGGAGAGGTCCTGGGAGCCGCAGGACGGGTAACGTATTAGTCGCGAAAGTCGGTGATGGTAGCAAAAACGCGTACCAAGGGCTTGCTTCTCTTAAAGACCAGATGGATAGGTACCCCCAGAGTTTTTAGTGGGTAAACCGGGCGGCCGAGCCATTTGAGGGGAAATGAAGTCCCACAATAACCGTCGGCCTATTTATCCTACAGTAGCACGTTTGTCTAAAGAACTTTTTTTTTGCCAACATCCGACTCTACAGCAAGCAAACATGTCATAATTTATTCTTGTTAATATCTACGCATTCGTGAGTCAGGGGCATTAAAACACCATAATATAAGTAACACAAAAAAATTTAGGTAATTGAAATAATATGTAGTGTTAATTCCGCTAAATCACTCGTTTAACCAGCTTGGATGCAGTACGCATGCACCGCCCTCACACATGCAGAAGCACATGCAGAAGAAGCAAAGGATGCGAACGAACATGCACATGGTGTGCATGGTTGCTCGCATCCACGAGTGATTAAGCGGAATTAACACTACCTACATATTAACACTACCTACATATTAACACTACCTACATATTAACACTACCTACATATTAACACTACCTACATATTAACACTACCTACATATTAACACTACCTACATATTAACACTACCTACATATTAACACTACCTACATATTAACACTACCTACATATTAACACTACCTACATATTAACACTACCTACATATTAACACTACCTTCATATTAACACTACCTACATATTAACACTACCTACATATTAACACTACCTACATATTAACACTACCTACATATTAACACTACCTACATATTAACACTACCTACATATTAACACTACCTACATATTATTTTAATTAATAATTTTTGTACCATGGTTTTCCGCAAAATAACGCCTAATTCCATTAATTACCATTATAACTGTTTATATAATTTTTAACGCAAATTTTGTTGCGAACTTGCGTTAAAAATTATATAAACATTTATAAATAGCTTGCCTACTTCTTAACTGATCTTTAGTATTTGTAAAAATATTATGATCGGGTGTATGTGTTAATGACGGTAGTTGTTAACATTGAATGGGCGCCTTTGGCTTTCAAAGTAAAAAGTAAATAGTGTTGAATAATTTCGGCGGGCTGGTTAGAACCACGATAGCTCAATTGGAAGAGCACCTGACCCGGTATGTCAGAAGGGTGCAGGTTCAAACCCTGCTCGTGGAAATTTTTTCAACATTTGTGTTTTTACCATTATAACAATAACATCGTAAAAACCTTCAATAATTCTTTGACAGGAACGTGCGCCAAGGCATGAGTCTGATCACCCGACATTTGTCGACGGCAGCGGACGCTTTGCTCAAGGTACAGTCAGCTTAAGCAGTTAAACCAGCCCTAACCTAACCTAACTTTTTCATGCAATAGCAAAATAACAAAAGCAATATGCCTTGTGTCAAGTTTTCCACACCCTCGCGGTACGGCTAGTACGGGTGGAGTGACCCTTGCTGCCGCCTTCTCTGACCCCCTCGTTGACGTCTCATGACTCCCGATAAGGGATCATCCTCCCTGGCTCGCACGGCCTCTTCTTTGCGAGAACTCCTCGCAAAACAGGCCACTGCGTCCCACGAACCTGGAGGCGACAACAATGGATATTACCACGGCTGCAAGACAGGTCTGTTCCCACCGAAGCCCGCGGTCTTGGCGAGGCTGTTCGTACTCCTAATCTGTATAAGATTGGATAGAAAGTATTATAAAATCGCCAGATATCTACTAAACCACATTGAGTCAGTGTGTTGATAAAAACCCAACTCTCCATCTGCAATTAGTCTGGTCTTGCGGGAAGGTCTGAACCCACCAGTACCCAGTGGTACGTTTTTAGACTAATGAAGACTCAACCGATGTGCTGGCTATAAATGGTGCTCACTGTCCGCAGACGTTGCCCGTGGAGACGGCCATCACCGAGGTGAAGGGCTGGCGCACCAAGCTGGCGGCGCTGCTGCAGCAGCTCAAGCAGACCTCCCAGACCTACCTGGTGAGGCCGAGCGCTTTTTTAAGCTTTTACGTTTACCCTACATACCCTACCATAAATTAATCTTTACTTGTAATAATATTTCTAATGACAACATTCATCTTAGAGGTCACCTTAAGTTATGTTATGTACCGGCATGGATTATTTAACCCACCATGGTACCATGGTAATCCTCACAAATATTTTCTAAGCAATTGTATAGTCAATAACGTGGAACAAGCTCCCACAAGAAGTAGTTGCAGCTTAGTTTCAAAATCGACTGGACAAATCGCCTCGGCTCTTCGCATGAAAAGTGAATTTTAACATTTCTGTATTTAACTTGATTTTGCAATTTTTAGACATTGTCTATTGTACACTTTTCAAGTGAATAGACGAAATATCTATAAAAAATGAGAATCTATAAATATAAGAAAATGAGAATTTGAATGCCAAAATAATAATTATTCTCATTTGTTACAAAGGAGGCCCTCCTAAGCTCCTGTTATCATTAACGTTATCGAATGTTGCACTAGACCAGGGATGAGCAAACTTTTTCATTCGCTTGACAATATTTACTAACAAAATCTATGGCGGGCCAGGCTATTGAATTTTTTGCTGTAAATATTGATACAGAAAATGCATATCATTTTCTGAAACACACACGCACTTGAATTTTTGTTTGATGGTCGCGGGCCGGACTTCGGTCCTTCACGGGCTGGAGATGGCCCGCGGGCCGTAGTTTGCCCATCCCTGCACTAGACACTCAGGGTGCCTAGTGTGAGTTTTGTTTACTGACCGTATTCATTCGATTCCTAATGTAAACATCCACAATAAACACAACACATAAAATATATTACAATGCACACACGCTTAGACACTCACATACACACATACTCTCATACACTCATGCACACACTCTCACAACACATGTTTTTTTTTTTTATGGCTATTTCAATCTTACGGAGGAGCTCGATGGCGCAGTGGTTAACGCGCCCGGTCTGCGAGTGCTGAGGTTAAGCAACTTTCGCAAAGGCCGGTCATCGGATAGGTGACCAAAACTTTAACATCTCGAGCTCCTCCGTGCTTCGGAAGGCACGTAAAGCCGTTGGTCCCGGCTGCATTAGCAGTCGTTAATAACCACCAATCCGCACTGGGCCCGCGTGGTGGTTTATGGCCCGTTCTCCCTATCCATCCATAGGGAAGGCTCGTGCCCCAGCAGTAGTGACATAAAATGAGCTGATGATTATGAATCTTACGGTACATGGTTCAGGTGGGGAATCCTGGAGTCCTGAAATACAGGAATATCCTAGCTTAGGCTCCAGTCTTCCCAAATATTACGTGTTTTACGTCTATTTCAATATATTTTATTTTGCTTCACTTCTTATTTTTAACTTTGTTTTTCTTGTATAGAAGCTCTTAGTATAAGTTCATACAACAGGTGAGACATGTAGTGTTTTGGTGGAAAATAAACAATTTTTTATTTTTTTATTACGAAAACGAAGACAAAAATGAGTATGGCATGGCAGCAGCGCCTCCTGGTGACACACGAGAAGAGTTAATATTTTGCCATACAAATTCTCGTTTTCGTTAACGTGATCGAATGACAAATTAAACTCGCACGAGCCACTCGGATTAGCGGTGAGGTAACCGGTTGTTACATTTTGCGTGTAGTGTACATTTTGCGTATTGTACATTATGCTGCGGAGGGGTATGAAATAGGGTATTTGACTACAATGAATATATTGATCAAACTGTTGTTAACTTAATAGTAAACATGTTTTTAAACAAATTTAGCCAGCACATAATTTTAAAATAAGTATGATTTTTATAAAAAATCAATAATAACATAATAAAATTTTTATGATTGACCACGTGATCAAAAACGCACAGGATGACGCTGAATCTGGTGTGACGTCAGCAGCTTGTTTACAGTAAATGTCAATCAAAGTTTTGTACGTTTGATTTGACAGCTAAAAGTTTGCTCACAAGCAGGTGACGTCACGACACATCACGTGACCTGCATGCATGGCGTCTTCAGCGTTTTGGCGGCTATTTTATTAATTTGAATCAAATTGCAAATATATTATGCTATAATGAACCATTAGACATATTTTTCTAAAACCTGTCAAATACCCTATTATGAAAAATAATAACATCAATAACATTTATTTTAGGAGCACCTGGCAATATTCGTGGCGGGCAATGAGGAGAGAGAGAAGATCGCGCCACGCTCCGCGTACGAGCAGCGGGACGACCTCGCCGCCATCAACGGAGTCAACTGATCCTCATCACCAACACCAAACGAGGAGGCAGTAGGGTAAGCTTCATACAAACGGGCTCGACCAACCCACACGTAGACAGACAACCTCTAATGAACACGGAACCTCGCGACAGCTTCGCTTGGACTGTTCCGAGCTGCAGAGATCCGTGGCCGTGCAAGGGGTATGTGTAGGGTTGCCAACCATACTTCAAACTTACGTATTCCACGTTATTTTCCATCGCCATACTTTATTCTTTTTAATAAAAATAAAGTATGGAAAATACTTTATTTCCGGCTAATGCGTGCGTTTGAACAGAATATTCCTGTTGACTTAATTTTCTGAACTACGGAATGATACTCGGACTCAGGTGAAGTGAAACGAAACGCAACGCTAATTTCTGAATGCGCTATAAAAAAATATAAAATAATATTAGATAGTGCCAAGAGTACAAAGAAATATGTTTTTAAACATTTAAATAAATAAATTTGGAAAATACTTTTTTTTCTTTCAATCCTTTTTTTATACTAGTTAGTGATAGATTTACTTTAGTTTCCTAAAAAATTTTTGGCAACCCTAGGTATGTGGGAGTTGCTTGAGCGCGGTATGTATTGAGCTTACTTTCTAGGTGTCCTTATTATGTGCCACTGGCCTGGCTGCTTTTCCACCAGAACTGAGAGGTAGCTTAGCGGTTCGCGAGGAAAAATCTACCAATAGGATAACTTTATTTTCCTTGCAGTCATTATTTTAAAATATTTATCACTATTTTAAAATCTCACTTTAATACTAAATATAAGAAGAGATTTAGGTAACCTTTGTACAACAATCTCATCACTGAAATTGACAGACAGACATTAACATAAATTAAAATAATGAAGAGGCTTCATTGTTCATATGTCCTTATTGATCTTGACCCAAAGAACCGAAAAGAACGAAAAGAACCGGGTGCCCACCCGGTTCCGTCCAGAATTGGAACCGAAAAACCCGGTTCCTCAAAAAGGCAAGGTTCTGCTCTAGTTGTGGCATATAATTAGGTGTCGTGTATAATGGTGTATAATATTAATGGTGATATTTTCCTCCCACGCCGTTTTGCTATGCGAGGCATTGCTGGTACTGGAAAAGTCGCTAAACGGAGCCAACATTTTTAGACTAGATGCTAGTATACTATATATGCCGCAAAACTTTCGAACGAGCATTACATAATGTACTTAAACAAATCGTTCCCACTTGGGCCCCTGCTCTGCTGGGGAACAAATGAGGAAAAAAGACAGGGGACAGATCGAAATCTGTCCCCTGTCGTCTCCCCTGTTCGTTATCCGTAAATTCCCCATTACTTTGCTTTAATTTACAGTAGCATCACGTTACCTTCATTGTACCTATTTCTTATACAATAAGTTTATTACTTAAATCACAACATCTGGTTTAAAAATGTAGTCCGTATCTTATTAATATAGAATTAAATATAATTATTACTTTTAAGTGTTGTAAAGACCGCTGGAGCTTTTAAACGTCACCAGAAACATTGTTTGTTTTTAATACTACCCTCCGCTTAGTTAACCAAATTGGTTTATTATGTAACATCTGGCTTGAGACTTTTTATACTTAGATTATATAATATAACAATTTGGCGTATTGTTGATGAATAGTTCATTCAAATGCGATATCTACTCTTATACCAAAACCTTCCTCCGTAGGCACTAGAAATCCGTAGGTTTAGCAGAAATTATTATTATTTTTAATCTCGATAATTATACTGTGCTATTTAATTATGTTGCATTTTATTTATTTATTTAAGATAAATCAAAGATGTGTTTTTTATTATTGAAATTATGTAAATTAATTATATTTGATGTTTTATTATTAAATCAAATCAATTTAAAATACACGTACCGCTTGCAAACTATTTTTATGCGAGTATTAGATTTAAATTTATTGTAACGTCACCGCTAGAAACTTTCTTGCGAATAAAAAGCGGGGTATACTATTATATTTTAAGATATAAATTAAAATATTCACATAAATCTTGTTTTAGGAATAAATAAATATATTTCATTTTAGACCGTTTTTTACTCATATTTTCAGTTTAATTTATTTTACCTCTATTTTAGTAAAGTAAATAGCCAGTAACGGTCCCACAGCTGTGGCTGGGCAAAGGCCTCCATCACTGAAATCAAGTAATCGTTACAATTGATAGGTAACTCTATTTTACTATAATAAAATTAAAAAAATCTTTAGGTATTCGCTGTTTTACAATAAGTAAAATTAATTTGTATTTTTTAATTTCTATAAAAATAAGTATAAACAAGATATATGTATCTCCGATTCCACTCTTGTTCATTAAATGTCTGTAAGTAAATAATGCATTACGACAGTGCTATGACACATGCTGAGAAGATGCCTTTTCAGTATCATATACCATGTACAGTCGGCGGCAGATCAACCTATCCAAACCTGTCAAATTTCTCCAATGAATCCTTATAACCAAACCATAAAGTTTAAAATTGATTGTAGAAATTTGACAGTTTTGGGTAGGTTGATCTGCCGCCGTGTGTACCTATCTTAAATTATGAATGCGTTACTTGTTGAGTGTTGTTTTATGATACTGAATAAATGCTTTTTCTTTCTTCCTTTCTTTAAATAAAAAAATAGTAAGTTTGGATTTACCTCACAATAATAATTACAGCATTATTTTTCGTGCTCCAGCTAGGTAAGTTATTGTTAATTTATAACACTGCGAACTTCCCTCAAGAATTTTCATCGTCAAGAAGTTATTTATCTATCTGGGAGAGTATTTATCAACCAAGTCTACTTGACAGTTGTAATTTATGACAGAAACTGACATTACGATCCAATGAAATATTAAAAATTGGACGTTGCTATAAAATTTTATATTTTATTTTTATATTTTTTATTCAAACTTTTTAGGTGCTTTTTATAATTTATTGTTTTACCTATTAAAAATATGTCTAGCACAACTGAAATTTTGAAGGATAATTCATTGCATCATTTCTACGTAAGTAAACATCCAGTTTGTTTTAATGAAAGAATTTATTTGGCTGCTCTCAATGAGTGAGCGCTTTAGCACCTCTTCTAAAACTTCTGCTGAGGTGTCCTTCTCCCAGTAGCACTTACCCATCGGAATCTTCTCTGCAAATCTTTTCTGAAACCTACTGATGATTTGAAACTATAAGACACCACTTTACAAAGGTTTCTCAAAAAGCGCGGAAGTTACCAATGAGTCAACCGCCGAAACACAAAACTGCGCCAGTTACCTGAGTAGTTACCCAGCCATAGTTGTGGCTACCTGGGTAGACTAAGAGTAGGCTCTTTCACTTTTCTGGGAATTAAACCTGGGATCTCTAGTGCAAGATCGTAGTCTCACCAGCAGACCACATCAATGGCGAATGGTTGAATCCCAGTTTAACATTTCCAGACTGACATCGACAATGTCGAAGCTCCTGGCGCCCCCAGGCGAGCCGTGCTGATCGGAGAAGACTGGCGCCTCAGCACCACTTTATGGTTGGTGTTGATCGCGATGCTGCTGTGGCTCCTGACTTACTTGATGACCATAGTAATCACTATGTACTTTGATTACGGGCTGCGGTCAGTGGTCGTGCTGGGCACCTGGCTAGGTTGGTCTAATGACACAATTTTAATACCTAATGATGAGGACACCAGATATATTGTGACCTTTTAGTGCGTTGTTAGGTATTAAGGTTTTTGTGGATTTTATTTATTGTTTTGGTTTTGCATTAAATGTTTACTTCAATGAATGGGTTTTATTTGTATTTATTTTTATTTTTACCTATCGTAAAGACATCATAGGTAGGTATGTGATGATCGCGATGCTGCTGTGGCTCCTGACTTACATGATGACCATATAGTAGTCACTATGTAGGTACTACTTTGATAACGGGCTGCGGTCAGTGGTCGTGCTGGGCACCTGGCTAAGTTGGTCCAATGTCCAATGACACAACTTTAATAGGTACCTAATGAAGACCTATAGAAAATCAGTAATTTTGGGAAAAGTTCTTTTTGAAGTTCGTGCATTTTGTAGATCAGTACAATCTTATATTCAGTACAATCTTATATTCAGTCCAAATCAACCGGAAGGGATGAGAACACCAGATATAATGTGGCCTTTTAGTGCGTTGTTATTAGGTATAAGTATAAGGTTTTTGAGGATTTTATTTATTGTTTTTGGTTTTGTAGAGGGTTTACGCCACACACTAGCGCCGCCAATGAAAAAAAAACAGAGAAAAAAACAAGACGTTACGGCCACTTTTACTATAACGCCATATTTAACTAAACCATAACATGTGAGGTGTTCATTAGGTGACGTAAAAATGCTAAATTACTTCATTCAAATAGTTTGTTGAGCATAATTTGATTTTCTATCTCTAATTACTAGATATGTTTTTTTTTTTCATTAGTGGCGCCAGTGTGCGGCGTAAACGCTCTTAAATGTTTACTTGAATGAATAGGTTTTATTCGTATTTATTTTATTTATACCTATCGTAAAGACCTATCGTAAAGACATTTTACATAGACATTACGTAAAAGGCCGATTTTAACGCAATCCAAACCAAGAAAACTGCGCTGCGTCATTATTGCAGCGAGTAGCTCGATGGGCCAGTGGTATACGTGTTTGGTCTGCGATTGCTGATGTTAAACAACTTTTGCAAAGGCAGTCATCGATTGGGTGACCGAAAGTCCCCTCGAGCTCTTTTTCTGTTTCGGAGGGCACCTAAAGCCGTCTGTCCCACCTGCATTAGCAGCCTCTAACAACCACCAACTGAACCCGCGTGGTGGTTTATGGCCCGTTCTACCTGCTGTGGCATTTCCATCCATAGGAAGGCTCGTGCCCCGGTGCCCCAGCAGTAGTAAAGGCTTAAATTATGTAGTGGTGTAGTGTTTTGTACCTATGCAGCGTATGCGGGGGAGCAATAACAAAATCCTAATGATAATAGCCGGTAGATTTTTTCTTTCTTTATTTTATCACCTAACATAGTTACTGTTGTTGTAATTATTTTTATAGGCACTCCATTAACCATCAAGGTTATTACGGCACGGCATGCTGTAGTAAGTTCGCTGCAGAATCATGGCTGCATTCGACATTATATTATAGATTGATTTATTTATAAAACCTCCCTCGCCCCCCCCCCCCCAACATGAACAACAAACCCACAAATAGGCCCCCAGTCCCCGGCGGCCCTGCCATTCCTAGCTACGGTAGCGGCTGTGGTAACGGCAGGGCAAGGGGTGTTAAGAATCCCCGGGTAAGATCCGGCTAACAACACAAACGACTCGACCTGGCAACCTACAACACGCGCACATGGAGGACCGACGCGAAGCTCACAGAGCTGGAAGAGGCTATTTATAAGTTGCACTGGGATGTCCTTGTCTTATCTGAAGTCCGAAGAGATCCCTCTCTTCGAAAGACTCGATTATCCTACAATCTGGAAAACTATACCACCGGGAGGGCGACCAACTGTCCCTTGGTGGTGTCGGGTTCATCGTCCATACGTCCCTTGTCAACAACGTGGTACCATCGGAAGTGTGCCAAGCAGGGTAGCGTACCTGAATATCCAAACGATACTCACTGAATGTCATACAGGTTTACGCTCCGACCTCGACAGACGACAATGACGAAGAAGAACTATGTATGAGGAAATTTCAAAAGCCATGCCAGCTTAGATAGCCACAGATCTCACTACACGGTTGTGATGGGGGATTTTAATGCAAAGTTGGGGAAACGTTGCGATGATGAGCTGAGAGTGGGGCAATTTGGGTTTGGACAACGGAAAGCAAGAGGCCAGATGCTGGCAAATTTCATGGAGAGGGAGAATCTTTAAGATGAACTCCTTCTTCAGGAAGCCCGTAAGCCGCAAATGGACCTGGATTAGTCCGGACGGTAAAGTCAAAAACGAGATTTATTTTATCATGTCGACGAGGAAGCAAATATTCAATGATGTCGTCGTGATCGACACTGTTAAGACAGGAAGCGATCACCGATTGCTCAGAGGCACATTGAATATCAACGTGAAGCTCGAAAGATCTCGACTGATAAAATCTACAAACACACGACAAATACAAAACCCCGAGTGCTTTCAGCTTGAGCTCCAGAACCGCTTCGAAACCCTTGAAAACAGCATCGACGTGATGTGTACAACATGGTGGTGGATACTGTCCGTACGGTAGGGTCCAAATGTTATAAAACCCGCTGTCCTAAATTAAAGAAACTCTACAGCCACACACTGTTACTCATGGATCAGAGACATGAAATGAGACTACATGGCTCAGCAAATGCCCTTATCGTCGGCTAAATAAGCAGATATCTAAGTCCTTGACGAGCGACCTTCGCCAATTAAGGCGGCGATTGAGCGCAATAAAGGCTCAAAAGTGTTCGCAAGAGATCTGTCTATTAGGCAAAGTCAAATGACGAGGCTGAAAACTGAGGAAGGTAGCATCATTTCATCAACACCTGAAATCCTGAGAGAGTTCGAGAGTTTTTATGGCCAGTTTTACTCCACAAAAACACCTGTTGAAAGCAAGGCCAAAGACCCTAGAGCTGACCCGACATTATACCGAAGATTAGAATGGCTCTCAAGCAGCTTAAGAACAACAAGGTGGCGGCGGGTGATGATGGAATCACAACAGAGCTTCTAAGAGCGGGCGGTAAGCCGATACTTAAGGTCCTCCAGAAGCTATTCAATTCTGTTATCCTCGAGGGCAGAATGCCAAAGGCATGGGGCAGAGGCGAGGTGATGTTGTTCTTCAAGAAGGGTGATAAGACTCTCCTGAAGAACTACAGACCCATCTCGCGTCTCGTCTCGCGCGCAGGTTCGATGATTTCCAACCTCCCGAACAAGCAGGGTTCCGAAAAGGCTACAGTACCATAGACCACATTCATACACTGCGGCAAGTTATACAGAAGACCGAAGAGTATAACTTGCCACTTTGCTTGGCATTCGTGGACTATGAGAAAGCCTTTTTTATATTAGAAGGAGGCAAACGAGCAGGCGGGTCACCTGATGGGAAGCACTCACCACCGCCCATGGACACCCGCAAAACCAAAGGAATCACAGATGCGTTGCCGGCCTTCGATTCGATCGAGACCTGTGCTGCAGTCTCTCCAGAGGTGCCAAGTAGACTACAGGTACATCGAGGTGCTGAGGTACATAAACCAAAACGCCACTATGTGTCGGTCCGATTACAGAACCAAAGCTCTAATCCTATCCAACTACAGCGAGGTGTGAGACAGGGTTACGTTACAGACGTTATTTCTCCGAAACTGTTCACAGCTGCGTTGGAGGATATTTTCAAGCTTCTAGACTGGAAACGGCATCAAAAAAAAGGGCGAGTATCTCACAAACATTCGGTTTGCCGATGGTGTAGTTCTCATGGCTGAGACCTCGGAAAACCTGAACACAATGCACGAAGATCTCAGTAATGCTTCTCAAAGAGTGGGTCTTAAGATGAACATGGACAAGATGAAAATCATGTCATCCAAAATTAGTCAATGTCTCAAGACAAAAGTCTTTGATCAGTGTTTGTTGCCAGTGATTACATACGGGAGTGAAACGAGGTCCTTTACTATGGGTCTCATAAGAAGGCCACCCAGCGAGCAATGGAGAGAGTGATGCTTGGTATTTCCCTGCGTGATCGAATCAGAAATGATGAAATCCGCAGGAGAACTAAAACATTACTGACATCGCTCGGAGGATTGCTCGGCTGAAGTGGCAGTGGGGGAGACACATATCGCGGAGAACCGATGACCGTTAGGGCGGAAATGTTCTCGATTGGCGACCACGCACCAAACGACGTTCCGTGGGCAGGCCCCCTACAAGGTGGACCGACGATCTGGTCAAGGTCGTGGGAAGCCGCTGGATGCGGACAGCGCAGGACCGATCGAGGCCTATGCCCAGCAGTGGGCGTTATATGGCTGAAGATGATGATGATGATGATTTATTTTAACGTGGGTACTACTTCAATATTAATATTTTTGTATTACAAACATAGCCTGCATGTTATTATTACTAATACGATGGATGGATGTACTGTTGTATGAAAAAAATTAATCAATCAATCAATCATTTTATTGCAGTTTACAAGTACCTATACATAAGTTGTTACAATATGTATTAGGCAATTTACAAAATGTATTACTATTATTACTAGCCATAATAAAAAAAAATGTAGGCTGTTTGAGGTAACTTCCTTGTTTTCGTTTATTAAAAAAAAACACCAATTGACTGTCACTGTCTGTCACTGTCATTTTTGATAGCGTTAGCCAACAGCGTTTTTCCATGCCAAGACCCATGTTTGTTTAAATTCAGAATAAATAAACTGATTTCATTCTCTTTGGTTATCTTTTTGCAGTAGCTAGTTGGCTTTTTATTAATTGATGTAAAAGTGAGGTGAAGACGTGAGGCAATGCCGTCGATCGACGTGATGGGCCCTCCGGGGCAGTCGCCGGAGGCGCCGATAGAGGAACCCCAAGCGCCGCCTCCGCCAGTTATTGGCATCATTTATCCACCACCTGAAGTCAGGAGTATCCTTTTTGTCTATAGAAGTACATATATTAAAAAGTGGTTTACATCTTAATTTAACTATAACATAACCTCATTGCAAAGCTATACTTTATTGTAAACTTAAAATTTGTTCTCTCATTCATGAGAAGAGTTTATTAGTAAACTTTTATTATGCCAATGATTTAATTCAGGATATAACTTACTTCATTATTATAATTAAAATATGGTGTTCCAGAATGGATTTCTTTAACCGCTTTATTTAGATATTGTTGATAAGACTGCCAGTTTCGTGGCCCGTAATGGCCCTGAGTTCGAAGCTCGTATCCGTCAGAATGAACTTGGCAATCCTAAGTTCAACTTCTTGAACTCGGGAGACCCGTACCACGCCTACTACCAACACAAGGTCAAAGAGATCCGAGAAGGAAAAGGTATTTATTTACTTCATTGCTTACTGTTTTATACAGTTATTTGTTGGTGGTTTCAAAAGATTTAACATAATTAAGAATGTATTATAATAATTGTTAATTGTTAATAATTTAAAATAATAATATTTTAAATTATTAACAATTTTAAAAAAATCATCTGAGGCATGTATAAAATCTCCAAGCTTTCCTAATCTGTGCTATTTCTTCTGAGAATAAGTTAATAGAGATAGTGTGGGTTAATTTTTTTCAAAACAACCGCGTTCGATTCCCGAGCTGAGTACAGGTTTTTCTTTAATGTATGAATGTAGTTTTTCTTCTTATTAAAATCGATGACATGGTTCCTAAGGACAGATCTTCGTAAGTCTTATGGTTTCGGACTTTCTCATACTGACCGATTTGAATGAGACACCCTGTATTTTTCGAGTATTTATGTAGCCTATATTATTCTCCGGATTTTTCTTAGCATTTTGGTAAAAACCGGATCAAAATCCGTTCAGTAGTTCTCGAGTTTATCGGTTTCAAACAAACAAACTAACAATTTTTTTTTAAACTATTCTATCGTGTTCCGTAAGTGATTTTAAGGCACCCTGTGTAATTTTTTTTTTATATCTTCCAATTACAGATTTTTTTATCCCTACGTTCTTATTATATGTATAGATATATGTATATGTGTATAGGTATGTACGTATATGCATTATAATTAGTTTATGTACCTATTTACTTTATTTATTTATATGTAAGGTAGTTAATTATGTTATGGTCGACAATTGGTCCCGCAAACTTTCTTTTCCAACTACAGCTAGGGTTGGCTGGAAGAGATCTCTTTTAGAGATAAGCTCACCCTTGTATATGTTTTTTATAATGTAATTTAGACTGTAATTTTTAATGTACAATAAAGGATTAGAAATTTAATTTTAATATTCTTTTATTGTATTATTTTATCATTATTGAGTCTTATAGATTCACACACCCGCACGCACACAAACATATAAACAACAAAAATACACTTAGTTATTTGGTTTATTTTGGTATGTAGGTAGTTTTCTTCTAAATGTATCATTAACATGTAATAAACCCATGTATAACTAGGGTCGGAAGCCTGGAGTTCTAAAATACCGGCAAGCTACTGTCTAGTTTAGATTAGACTCCAGTGCCACAAATATTACATATGATTTTATAGGTTGAGCACATTGTTTATTGTAATTTGTGGAGAGAAAATAAAGACATTTATTTTTAAAGTTGTGCTAAATAGCTGTTGATCTAGTGTAAACTACAATACTATATAGTGCCTAATATAAATCTTGTACTGGATTAGTGCTTAATAGTAGTAAAAGTTATTAAAATTATGGAACACAATTTAAAAATCTTTGTTTTGTTTAATGTGTATCTTTCGAAGGGATATTGATGAAGGACCCACGATTTTCGTGGTGGTTCTTTAATTAGAAATTAACTAAATTAGCTTTTATTATCTATACAAGACTGATACCTACTATGAGTATATATTAGGTTTTTTTAATAAAGTGTTAAGAGGAAGGGGAAAAGAGAGTGGAGAGGAGGGCAAACCCCTCCCCCCCCCCCCCCCCAACAAAAGCTATAAAAAACCGATTTTCAATTAACTATTACAAAAAAACTACAAGGTAACGAGATAACATATTCAGTGAATATGTGTAAAAAAATATAATCTTTTGAATGGTAAACATCTGGCATTGAAAATCGTGGGTGGGTAATCAATAGCTGAGCCTTAACGTTACATAAAGATGAGATACAGGAATATCAGTCCTTGTTGTTTTACATAAATGTTTTATGCTTGTTGTGTAAGTATGATAATCCTTAAAACAGAATACAAGCTTCTTTGCTTATGTTCAGCAAAATGCATCAGCATTATTATGTTTTGTTGGAATATTTAAAAGTGATATGATTTTTATTTTATAATGAATGAAATACTACGAAATGAAATATATTTTATCTGGCATTTCAAAGGATAGTGTGTGTGTGTGTAGTATATGAGAGTGTGTCTGATCTGGTGTGTGTGAGCTGTTGGCCGTACAACTTTAGATGATAGAAATGAAAGGCAAAACTTGCTGATGAAATGTGTATTGATAGTAAAGTAAATTGATACAAAATATGAGTGCATGCGATTTCAATGGTATTATTATCAAATTGCCGCGTGTTGCAAGTCAAGTGCTGACACAAACCAATTTTCTGTGCTTGCACTGTACAGATAGCTTACAAAGTTTATATTAGTGACACTAATATTATGATATTACATGATATTATTAACGTTTTAAAACAGACTCTAAAATATATACTTTTAAAAATCGGAATCAGAATATCTATTTAATGTATTCTTTATCAGAAGATTTATGTTATTCTCTAATAAGGACCGGATCCGTCAGCGCCCCCGCTAGCCCCCCCGATAGTCCGGGGTGCCCTCGCGCCGGCCACCGCGGCGCGCCAGCAGGAGCTGCTGAAGGCTGCAGCGCCCGCGGAGCCCCCGCCGCCGCGCGACCCGCCGCCGGACTTCGAGTTCATAGCCGACCCGCCGTCCATCTCCGCGCTGGAGCTCGACATCGTCAAGCTCACCGCGCAGTTCGTCGCCAGAAACGGCCGGCAGTTCTTAACCGATCTCATGAAAAAAGAGGAGAGAAACCATCAGTTCGATTTCCTCCGCCCCCAGCACTCTCTCTTTCAATACTTCACGCGCCTCCTCGAGCAGTACACCAAAGTGCTGCTGCCACCGAAGGAGTTGGTGTCCAAGCTGAGCTCGGAGATCCGCAGCGGCGTGCTGGAGCAGGCGCGCAGCCGCGCCGCGTGGCACTCGCACCAGGCGCGGCGCAAGGCGGCCGACGAGGCGCGCATCGAGAAGGAGCGGTTGGCGTACGCGTCCATCGACTGGCACGACTTCGTCGTCGTCGAGACCGTCGACTACCCGGCGGGCGAGCCGGGCGAGTTCCCGCCGCCGACCACGCCGCTCGAGGTGGGCGCGCGCGTGCTGGCTCAAGAGCGAGGGGAGGACATATCGCACGCGCCCGAGGACGACGACACGGAGATGCAGCTCGAGTCGGAATCCGAGTCGGAGAGCGACGAGGACCTGGACGAAATGGAGGATCGGACGCAGCAACAGCAGCGGCCAGACGACAACCGGGTGCAGGACATGGAGGAGGAGAGCTCCTCGGAGGAGGAGGAGCCGGCGGCGGCGGTGGCGGCGGCGGCGGCGGCGGCGGCGCCCAGCGAGGAGGCGCCGCTGCCGCCGCGGCCGGACCGCGTGGTGGTGAAAAAGTACGACCCGAAGCGCACGCGGCCGCAGCCGGCGGCGGGCGAGGAGTGGCTGGTGTCGCCGATCACGGGCGAGCGCATCCCGGCCAACAAGGTGGCCGACCACGTGCGCATCGGGCTGCTGGACCCGCGCTGGCTGGAGCAGCGCGACCGCGCCGCCGCCGAACGCACCGACCGCGACGAGGCGCTCGCGCCCGGCGCCGCCATCGAGGCCTCGCTCAAACAGGTCGGGATTACGCTACCTTATACTTTTGTGCTCGGGTTTCTTTTTCTACAAAGAAATCGTTACACCAGCTTGTTTTGTTGATAACGATCGGCTGTTAGTTTGTATTGAGTTTATTATTTATACATTTAAAGATACCTAATCAATTTGAAACCAATATCTTCGAATTTATTTTTCTTAAAATTTTACTGAATTTGCTAAAATTGTCTTAAACTACAATTCGAAGGTAAAGACGATCCTTTTCCGGATTATAATATGTTAACGAATAACATAAAATGCTGTTTATTACCCGACTGCAAAGGAAGGGTATTGTTTTTGTATAATAAACACATATATCAGACGATTTTAAATGAATCGTGTTTCACATAGCTCGCCGAGCGTCGTACCGACATCTTCGGTGTGGGCGACGAAGAAACCGCTATCGGAAAGAAAATCGGAGAAGAGGAGAAGCGCCGCGACGACCGCGTGACGTGGGACGGGCACACGTCCAGCGTGGAGGCGGCCACACGGGCTGCGCGCGCGCATATTACGCTCGAGGACCAAATTCAGCAGATACACAAGGTACGGGGTACAAGTGAAAATTATAGTAAATTCTTTTATTTCAGGCTTACTGTACAAGTTAGCCTGAAATAAAAATTACAGGCTTATAGATAAAATAAAATACCAATATAAATACTTATGGTCGTAAATAAAATTTATAACTATGTAAGTATTTTTTTAGAGGTAACACACGGTGATCTGTATGTAAGTGGTTAGAAAGTGCGACCAATACCTTGGTAAAGGCACTTCTTGCCAACCAGATCCAGCGGATACATAGGGTATATCTGAAGGGCAACCTTTAATTAAGTGGAACTTCTTGCGAAAAAACAGCTGGGAACAATTTCCAGTTAGGTGGTGGTGGGTGACGGTAATCGTCATACCTGCTTGGGTATTTTATATTTATTTATTTATTTATTTTTTATTGTTACACCAACAAAGTAAACACCATTACATTAAAAAAAAAACATTGTATAAATAAGACGCTTGATAAGTGTCACCTCAATTATGGGTGTAAACTACATGCATACAAAAGTGCTACAGCAAAAATCACAAAATTATGCTAAGATTAAGATAATAATAATTTGATTAACAATAAAAAATATAATTTAATTTAATAAAAGTAATAATAATATCGGGGGCCTAGGCGGCCTTGGCGGTACCCTTCAAAGTAATATCCAATTTGATGGAAGAAATGAAATGAAAGTCCTTTATTCAATTTAGACATATAAATTGCAGTTATGAAGTAGTTAAAAAAAAGAAATACATTATGCATAAAAAATAATAATATTTAAAATATATAATTTAATAAACAATACATATATTTAATGCGTTTCTGCTGTTCAAGGAATGTTCCGACCCGCATTCACATAGTTGTAGTAGTACTTACATATGAAAGTGTGTTGTGACTTTCCTTCCGACACTACTGGTTATTTTACAAAACAATTTGATTTATAGGTCAAGGGTCTCCTCCCAGACGAGGAGAAGGAGAAGATAGGTCCGAAGCCGGTGAGTGGGGCTGCGCGCGCGCCGCCGCCGCGGGCCGCCGCGCCGCCGCGCCCGCCGCCCGCGCCCGCCGCGCCCGCGCCGCCGCCCGCCGTGCTGCTGCAGCCGCTGCAGCCGCTGCCCCCGCTCATGGTAACGTCAACTCGTCATTACAATCGTCTCTTAATACAATGCATTATGAGACTAAACTATTCAAAAGAGTATGCATGTTTATGCTCGTGACTGTACGTTTATGGTTAAATGGTACTTTTTTCTATTAATTGTCTTTGTGGATAACGGTGTTGATTGTCCGATTATTTACCTATTATGGTACCTATTCACTTTGTAATATATATTGGTCAGTTGTTTGTTGTACCAAATAAAAAAATTAAAAAAAATTACAATACGCATCATCACTCATTTTAGAGTCCCGTTCTATATCGTATCATCATCATCATCATCAGCTCATTTTATGTCCCCACTCCCTATGGATGGATAGGGGGAACGGGCCATAAACCACCATGCAGGCCCAGTGCGGATTGGTAGTTGTTAACGACTGCTAATGCAGCCGGGACCGAAACTTTTAAACATCAGCTCATTTTATGTCCCCACTGTAGGGGCACGAGCCTTCCCTACGGATGGGTAGGGAGAACGAGTCATAAAATAACACGCGAGCCCCGTGCGGATTGGTGGTTGTTAACGACTGCTAATGCAGCCGGGACCAACTGCTTTACGTGCCTTCCGAAGCACGGAGGAGCTCGAGATCATACATTTTTGGTCACCCACCCGATGACCGGCCTTTGCGAAAGTTGCTTAACCTAAGCACTCGCAGACCGGGTGTGTTAACCACTGCGCCATCGAGCTCCACCTTAGCACTCGCAGCTATATCGTATACGTCCACTAATTCCGAAAAAAATATTATTTCAGCAAGTTTTAACGCCAATTATTAATTTTTTTTTCTACACACTTTGAAAAACGTTAGCATGTGTCATGGCGTCCGCTTTACTGAGGCGTGACGTCGTTCGCTCAGATTGGTGTTTCAGTTAGCATGGCCGGTTGCAGTATTTTGTATATTTTATTATTTATATTTAATACATGAAGCAAAAACTTTGTAAACCTTTTTACGAAAATTGCGCGGACGGAAGAGTATGAAATTTCGCACACTTACAGTTTATATAGAGAAGGAGCTGTACTCCTTCTCGTTAATATATTTTTTTAATTATGAATAAAAAATACATTAAATCAATAAAACAAACTTTACACACACTACCATGTATTTGACACACATGCATATATATTTGACACATACGCATATGTATTTGACACACACGCATTTACGCATTTGCAACGACAATGTTACAAACTCTTTTCAAAAATTTCAAAAATGGAAGAGGAGCGGCCGACATCTGTCAATGCCAATCCGAACTCACATTCTATCTTTTTTTAATTTTTCGTTGCTTAGGATACAATCCGTGCAGCCTTAATAAAATTACGGTTGAATTTCTACCACTGGGCGACCACTAAAACAGAAAACAAATAAAACAGTCATTTTAAAATGTTCTTTCAATATATTTTGTTCTTGCAAAATTATTTATATTTTGATCTTTTAATGTTGGCATCATGCATGCCTATACAATAAAATTTGCGTAAAATTATTGATAACCATCATTACAATTTTATGATTTTAGATCATGTAGAATACGCTTCTCCTTCAACGAATAATGATACTAAAATAAATCAAAGTTATGCTCTTTAGGCTTCTTTAAATATGACTTAACTCAAGCTTGGCATAATTCAGATTTTAGAATTAATTATTAGTTTACTGATTCGACACAAAAATAAGAAACAATTTAATTTAAGTGTATGCAAAACGTTGGTTTGTAAAAGAAACAGTAAGTTTGTGAAACATTTTAACTTAGAAGCAAGTACACTATTGTTTGTTATTGTTACATTATTGTTTTATGGAAACTTTATTGGTTTGTGTTTTTATAGTTTATTTTAAAGTTATGTATTTAAAAACTGTTTGTTTCCTTAATAATAAATAACTAAAAGTACAGGTTCGTGAAACATTGCTTGTTATATTATGACATTTTTCAAACATAATTTGCCAAACTATAGAGATTCTTAAAATTGATTTGATAAAAGTGTTTGTCAAAATTGTAAATTAGACTATAAAAAGTAATAAAGTAACTTTTAATAGTTATGAGTTTAGTTTTTAGATTTTAATAAAATGTTTAAATATCAACGTTGCCGCCGCGCGTTGTATTTGTCCAGTGCAACAATAAGAACTACGACCTCAATTCCAAGCATGTTTGGGAAAAAAACCTAAATATACACTTTCGTTCTTAGGTGCTCCCGCCGCTCGGCCCTCGCCCCCCGCTGATCCCGACGCCCGTCGGCGGCGCGTACTACACGCCCGCACCCGCGCCTGCGCCCGCGCCGCCCGACGACGACGACGCGCCCGCCACCAAGCGCCCGCGCACCGAGGACACGCTCGAACCGGAGGCGGCCTGGCTGAAGAGACATCCCGGCATCGTCACGTTGCAGGCAACTATTCTTTATATAAATATTGTTTAGCCAGTTTTATGATGCGTCCATTTAGCGTCCGCGCACCGAGGACGCACTTGTGCCAGAGGCGGCCTGGCTGAAGAATATCCCGGCATGGCACGCTGCAGGTAATTATGTTTACTTGTTTACGACCTATGGCAAAACCCATATTATTTCTATGCAACCAATTTCAATTTTTCAAGGTCCAATTTATATCGTATCGGATTAAAGTACACTTAGCGCTATGTTTTATGATTTAACCATCTCTGTGATCTAATGGTTAAAACCACCGTTTTAAGTCCGCCTGGCTAGCTCCCATCATTTTATATAAATGTCGTTATAACCACTTAACTTAATGACTCAAGTATGAATGTATGAATGACTGAAATATCCGGGTGAAGTGCACTTTTACCTTCAACCTTATCATCACTTAAGTCCAAGTTCTTACCTTTGACGACCTCCGTAGCCGAGTGGCTTGCACGCCGGACTTTGGGCGGCGCTAACTTTGAGGTCCCGGGTTCGATTCCCGGTCGGGTCAATGGCGAAAACGAACTTTTCGATATTGTGTCGGGTCTGGGTGGTTATTTCTGGTTTCCATGAAACGAGTTCTTTAGCTACTTACCTTGGGATCAGAACAATGTATGTGATGTTGTCTAATATTTATATTTATGTTAGGAATATAAAAAAATACAATCTCAGAGTTTTTTTAATATGTCGTTTGTGTCGGTACGCAGGTGGCGATCCCGTCGCTGCCCGAGCGCTCCGAGTGGCGCCTGGACGGGCGCGTGATGCCGCTCAGCGTCGCGCTCGGGGCCAGCGCCCACGAGCTCAAGGGGCTGCTGCAGCGGGCCACGCACATGCCCACCGCCAAGCAGAAGCTGCACTACGAGGTCAGTACCCACGGCACCAGCTCAGTACCGACGGCACCAGCTCAGTAACTCCTGCAGCGAGCCACGCACATGTTTATAACCAAGCATAAGTTGCACTACGAGGATAATACCGCGGCACCAACTCAGTAACCTCGGCACCAGCTCAAAGACTTGCAGCGAGCCACGCACATGCTCATCATCATCATCATCATCATCATCATCATCATCTCAGCCAAAAGACGTCCGCTGCTGGACAAAGGCCTCCCCCAAGGATCTCCACAACGACCGGTTTGTGCTGCTTTGCATCTAGCTGCCCGCAACCAGATCGTCGGTCCACCTAGTTGAAGACCTGCCCACACGATACGCGGTCGCCACTCTTCGGAGAACCCCAAGAATAGCCCTCTCCATTACTCGTTGGGTGACTGAGCCTTCTTATGAGGTTCATACTCGCAGTGAGCCACGTACATGCCCATAGCCAAGCAGAAGCTGCACTACTAAATCATTACCAGACCAGCGCAGTCGTCTCCGTGGGGAAATCGGAAAGATTCCGCGAGTCAATTACTTTTTACTGTAATTTTAAATTGCAATAAATTCCATGTGTTTCTCATAACGTTCTATTTGTAATATCTACATGAGCAGATAAGAAATTAAACTAGACAAAAATAAATTAAGTTTCTTCTGCCTAAATTTTAAATGTTAAATGATAACTAAAACCACATTTTTTTCTTCACCGACTTAGGTAAATTACGTCGATTAATTCGATTATGAATTACATACTACTACGGATTTTTTGACTAAATTACCACGATGCATCAATTTAATTTAGTGCTGTCATTACATTTTCTACGTTAATATTTACATGCTATTTTAATTTTGAAACATATTTATTCGCAGGGTCTGTTCTTCAAGGACACCAACTCGCTCGCGTACTACAACGTGCCGCCCGGCGCCGTCATCCACCTGCAGGTGAAGGAGCGCGGCGGCCGCAAGAAATAACAGTAAGCGACGCCGCCGGCCGGGACGGGGCGGAACTGGGCAGCTGTGCAACTGTGCAACTGGGCAGCTGTGCAGCTGTGCTGTGCAACTATGTGTTAACCCACAAAAACTAAACTTATTGGAAAAAGATTATCGCAATTTTCAGTTACTAAATGAAATTTAAATAAAAACCGGCCAAGTGCGAGTCGGTCTCCCGTACGAAGGGTTCCGTACCATTATCTGTAAAAATGGCAAAACTGTGTCCCGTGTATATTAAATATTTATAAAAAATCAGGGTCATGATAAGGGACTATTTATAATATTGTAAGATCTGTACCATACCAGCATGATGCAATAAATAATAATGACTTATTTTATTGTTTTAGTATTTGTTGTTCAAGCGGCAACAGAAATACATCATCTGTGAAAATTTCAACTGCCTAACTATCACGGTTCATGAGATACAGCCTGGTGACAGACGGACGGACAGCGGAGTCTTAGTGGTCCCGTTTTACCCTTTGGGTACGGAACCCTAAAAAACACGGGTAACACTAGAGTAATTACGATAGCATTTAATTGGAGGTGCACCTGACTCGGTCAGAGGGTTCTGAAAAAGTTTTTTGACAATTCGAATTTTGTATATGTTGACATTTATAGCTTTGTGGGTTGACTCGAACATTATTGCACAACACAGCACAATTCCGGCTTCGGTCCAATCGTCGTGAGCGGAAGCCTTTTGGTCAGCCTTGAGGTTTGGACAACGCAGTTTTGTTTCCGTATTTTACTGTCTCAACATTAAGACTAGTAACGACCTGTTGTAACAGATCCTATTATTTTCAAAACCTTTGGTGGAACACTGAAAAATATGAAAAAGCATAATTTTCTCTGTCACGATAACGCTATGATAATATTAGTTAAAAGTGACATTACGAACATCTCCAAATAAAGTATCAATCGACATAGTACGAAGTTTTGATTAAATACTGTAATGTTTAACATTTCAAATGCATAGTACCTACTTTGAATATGGTAAATGCGCTCGGTTCCGTTATGCCATATTTGCAGCATATATTTTGAATAAATAGATACAAGGTAATGGTTACGCAGTGTTTATTACGTTGAACGTACCACAAAGCGTAGCTATTAGCCTTATAAATCGCAATCTATCCATCAAAGGCGCAAATACTACAGATACGTAGCGGACATCTGGTCGTCTCATTTAAATTTATACTTAACTACTATAAGAATAAGGCGCATATTAAACGTGCCTAAGGGCGAGACGGTATTTTTTAAGTAATTGAAATTATGCTTTATCGTATTATTATTTAGTATGAAATTTGAATGAGACGGTCATATCCGCGCAATACTATATCACATCTGTGGGTTTTGCACCTTAGACGACGTTTATGTTCAGTGTTAATTTAAATACGTATATCTAAGTATCGCCGCACACGGGCCACACGCAACAGCCACAAACGCCGCGACGAGAAGTTAGAAGCGGCTACAAAAGTGGCTGAAGCGCGCGACAGCCACTTGTGGTCGGTAGTAGACACTTGCGGTCGGTGGCCGCTACTTTTTTTACCCATCATTGCTTGCAGTATCAAATGGACTCCGACGAAGAAGCTTGTCTCGGCGTTAAGTGGCGCGTGCCGGCCACTAAAAGCTAGCAGCGACGATTTGTAGCGTGTGGCGGCCACCGGCGTCAACCGTGTGCGGCGAGTCCATATAAAATGTATGAAAACTATAAGAAATATGCCGGTGGCGTCGTTTTGTGTTTGTGGCCGGTGGCTCGTGTGCGGGAACTCTTAGTGTACAATAGCATTTGTTGTCTATACTCGATACGATTTGATAAAGCCGATTCAATTTTCTCTGTGTAGTTAAAATATGGTAGTTCTTCTATTCATAAATGTGTAAAATTTTATCTTGACTTCAATAGAGTAACTTAGCTATTTGTCATTGTAATCACCGGTGATTAGTTAGATGGAGATTTAAATAAAATGTTTAAAACAAATAATGCGTTTCCTTTATTGATATTGAAAAAGTAAACTTATTCGTTGGGCATAAGGTAACTTTATCGATAAAAACTTGTGTGAAATACCTTGTTTATTTGATTCTTCGTAATACGGTTTCTTCAGTTTTATCATAGAGGAAGCTAAAGAATCTAATAAAAAAGCATATACAAAAAACATTTTATTAAAATAAAAGTATAAAATGTATAACAAAATGCCTTTAGCACATTAGTAAATAAGTTAAAAGAAATCTCTAGGAATGTACGCTATAAATATTGCACTTGATTATATTGTTGAAGCACCATTATTGAATACCATCGGTGAGCGTGCGGACCGCGTAAGAGCTTATTTTGTACAATTTTGCAAGATTTTTATCTTGCCTTTTAAAATATATTGTTTTTTTTTTGTGGTTGTTTGCCTTTAATGAATAGCTACTAATATTAGTCAGAAAAGAATATATATGACTGGCTAAGATATTCACTTTTTTCATCTTTTTTGCAAAATTGTGCACAAGCAGAGACGCGGTTTTTACAAACTGCTGCAACGCGGTCTTGCGCGCTCACCGTCAATACTTTTGAAACAATGTCATTTTCATAAAAATCTGTAAGTACTAATAAATAAAATATGAAATACATTACTCTTAAATAACTATAGATCACATATCAGATTCCAGAACAAAATTGACTAACATGTTAAAATGTAAATCTTAAGTCTTAAGGCACTTAAGTATTATTTGATGGAATGTATGATTTCAAATATTAATTCTATAAATGTTCGAACCTAAAAAGCTCGTTAGCTTACCACAATGCCAACGTAAATAATTTAAGATTACATAAAGACGCTAACAGCCGGTTGCACCAAAATTGATGTACATTTACAAATTAATTTTTACGTTTTACTTATACTATTCCGTTACTTTTACGAATTCGTAAATGTACGTTGCACCAACAAAATACGAGTAAAAGTATCAGTAAAATTACTTGCTACACAAATAGAGCGTTAATTTTACCAGTTTACCTCAGTAGTTTTTTACTACCATGGTAGTTTTTTAACCGACTTCAAAAAAGGAGGAGGTTTCTCAACACGACTCGGTATATATTTATTTTTTTATGTGTTCGCGGATAACTTCGTCGTTTATGAACCGATTTTGATGATTTTTTGTTGGAAAAGAGATATCCCAAGGGTGGTACCATAATAACGAAAACAGGATCTGATGATGGCATCCCAGAGAAATCGAGGGGAACCTTCGAAAATCGTAGTAGCGACTAGTGCGCTTATTAATGTTTTCTTAAGTATTTTAAAGCACTACTATTTAATGAAGGTCTGGGGTCGATCTAATGATGGAGCCGAAAGACAGTCGAGGGAACTCCTCAACGGTTTACAGCAGCTACCTTGTGTTTGGTCTTAATTCATTTCTATTGAAAAGAACTTTGCACCCCCATATGGGTTATAAGTGCCATTACAGGTTTAATGATAAAGACCATAGACTGTCGAGGAAATTCCTCAACGATTTACAGCAGTTACCTTTTGTTGGGCTTACTTCATACGGTTCAATATGCCAAAATGTTTAGTTCGTACAAAAATAATACCTAATTAAGATTGAAGTTTTTCATAGTAATACCACTACCTACTAGGCGGTCGTTTCCTCATCCGAGAAGCATCCTTGTTAGGTCTACGTCTACCCATCACTAAAAATCGTAAAATAAAATAATTTTTAACAAAAAAAAAACCGACTTCAAAAACAGGAAACTGAAAAAAGTTAAAACAGCTCTAAAAAGCAAGAAATAAATTATTGAAATCATATTATTACCTAGATACGCATATCAGTTTAAAAAAATGTCTACTGAAGTCGGGTGGTTGGTGTTCAGAACTTGTAGAAGATATTATAGTGATTTATTCTCTCAGAGCACGTTTCTTTAAATAAATAGAGCGTTTTCTAACCTCCAACACGAACGAACGAACTGTCGTAATCTTATACTTTTACGTTATGAGCAAGGTTTGAGCTACGTAAAAAGTAACCGTATAATGTAGCCGTAAAACGTATCGCAAAGCGTGGTACAACACGTTTTACATTATACGTTTACTTTTTACGTTACTTTTTACGACTTCGTAAAATGAAAGTATTGGTGCAACCGGCTGTAAGCGTTGCGTAAATGAAGCCAATAGCGAACTCCGTAAGAAGAAAAGCAAAACGAAACGTCATTTTAGAAGATATCACAATAAGAAGTTAAGTATTTATTTTTAATAATTTTACGTATGTCTTTAAAAAATATAAATAAAAAATCACTGTTTAATAAATAAACCGCCAAAACGCTATATTGATTATTATGGCGTTGTACTTAGTTATATTAAAATTTACGCAATTTTATTGGGAAAAACTGATAGTTCTGTAAAAATGTTGAGTAAAATCCAATGAGCGTGATTTATACCCGCATTTTTTGCTCTTAGGAAGACTTAAGTCCAGCTGTGGACTTACAAGCAGTACGCCATCTGTTAGTGGTATAAAGCTGTAGTTATTAGGCGTCGGCGTCGAGTTTGGGAATGTCTTCCAAGATCTTCCAGTAGCGCTCCAGCATGGGGCCGTAGATCTTCTCGTGGTCTGGGTAAGGTGTCGCCACCGGAGACACTTTCGGATCTGAACCTGCAAACACATTGTAGAATCATAAATTACTGCTTCACCGTCTCACGCCAAGTATTATGCGCAGACGCTTGTCTAAGCTCGTCGCTCTCACTCAAAAGACTGACAACTGTCATGCTATTTGTGCACATGACACTTCATGAGACAATGTACTACATCGTCTAGTATGTCCATTACGAATAGATATACATACATACATACATAAACATAGAAACACAGACATACATAAACACTGTTTTAATCACAAGACCAAGTTTTTATCATGTTTGTCAAACCAAACGTCGAGTCCAGATACTGTAAACGATACTATTCCAGATATATATATTTTTTTAAATCTAAAATTTCCTTTAGGGTGACCCTTAAATGCCTATTCATTTCATCGGCATATATTCAAAATCGTGCGTGTTGCCACTTGCCTTCGACCCACGAACGGAAAGTTTGAAGCCAATTTTTTTAGAATGAATTGTTTTTTCTAAAATATACTCTAAAACCTTGGCATTAAGATGATTTTAGCTTGGGTATATTTGCCTACGCTAGTGTATCGACCACTATGACGCCAGCTATCGCTGTTGATCTTACCCGGTAGCTGCATCGCGACGGCGTCGGCCCACACGTCGGCGGCGCGTACGGCTGCGCCCATTAGCGCTGCGTTGGCGTGCTCCTGGGGATGTAAATAGGTACTAAGTCAAAGTCAAATATTGGACTTCTTGGCGGGAAAGTGAAGAGAAGAGTCATACGTTTGCGGTTTTGTTTTATTTACTGAAATTTGTGTTATATCGAATATTAATGTAAAATAATGGTGGATATTACCCGTTAAGTGTTCGTGGGTGTGCATGAGTGTTGGCAAATAAAACAAAACAGTGCAACGGCATTTTCTGCAATTCTCTCAAGGACTTAGTAAAGCCCTACAACTTTATTGAGATACTCGAGAGGTTGGGGGGTATATCATTAATTCTCACTTCTCATTTCTATTATCATTCATCATCATCCTATATTATTATATAGTTTATTACTTAAAATATTAATGAAAACTATTTCATTGGCTAAATGCTTGTGCGAAGCCATAAAGAAAGTCAATTTTTTTTAATGAAATAAACTTCAGAAAAATGCTTTTGAATCGTCCAAACATTTTTTTACCTACTATCTATTCAGGACGTCTATTTTTTAGCTGTGAAGAAGAATGGGCGCAAGAAACTCCACGGCTTTAATTTAATATAAGTAACGAAATTTACAAAATTATAATGCCGTTACAAAGTTATAAAAGTTTAAAAAACTATTATGCAAAAACCACGAACGCAATAAAGGATATTTCTATTTCTAAACAAAAGTAAGTTAAAAGCTCTAAATATCAAATACGCAAATGTTAATGTTTTTAGAGATTTTAATGGTAAATATTTAAATATGTACGATGTATGGAGGAGCTCGATGGCGCAGTGGTTAACGAGCCCGTACTGCAAGTGCTGAGGTTAAGCAACTTTCGCAAAGGCCGGTCATCGGATGGGTGACCAAAAATATATCATCACGAGCTCCTCCGTGCTTCGAAAGGCACGTAAAGCCGTTGGTCCCGGCTGCATTAGCAGTCGTTAACAACCACCAATCCGCACGGGGCTCGCGTGTTATTTTATGACTCGTTCTCCCTACCCATCCATAGGGAAGGCTCGTTCCCCAGCAGTGGGGACATAAAATGAGCTGATGTTTAAAAGTTTCTCTTTCAAGGTTTTCTACTTACCTACTATTTAAATCTCTGTATTGTTCTTAAAATGTTGAAGTTTATATGGTATATTGAAGGCACTTGAGCGGAGAGTGCATAGAAAATTTCATTAAATTAAAATTGGTTTAAACGTTTTTTTTTGTTTGTTTTCGCGGGAAGCCGCTGGATGCAAGCAGCACAAAACCGGTCGTTTTGGAGATCCTTTGTCCAGCAGTGGACGTCTTTTGGCTGAGATGATGATGATACGTTTTCAAAACAAATAACGACATGTTTAAAACCTCTTACACCGATGCTGTATTTTTTTAATTATATTTTAACGTAAGTATTAGTATTTTTCATTGCAAATTTTGTCCAACGCGGTCAGCCCTGAGGCTGTAGTCGCATACCATAAAAATCTCTAGTCGCATAAGTAGTGTCGCATAAGTCGCATAAGTTCTCTAGTCCATAAAAATCCATAATAATCCTTACTATTGCTAAAACACAATAAGCGGTCTGCCGAAGTTATTGCCACACATAATATAATCCATAGAGTCTAGAGCGTACCTGCACGTAGACGGGCGCGTTGAAGACGTCCGCGAAGATCTGCAACAGCTCCTTGTTGACAGACGCACCTCCCGTCGCCACCACGCGCGACGACGCGTCTACAACCATCATTAAAAAATATATATTGCAACAAACACCAATTAACAAATCCTGGCTTCTGTGACAAATAACTAGTGGAACAGAAGCCAGTTCCTTCCTGCCAGTCATACTCTTAGGCCGGCCGCATTTTGGATGCGTTTTCGTACGAATTTGACTTAAATACGCACGACACATCCTCATAAATCCTCATTTTTTCCCTCTGCATTGTACTTAAAATAAAGAATTTCATCTAAGTTAATTTAATTATATAGAATCATCCTAAGGGGTGAGCACTCTGGTTACCAGTAATACGGGTATCTTTTAAAGAAACCTATCTTGGGCACTAGTCTCTCACACTTTAGTTGGTAACATATTGTAAAAGTAGATTTAAATATCAAATAAGCTGTAAACATGCGAGAGAGAAATAAAGACATTTTATTTATTTATACAGATACAAGCACGCCTAGCTCGCATCTAGAGTGCGAAATACCATTGCAGTCGGGAGGATAGGGACGTTTTGTTCGTACGAAAATGCATCCTTATTTATAGGGCGCTCTTTTACGAGTCGGTTAGGTTACGGCGCGATTATTAATGGCGGTCCCGGAAGCGCAGGAGTTTTACACTCAAAACAAATATACCTAATGATGAATTTTCGGGTTCGAACTAAGAACCGAGATACAATCCGCACTGACTTGTGTGATGATGATAATAGGTCCTTACCTATGAAATTGACGTTTTTTTCTCACTTATTAATAGGTGTATGATTTTTAAAAGTCAATACCGATTGTTAATATTATTATACACCTTTAATTAGGACTATGTTACTTAGGCTACAGTAATAACAATGATTATTCATTTTGTGTCTTTATCGCCCATTTTTTTTTGTATAGACTTATTGTTTTCTAAAGTTTACGCGAACACTACACATTGAAATGAATCAATTTTTACTGATCTACTCGCGTTTATTTTACACATTACTTATTTAATGTTTATCCTGACGTTTCCCCCTACCTCCCTCCCTGTGACCACGGACCCTGCAAAGGGTTCGAAACGTCAGGATAAACATTAAATAAGTAATGTGTAAAATAAACGCGAGTAGATCCGCAAAAGTTGTTTCATTTTAATTGACTTCTTTTTTTGTTCACGGAATTGACCTTTTGTTTCATTGTAGCTTTGAAGAGTCTTGATTTTTTTCTTTTTAATGTCTGCTATATTTAGCTAGTGAAACAAACATAATACTCTACAATTTTTATAGTGTTAACATAAATAGATGCTAAGAATATTAAAAAAACGTTAGTATGAAAAATATAATTTTATAAAAAATCTTCATACAAAACGTCAATTTCATAGGTAGGGATCCGCTTCTTTTCCGTAGTCCCATTGGATGTTCCATTGATGGGACGATGGAAAAAATCATTTAACCGTACACCCGTTTGCTTATGGGACCACGGAAAATAGTTTTAACTCCAGTATTGCTTTTCCATGATGCCATTAATAGCTAATATATAGCCAGTTATCTACTGAGAGAACGGGCCAAAGTTTAAAGTTACCCAGCTCAAGTCCGATCTGGTTGGCGTGCGCTCGCCGCGCCAGAGCCTGCCCCTCGAGCAGTGCGCGCGCCTCGAACTGCGGCGCGGGGCGGTCCGGCGCGCGCCCGCCCGCGTCCCGCACCCAGCGGCCTGCGCCCGCGCGGGGCACGATCTCCGCTGTGTCGTAGTAGATGCCTACGCAGTATACAATCAGCTGTCGATTGCATCGATAAGTGGAAGTTTATATCGAAACAGAGAGAAAACACTTACTAATATTAATAATAATTAAGTTAAAAAGAAAATAAAACAGAAAAATAATTAGAAAATTAAAAACTAAAGACCTATAAATAAAAGATGTCCTGCAACTGTGGGCTCATGGGAACGGTCCCAAGAATGCTGGCAACATTGCCCCTTTGGATTGCCTAACTAATACGCTGGCAGAGGTAGCTGCCAGCCTTCTTGTCACCGGAGGCCTCGATAAGGCGAACACTTAACTCTTTAACTAGATGCTTTGCCTCCGGCCCCCATGGACCCATTGTTTCCACCGCAAACGGAACAAATAAATAATTTCGACCTAGGTTTGCGTATTTGTGCCGTTTGCGATTTTCAGCGCTTACCGCAGCATTAAGTTAGTTTTAAGTTACATGGTTTTAATGTTTCGTTGATGTCTTTTGTATGCAGAACTAATAATTATGTTTCAATTGTTTTCTTACAAATAAATATATGAATGCAAATAACATTTTTATCTACACTAATGTTGTAACATTCTACTTATGTTTCCAATACTTGACTTATAATTACTACTGTTATAGCGCAGACAACAAAACACTCAATTTAAGCAATTTCACATGATATCCACATCGATATCGTAAAATCTCATTATAACATCAATAAAACGCGACCAATTAACCTGGCGAGCCTTATGTCAAAATCCTCATACAAGTTGTACAAAATTTTGATATTAGGCTGGCTTTTGAAAACAGTTGGGTTATACGTGAAAACTTCGTCGAAACTACTAAACTTACATACACAAAACTCTTTGGTAAGATCTTGTGCCAATTAAATAAAAAACGAACAGCGCGCGCTCGCTCCTGATTGGCTCTGCGCGCGCAGCTGCGCTCTCATTGGTTAGATTTTAATGGCGGCAGTTCACTGTGACAATACACGTACGCGTGAATTTAATGTTTCGCAATGTGTTTTGTTTTTAAAATACAAATTAAAAGTTAAAAATGGACAGCGACGATGATATTTGTACGCCTCCGGATATTCTAGAATTGGCAACAAAAGTAACTCACAATCTTTTGCCAGAAAAATCTAGAAAATTATATGAAAAAGAATATAATAACTTTTTGGCATGGAAGATCGAAAAGAAAACTACATCATTTTCTGAAAATGTCATTCTTGTGTATCTCAAAGACCTCTCCGACAAATTCAAGCCATCTTCTATGTGGGCTAAATATTCTATGCTCAAGTCCACACTGAGTATCTAAAACAATATTGATATCACGAAGTATTCAAAAGTCATAGCGTTCCTGAAACGCAGTTCAGAAGGACACAAGGAAAAAAAGTCCTTGACGTTTACATCAGGTCAAATAAAGATGTTCCTGAAAGATTCACCAGATATTTTGTATCTTTTTGAAAAGGTAAGTGTATTTTAGTTCTGTTATTTAATCTACCTAGTACTTACGTACTACACACGCAAGTTATCTAGACACTCCGTTAAAGCGCTTTGTGTATAAATTAGGTAGTAGGTACCTACACTTTACTACTTCATAAATCATAGTTTTTGCCTTGGCTATGTACCTCAAGCTTATTATATCGTTTATTGTTACAGGTTGCACTAATCTTCGGCATAATGGGGGCATGCCGAAGGCAAGAGCTATACAACATCCAGTTCGATGAAGTCTCTAACATAGACGACAGTACAATCATGGTGAAAGTTTCGAAAACAAAAACGAAAATAGATCGTTCTTTCGTTGTGACGGGCAACTGCTATGCCGTATGTAAAAAATACATGGAACTTCGACCCACCCCCTGTCGAAATCCTGCCTTTTTCTTGAGCTATAGATCGGGGAAGTGCGTCGATCAAAGAACTGGTATTAATAAATTTGGTGCTCTGGGAAAAACTATCGCAAGTTTTTTGAATCTGCCTAACCCAGCGTTGTAAACGGGGCATTGCTTCCGGCGCACCTCGGCGACCCTTCTCATAGATAGCGGTGGTGATTTGACCGCACTGAAACGACACGGGGGGTGGAAGTCTTCTACTGTGGCTGAAAGCTACATTGATGAGTCTTTAATGAATAAAATTCAAGTCTCAAATACGATCTTGAACAGTATAGAAAACAAGACGAATGAAGTAATTATAAATATTCCAACTCCGTCTACGAGCTCTACTGCTTGCCCCGCGACCGCTACAGCTGCTGGATCAATAATTAACATTAACTTTCAAAATTGTGCCATCCAAAATTTGAACAATTATTATAAATAAACTATTGTCAGCTTTTACTCTTGTTGTTTGACTAATTGCATTAGTGAAGATAAAGTAGTGTATGCAACTGCATATAACACGGGTATTAAAACACTCGTTACTATTATGAAAAAACTCACACTCGTGTTTTAATACCCTTCATTATATGACAGTTGCATAAACTACTATAATGTAACTGTGTGAAATAATAAATATTTTTCCTACTAATATTATAAACGCGAAAGTTCGTAAGTATGGATGGATTTTTGTTACTCTTTCACGTAAAATCTACTGAATGGATTTAGATGAAATTCGGCATACAGATAGTTTATAGCCTGGGTTAACACGTAGGTTACTTTTTATCCCGATATTCTCACGTGAACGGGAACCACGCGGGTGAAACCGCGAGCGGCCGCTAGTACTAGATATAGTATTTGTGTGTAAGACTTCGGGCGTAGTTTTTTCGACAGAGCTATCGAAATGTTGGTTTCCCTGCATATTTATGTAGTCTGTAGAACATTTTCATTTTTATCATTATTTAGATTTAGATTTTCGATATCCAAGAGAATTATGTTTACAAAACATTAACAATTAGATTAAAATAAACAACTACATAATTATTATAAATTAAAATTACGAACTTAAGCTAAAACACGATTAAATAACAAAAAAAATTAGTTGCTTCTGTGATTTTCATTACATAGGTATCATGATATAGCTTTAATTAACTTCAAAATAAGTATTCAGTTTTACCTCCAAGATGTAAAGTAATAACTTTTTAGCACATAGATTGCTCAATAGGTTTGTCGAACTTAAGTGAAGGTCCGTTAGTTACACTACAGAAGGTTACTAATTGCACTATTAATTGTCAAAGATAAATAAGTAAACACTATTTGATTAAACCCCGTTTATTGTTCGCCCATAACACAATATTTAGTTACACAACTCGTTACGAGTACACATGTACAAATTGTACAACCGTCCCGCGCGCCGATGAATCAGTGACTAAAGGAAGGAGAGCCGGGACTCCGAAATGTGATTACAATGCATTACTGTATGTGTCCCTACAGTACTTCCCTCCTTATAAAAATTTTTTATACTAATTATAAAAAATAAATATACGAATAGTTTTTTTTTTCTCTCTGACTGTACATTCCAAACGAAATTCAAAGTATGAAGTTGTTATAAACCTACTAGCCACAGCTACACAACCGAATGTGTCGTGTTACATTTCTGCGTACTGCGATAAGGAAAGCGTCACCGGGCCGGTTGCTGCTATAATTAATATTACATAAACAACTTAGTAACACATGAAACACCTAGTAGATACATTTATCTGATGTAAAAGTAAACAGGGTAACTCCGATGACAATATTAAAAATTACTTTCATATTCGATAGATTAAAAATATTTGTAAGAAAAACAGTTCATAATATGAATTAATCCGTGTTTTAAAATTATGTTGCATTACGTTCTATTAACAAAAACAAAACCATTTTATTGTTAAAACAAACAACATAAAAAAACGTTGTTAAAAGACCCCATGATAAAAAAAACACAAAGTTAAAAAGAAATATAAAAACATGAAAATAGCAATTTAGCAATCACTTCAACCGTGTTTCACTGCACTTCACTTTAGTAGGTCATTACGAAATTATTATGTTAGGGGCTCCGTCCTGCACCTTCTGTTTGAAGACAATTGTTGTTAGTCTCCTTACAACCCATTTGTCTATCCTTTCTTTACATTTCGCCATTACACAGTACGTGATTATAATGGCCACAATACATAACAGCACAATGACCGCTATGGTAAAATAGCTAAGTTGTGATTGCATGGTTTGCAACCCTGCCAAATTTACTTGCGCCTGCGCCAGGACATTTTGACTATTGTCCACTTTGCTTGATGGGTTTCCCATGTTGACAAAAAAATTTTTTAGGACGAATGTACGGATTTACAACAAAAATATCTGACCTTAACTGAGACTTGTGTTGAAATGACTATTAAATACTTATTTTACTAAAAAAACATATTCAATAATGTTGCGAAATCGCTATGATGACCTAAATAAATCGGCTAGTCGGCTTTACTACCCGGCCACTGCGCGTAACGTAAGGCTGCGGTTCCGCTGCGCCCAGCGTAGCGGAACGCTCCCGCCTTTGGATCGTTTTATTCGGGTCATCATTGAAAGTTACTTTCTTATTTAACGTATTACTTAACTGCTTACTGCTATAATCATTGTTCTCATGTGCTTGTTCCACTGCATAGTGTGCGGATTTAAGTCTATCAACGGAAATTGTTGCCTTTCTTAATGGTAATTGTATCACAAAAACTTTTTCATTTCAAACAAAACGGATAACCCCAATTTTAAAACACTGACTAAATTAAATGTCAGACTCTTCATCAAGATCAAGCAGATCAATTATAAGAACTAAAAGAATAAGAGAATCTTCAATTGACTCCAGAAGATCAGTCAAGAGTTTGACTGAAGTATTTGAAAGCCCTCAATCATCAAGAGGAAGCTCCCCTGCTGCAATGGAGCAGACTGATTCTGAGATTCATGCCTCGGAGGTGGAGAGAGTTTTAGGAGGGGCTCACGGAATACAATCATCTTTTGATGAGGTCAACAGACATTTGACTAAGCTCATTGCAGAAACTGAATCCGGTTTAATTGACTGGATTAACAATAGCGTTGCTTTTGCTGGTTTCGATGCGCTAGAGATGAGACGCCGAATAATTAAGAAAGCAAACATAGATCAGATCTTTCTTTTGATAATCATTGGGCTTGTAAGAGGAAACAATGTGAATAGGATCTCTGAGACAATGAGGAGCGTGGCAACTAAAAAGAAGTTTGATTTAGCTGTCAAGACTCTTGGAGTCAAGGCAAAAGTTGGAGGAGTATACACTGCTGTTACTCTCTCACGTATAATTGCAAGCTTCCCTGAGGCTGTATGCAAAATCCTCAACAAGCATGAAATACCAATGGCTGTTGACCACAATACCCTTAAGAAAGCAATCCATGAAGAGTTTCCTAAAGTGGCAAGGCACCAAGTTTGTGCTTGTATTATTCCAGATACAGTAGGCATTCAGTCTGTGGATAAGGCATTGGATGTCATAATGGTACCCTATCTGATGGTTTCTGAGCTTATTAACTCAAGGAACAAGGAGTGGAAATCGAAAGATGCACAGGAAAGGGCTAGAATCTCTTCTCAGTACCTCATGAACTCATACAACTCAAAGGTGCTGACAATAGCGGAGAGAGAAGCCCTAGCAGCAGACCTCGGCATTGTAGTCAATCATAAACTAACATCAAAATGGATTGCAGTGGCAGAAAAGGCTAGAGAGTATTTGATGATTAATTACAAGTTCTCTTTCCAGTCTTAAGTGCTAAGTTGCTAAGGCTTTCAGCTACTATTTAGTTTTAATTTTATTCTCCTTTATCATTCTCTGTTTATTAACATTACTCATTTATTTAGATTTAATGCATGTTAGGTTAATTATTTGCATTTATAATAATATTAATTACTCAATTAGACTTAGTGCATGTTAACATTATTCAATTATATTCTTTCCTTACATTAGAATTTATTGTTTTAATCTTTTATCATTTCAAATCATATTACACTTCTTTCTTATTACTTTGTTTAATCTCAATCAACCATATTATACCACCTCACACATATTCAAACATGTCGCTCATCAATCATGAATTCATTCATCTCATCATTGAAAGTTACTTTCTTATTTAACGTATTACTTAACTGCTTACTGCTATAATCATTGTTCTCATGTGCTTGTTCCACTGCATAGTGTGCGGATTTAAGTCTATCAACGGAAATTGTTGCCTTTCTTAATGGTAATTGTATCACAAAAACTTTTTCATTTCAAACAAAACGGATAACCCCAATTTTAAAACACTGACTAAATTAAATGTCAGACTCTTCATCAAGATCAAGCAGATCAATTATAAGAACTAAAAGAATAAGAGAATCTTCAATTGACTCCAGAAGATCAGTCAAGAGTTTGACTGAAGTATTTGAAAGCCCTCAATCATCAAGAGGAAGCTCCCCTGCTGCAATGGAGCAGACTGATTCTGAGATTCATGCCTCGGAGGTGGAGAGAGTTTTAGGAGGGGCTCACGGAATACAATCATCTTTTGATGAGGTCAACAGACATTTGACTAAGCTCATTGCAGAAACTGAATCCGGTTTAATTGACTGGATTAACAATAGCGTTGCTTTTGCTGGTTTCGATGCGCTAGAGATGAGACGCCGAATAATTAAGAAAGCAAACATAGATCAGATCTTTCTTTTGATAATCATTGGGCTTGTAAGAGGAAACAATGTGAATAGGATCTCTGAGACAATGAGGAGCGTGGCAACTAAAAAGAAGTTTGATTTAGCTGTCAAGACTCTTGGAGTCAAGGCAAAAGTTGGAGGAGTATACACTGCTGTTACTCTCTCACGTATAATTGCAAGCTTCCCTGAGGCTGTATGCAAAATCCTCAACAAGCATGAAATACCAATGGCTGTTGACCACAATACCCTTAAGAAAGCAATCCATGAAGAGTTTCCTAAAGTGGCAAGGCACCAAGTTTGTGCTTGTATTATTCCAGATACAGTAGGCATTCAGTCTGTGGATAAGGCATTGGATGTCATAATGGTACCCTATCTGATGGTTTCTGAGCTTATTAACTCAAGGAACAAGGAGTGGAAATCGAAAGATGCACAGGAAAGGGCTAGAATCTCTTCTCAGTACCTCATGAACTCATACAACTCAAAGGTGCTGACAATAGCGGAGAGAGAAGCCCTAGCAGCAGACCTCGGCATTGTAGTCAATCATAAACTAACATCAAAATGGATTGCAGTGGCAGAAAAGGCTAGAGAGTATTTGATGATTAATTACAAGTTCTCTTTCCAGTCTTAAGTGCTAAGTTGCTAAGGCTTTCAGCTACTATTTAGTTTTAATTTTATTCTCCTTTATCATTCTCTGTTTATTAACATTACTCATTTATTTAGATTTAATGCATGTTAGGTTAATTATTTGCATTTATAATAATATTAATTACTCAATTAGACTTAGTGCATGTTAACATTATTCAATTATATTCTTTCCTTACATTAGAATTTATTGTTTTAATCTTTTATCATTTCAAATCATATTACACTTCTTTCTTATTACTTTGTTTAATCTCAATCAACCATATTATACCACCTCACACATATTCAAACATGTCGCTCATCAATCATGAATTCATTCATCTCATCATTGAAAGTTACTTTCTTATTTAACGTATTACTTAACTGCTTACTGCTATAATCATTGTTCTCATGTGCTTGTTCCACTGCATAGTGTGCGGATTTAAGTCTATCAACGGAAATTGTTGCCTTTCTTAATGGTAATTGTATCACAAAAACTTTTTCATTTCAAACAAAACGGATAACCCCAATTTTAAAACACTGACTAAATTAAATGTCAGACTCTTCATCAAGATCAAGCAGATCAATTATAAGAACTAAAAGAATAAGAGAATCTTCAATTGACTCCAGAAGATCAGTCAAGAGTTTGACTGAAGTATTTGAAAGCCCTCAATCATCAAGAGGAAGCTCCCCTGCTGCAATGGAGCAGACTGATTCTGAGATTCATGCCTCGGAGGTGGAGAGAGTTTTAGGAGGGGCTCACGGAATACAATCATCTTTTGATGAGGTCAACAGACATTTGACTAAGCTCATTGCAGAAACTGAATCCGGTTTAATTGACTGGATTAACAATAGCGTTGCTTTTGCTGGTTTCGATGCGCTAGAGATGAGACGCCGAATAATTAAGAAAGCAAACATAGATCAGATCTTTCTTTTGATAATCATTGGGCTTGTAAGAGGAAACAATGTGAATAGGATCTCTGAGACAATGAGGAGCGTGGCAACTAAAAAGAAGTTTGATTTAGCTGTCAAGACTCTTGGAGTCAAGGCAAAAGTTGGAGGAGTATACACTGCTGTTACTCTCTCACGTATAATTGCAAGCTTCCCTGAGGCTGTATGCAAAATCCTCAACAAGCATGAAATACCAATGGCTGTTGACCACAATACCCTTAAGAAAGCAATCCATGAAGAGTTTCCTAAAGTGGCAAGGCACCAAGTTTGTGCTTGTATTATTCCAGATACAGTAGGCATTCAGTCTGTGGATAAGGCATTGGATGTCATAATGGTACCCTATCTGATGGTTTCTGAGCTTATTAACTCAAGGAACAAGGAGTGGAAATCGAAAGATGCACAGGAAAGGGCTAGAATCTCTTCTCAGTACCTCATGAACTCATACAACTCAAAGGTGCTGACAATAGCGGAGAGAGAAGCCCTAGCAGCAGACCTCGGCATTGTAGTCAATCATAAACTAACATCAAAATGGATTGCAGTGGCAGAAAAGGCTAGAGAGTATTTGATGATTAATTACAAGTTCTCTTTCCAGTCTTAAGTGCTAAGTTGCTAAGGCTTTCAGCTACTATTTAGTTTTAATTTTATTCTCCTTTATCATTCTCTGTTTATTAACATTACTCATTTATTTAGATTTAATGCATGTTAGGTTAATTATTTGCATTTATAATAATATTAATTACTCAATTAGACTTAGTGCATGTTAACATTATTCAATTATATTCTTTCCTTACATTAGAATTTATTGTTTTAATCTTTTATCATTTCAAATCATATTACACTTCTTTCTTATTACTTTGTTTAATCTCAATCAACCATATTATACCACCTCACACATATTCAAACATGTCGCTCATCAATCATGAATTCATTCATCTCATCATTGAAAGTTACTTTCTTATTTAACGTATTACTTAACTGCTTACTGCTATAATCATTGTTCTCATGTGCTTGTTCCACTGCATAGTGTGCGGATTTAAGTCTATCAACGGAAATTGTTGCCTTTCTTAATGGTAATTGTATCACAAAAACTTTTTCATTTCAAACAAAACGGATAACCCCAATTTTAAAACACTGACTAAATTAAATGTCAGACTCTTCATCAAGATCAAGCAGATCAATTATAAGAACTAAAAGAATAAGAGAATCTTCAATTGACTCCAGAAGATCAGTCAAGAGTTTGACTGAAGTATTTGAAAGCCCTCAATCATCAAGAGGAAGCTCCCCTGCTGCAATGGAGCAGACTGATTCTGAGATTCATGCCTCGGAGGTGGAGAGAGTTTTAGGAGGGGCTCACGGAATACAATCATCCTTTGATGAGGTCAACAGACATTTGACTAAGCTCATTGCAGAAACTGAATCCGGTTTAATTGACTGGATTAACAATAGCGTTGCTTTTGCTGGTTTCGATGCGCTAGAGATGAGACGCCGAATAATTAAGAAAGCAAACATAGATCAGATCTTTCTTTTGATAATCATTGGGCTTGTAAGAGGAAACAATGTGAATAGGATCTCTGAGACAATGAGGAGCGTGGCAACTAAAAAGAAGTTTGATTTAGCTGTCAAGACTCTTGGAGTCAAGGCAAAAGTTGGAGGAGTATACACTGCTGTTACTCTCTCACGTATAATTGCAAGCTTCCCTGAGGCTGTATGCAAAATCCTCAACAAGCATGAAATACCAATGGCTGTTGACCACAATACCCTTAAGAAAGCAATCCATGAAGAGTTTCCTAAAGTGGCAAGGCACCAAGTTTGTGCTTGTATTATTCCAGATACAGTAGGCATTCAGTCTGTGGATAAGGCATTGGATGTCATAATGGTACCCTATCTGATGGTTTCTGAGCTTATTAACTCAAGGAACAAGGAGTGGAAATCGAAAGATGCACAGGAAAGGGCTAGAATCTCTTCTCAGTACCTCATGAACTCATACAACTCAAAGGTGCTGACAATAGCGGAGAGAGAAGCCCTAGCAGCAGACCTCGGCATTGTAGTCAATCATAAACTAACATCAAAATGGATTGCAGTGGCAGAAAAGGCTAGAGAGTATTTGATGATTAATTACAAGTTCTCTTTCCAGTCTTAAGTGCTAAGTTGCTAAGGCTTTCAGCTACTATTTAGTTTTAATTTTATTCTCCTTTATCATTCTCTGTTTATTAACATTACTCATTTATTTAGATTTAATGCATGTTAGGTTAATTATTTGCATTTATAATAATATTAATTACTCAATTAGACTTAGTGCATGTTAACATTATTCAATTATATTCTTTCCTTACATTAGAATTTATTGTTTTAATCTTTTATCATTTCAAATCATATTACACTTCTTTCTTATTACTTTGTTTAATCTCAATCAACCATATTATACCACCTCACACATATTCAAACATGTCGCTCATCAATCATGAATTCATTCATCTCATCATTGAAAGTTACTTTCTTATTTAACGTATTACTTAACTGCTTACTGCTATAATCATTGTTCTCATGTGCTTGTTCCACTGCATAGTGTGCGGATTTAAGTCTATCAACGGAAATTGTTGCCTTTCTTAATGGTAATTGTATCACAAAAACTTTTTCATTTCAAACAAAACGGATAACCCCAATTTTAAAACACTGACTAAATTAAATGTCAGACTCTTCATCAAGATCAAGCAGATCAATTATAAGAACTAAAAGAATAAGAGAATCTTCAATTGACTCCAGAAGATCAGTCAAGAGTTTGACTGAAGTATTTGAAAGCCCTCAATCATCAAGAGGAAGCTCCCCTGCTGCAATGGAGCAGACTGATTCTGAGATTCATGCCTCGGAGGTGGAGAGAGTTTTAGGAGGGGCTCACGGAATACAATCATCTTTTGATGAGGTCAACAGACATTTGACTAAGCTCATTGCAGAAACTGAATCCGGTTTAATTGACTGGATTAACAATAGCGTTGCTTTTGCTGGTTTCGATGCGCTAGAGATGAGACGCCGAATAATTAAGAAAGCAAACATAGATCAGATCTTTCTTTTGATAATCATTGGGCTTGTAAGAGGAAACAATGTGAATAGGATCTCTGAGACAATGAGGAGCGTGGCAACTAAAAAGAAGTTTGATTTAGCTGTCAAGACTCTTGGAGTCAAGGCAAAAGTTGGAGGAGTATACACTGCTGTTACTCTCTCACGTATAATTGCAAGCTTCCCTGAGGCTGTATGCAAAATCCTCAACAAGCATGAAATACCAATGGCTGTTGACCACAATACCCTTAAGAAAGCAATCCATGAAGAGTTTCCTAAAGTGGCAAGGCACCAAGTTTGTGCTTGTATTATTCCAGATACAGTAGGCATTCAGTCTGTGGATAAGGCATTGGATGTCATAATGGTACCCTATCTGATGGTTTCTGAGCTTATTAACTCAAGGAACAAGGAGTGGAAATCGAAAGATGCACAGGAAAGGGCTAGAATCTCTTCTCAGTACCTCATGAACTCATACAACTCAAAGGTGCTGACAATAGTGGAGAGAGAAGCCCTAGCAGCAGACCTCGGCATTGTAGTCAATCATAAACTAACATCAAAATGGATTGCAGTGGCAGAAAAGGCTAGAGAGTATTTGATGATTAATTACAAGTTCTCTTTCCAGTCTTAAGTGCTAAGTTGCTAAGGCTTTCAGCTACTATTTAGTTTTAATTTTATTCTCCTTTATCATTCTCTGTTTATTAACATTACTCATTTATTTAGATTTAATGCATGTTAGGTTAATTATTTGCATTTATAATAATATTAATTACTCAATTAGACTTAGTGCATGTTAACATTATTCAATTATATTCTTTCCTTACATTAGAATTTATTGTTTTAATCTTTTATCATTTCAAATCATATTACACTTCTTTCTTATTACTTTGTTTAATCTCAATCAACCATATTATACCACCTCACACATATTCAAACATGTCGCTCATCAATCATGAATTCATTCATCTCATCATTGAAAGTTACTTTCTTATTTAACGTATTACTTAACTGCTTACTGCTATAATCATTGTTCTCATGTGCTTGTTCCACTGCATAGTGTGCGGATTTAAGTCTATCAACGGAAATTGTTGCCTTTCTTAATGGTAATTGTATCACAAAAACTTTTTCATTTCAAACAAAACGGATAACCCCAATTTTAAAACACTGACTAAATTAAATGTCAGACTCTTCATCAAGATCAAGCAGATCAATTATAAGAACTAAAAGAATAAGAGAATCTTCAATTGACTCCAGAAGATCAGTCAAGAGTTTGACTGAAGTATTTGAAAGCCCTCAATCATCAAGAGGAAGCTCCCCTGCTGCAATGGAGCAGACTGATTCTGAGATTCATGCCTCGGAGGTGGAGAGAGTTTTAGGAGGGGCTCACGGAATACAATCATCTTTTGATGAGGTCAACAGACATTTGACTAAGCTCATTGCAGAAACTGAATCCGGTTTAATTGACTGGATTAACAATAGCGTTGCTTTTGCTGGTTTCGATGCGCTAGAGATGAGACGCCGAATAATTAAGAAAGCAAACATAGATCAGATCTTTCTTTTGATAATCATTGGGCTTGTAAGAGGAAACAATGTGAATAGGATCTCTGAGACAATGAGGAGCGTGGCAACTAAAAAGAAGTTTGATTTAGCTGTCAAGACTCTTGGAGTCAAGGCAAAAGTTGGAGGAGTATACACTGCTGTTACTCTCTCACGTATAATTGCAAGCTTCCCTGAGGCTGTATGCAAAATCCTCAACAAGCATGAAATACCAATGGCTGTTGACCACAATACCCTTAAGAAAGCAATCCATGAAGAGTTTCCTAAAGTGGCAAGGCACCAAGTTTGTGCTTGTATTATTCCAGATACAGTAGGCATTCAGTCTGTGGATAAGGCATTGGATGTCATAATGGTACCCTATCTGATGGTTTCTGAGCTTATTAACTCAAGGAACAAGGAGTGGAAATCGAAAGATGCACAGGAAAGGGCTAGAATCTCTTCTCAGTACCTCATGAACTCATACAACTCAAAGGTGCTGACAATAGCGGAGAGAGAAGCCCTAGCAGCAGACCTCGGCATTGTAGTCAATCATAAACTAACATCAAAATGGATTGCAGTGGCAGAAAAGGCTAGAGAGTATTTGATGATTAATTACAAGTTCTCTTTCCAGTCTTAAGTGCTAAGTTGCTAAGGCTTTCAGCTACTATTTAGTTTTAATTTTATTCTCCTTTATCATTCTCTGTTTATTAACATTACTCATTTATTTAGATTTAATGCATGTTAGGTTAATTATTTGCATTTATAATAATATTAATTACTCAATTAGACTTAGTGCATGTTAACATTATTCAATTATATTCTTTCCTTACATTAGAATTTATTGTTTTAATCTTTTATCATTTCAAATCATATTACACTTCTTTCTTATTACTTTGTTTAATCTCAATCAACCATATTATACCACCTCACACATATTCAAACATGTCGCTCATCAATCATGAATTCATTCATCTCATCATTGAAAGTTACTTTCTTATTTAACGTATTACTTAACTGCTTACTGCTATAATCATTGTTCTCATGTGCTTGTTCCAC